>VXBT01007288.1:183437-260173 GCA_013400235.1 Oriolus oriolus | reverse complement strand
TCCCTTCCCTTCCCTTCCCTTCCCTTCCCTCTTTCACAGATGTACCCAGCAGCACAGGGAGCTGATGATATTTTTTCCCTTTCCAACATAAGTGAAACAAAAGATTCACTAGTGAAAGAGCACCACTGGAAGCCATAAATTAAACTTCTGGGAAGTCAAATTCTTGCTGTTTTGTCAGTGGATATGGTTCCTGTTGCACATGGGGCTTTTGGGAGAAAGAGGGCTGCAGGGAATGATGTCAAGGCAGTGAGATCCTTTTCCTAGGCTGGGTTGCAGTGATTGATGGGCAGTGGTGGGGTTATATCATCCATTTATTTTCCAATGGTTTTTAAGGCTGTAACTCAGCATAAAAATCCAGTTTTTGCCTGCCCTGTCATATCTTCTTATAAAATATAAGCCATCTTCTAGTCTAAATTCAGCAAGTGCATGCTATAGGCATAAATGAAGGTTACAAATAAGAAGTGATTTGGTAACAGACGATAATCAAAACCCCTGTGGAATCAGCTTTCAGGCAAACATTCTTAAATGTAACCTTACACTTCGTTGCACTTTTTTTTTTTTTTTTTTTTAACCAGCTGTAAACGAAACCCTTGTTTGGGTAAAGGATTTCCTTGTCATCTAATTGTGTTCTGCTCACCTCTGATTCCCAGGGGGATTCCCTGCTGGTGTAATGATGATGGTGAGCCATAACATCCTTCACCTGGAAATTACCTGGGATTGCTACAGTTTTGTTCTGTGGTAGTGGGTTTGTCTAACCCTTACAGAGTGAGCAGCCAGAGAATGACTTGTGTGCTCTTCACCCCACCTGGGGGGCCCAGTCACAGGTGAACGTCACTGTTTGTCCTCCTGGGGTTCAGCATGTCTTTGGGAGGGGACAGGTGTGCTTGGACAGACAAACAGGGTCTGGGAGATACCAATGTCTTAAGACATTTAAGGTATCCACTGTTGCCTGTAGGATGGACTCACCTTGCAGCAGTTCATGGAGAGCTGCTGCTTGTGAGATGGACTCAGCTGGAGAAGTCCATGGAGACTGAAGAGTGGAAGAGAAATAGGGGTGCAAAAATGTGACTTGCTTTACAGATCTGCTTTGCTAGTTGTGGCAGTCTTAGCAGGAATTCAGAGATGCAGCAACATGTGGGTCCAGCGAGAGAATGAATTATTTATTAATTTTATAATATCATTTTTATATCCTAGTTCCAAAAAATCATTGGACAGTGTCCACACCTGTCCTGGGGTGATTGGCTGAAGCACCAGACACCCACTTCAGACTATTTGTCCCACGTAACTTAACAGAAACACCAGATGTGAAAGTTATTTACAAAAGCCTATCTTACTGTTTACATAGCTTGTATAGCAAAGGAAAATTCTCACAGAATTAGTGCAAGGAGATGGAAAATCTCTCTGCTTAGCAGCATTTCAGTATCCACAGCTAGTCAGTAGATATACTAGCAAAACAGAAAAACCTGCCATTCCTCCTACACCTGGATGTTTCTAACACTGCCTACTCACACGCCTTCCCAAAATAAGAAACACCTTATCCTTTGCCTCACCGTTTGTGTGGTCCACAGCACAGCAGGAAAGTGCAGAGATGCAGGACTTTTTCTGACCTCCCCTGACCATTATCTTCTGGCTTCAGCATGAGATATTACCCTTTTCATAGCTAAGTTTACAGGGTTACTGATGTCCCAACTGTCCAACACACACAACTTGGACTTCCATTCAGACAACACACAGAGGAGGTACCGAAGGCACTGCAAAATATTGTCTACAGAACTTATTAACAAATAACCAAGCAGAAGGATTTATTGCACATAAATTCTGAAACCAATTATATCTCCTTTGGGGCCTGGGTAATGAAAAGTCTCCTGTGTGTGCTTTCAAAGCACTATAAATCTGATGTATTCTTCAGTGTCCTCATCTAGAAAATGGGTCTAGTGGTGTGGGCTGCAGCAAGCCAGATGCACTGGTTATTGCCACCCAACTACTCTGAACTGGCAGCAAAACAAAGAATTCTATTTAGGATCTGTATACTTTTTAGTAGTTTGGGGGCTTTTATTAATTTTGTTTTGAGTTTTGCTGTGGCTGTGGTTGATTTGCTTTTGGTGGAGCAGAGGCGTTTGTCTGTCTGTCTGATTGTTTAAAATAAAATAAGGGCCACTTCCTGAATGACCTATTTTGAGACGTATTTAATTTAATTTCTATTGTAATGGCATGTTCCAGGATGCATGCAGATTCCTCTCCATGAGTAAACACTCCTCATAACTGTAGTTGTAGATAGATGGCAGGACAGAATCTGCAATGTACTTAAGACTTTTCATCTTAAAGCACCTGAATCTCAACTGATTGTAAATCTAAATTTCTAAAAGTTCTATAAGTCAATCCCTTTGCAGAAAAAAAAATAGATAGGAATAGTGAAGAGAATATGTTTAATTATTATAATGATTACAAAACTAGATATATCTATACCACATGCACCTGGTAGCCCGAATAGTTGTACAGATGGTGAGGGAAAAAATGACTGAGAAATTGTCAGTGTCTGCAGCTAGATTCAGCAAATAAGAGAGGAGGGTCAAAGAGCTAAACTTAATTGTGAGGGTGTTTATGCCGGTAGGCATTTCTGGTTGGCTGTTTTAACTGACTTGGGGCAGTGAGTCAGAAAGCAGCAGCTCATCATAGTCCCATTCTTCTTCCTGAAATTACCTCCTTCTTTGTGGCTTCACCATGTTGCCATCTTTCTTGATAGTAGCATTTGGGACCAAAGGATATATTGCTCTGCAATCTGTTTATGCATCCTACATCTGCTGTATCAGGACTGAGACAAACCCTACAACTCAGGTCACGCTCTATCTCAGCCTTGTTTGCAGGTGGAGTTTTGAGCAGTGCTTTTTGCTACTTGCAGCTGTCATCCAAATTTTAATTGATTCCTCAACTAGACTGAAATGACAGGCTGACATTTTTTCTATAAGATCTACTCTGTTGGGTGATATCAGAGGAGAGACAGTAAGGATGGTGGATTTCTGGACTACAATGATGCAGTATGAAAGAGGACAATAGAGCTGAGGAATTACTTTTACTGGGAAATGCTGTGGTACCGGTTCTGTGCTTAGCTCATGTGTGTCTCGAGCTGCTGCTGCAGTCTTGGGTGAAGGGAATGAACTCAGAAAATGGAAAACATCAGGTTTTTAGATCACCTGAAAAACAATTGGTATGGGAGACTCTGAACTAGGCAGTGAGCAGCCATCACTGCTCTACTTCTTGGTACTGAGTAATACTAACAAGATAATTGACAGTGGAGGATATTTCTTCACTTCTGCTGCAGTGATGTGCTCTGCCCCAAGCCACAGAGCTGGGCAGCACAGGGAAGAGGGTAGAGAGATCTGCCAAGCCTTAGGCTCCAAGCTGTAGGGTACTAGTCATGACTTGGTTCCTGTACCTGGCAGCAGAGTTCCAAGGGAAGAGGAGGAAAAGGTCATAAAGCCAACAGGATATGGAGGTGGGAGGCTGAGACACTGGATCAACTATCACGCTTGAGTGATGTGTGAGATTTTAGATAGAGAGAAGAAACAAGCTATGGGATGCCAAATCTTTTGACAGGAGCATGGAAGGACTGGAGAAATGCTACCAGAGCCAGAGAGGGATGTCTTTACTTCTGTTGGGCTACACTGTGTGCTGGAAGAGAGATTAGGCCTTGTCGGCCGAAGAGAGAGCCTCGTTCTCAGACCCGGAGGTGACCCTGGGATTACAGCCAGGTCACCGAGGATGGGCTGAGAGAGCATTGTGGGTTTCTGGACAGTGTCAGCCTTATGAGATGTGATAATTGCAGTTTCTGACCTTGTAAGGTATTGTTTACCTTTTACCATAATAGGCAATGTCTGGGAAATACCCCAGGTGATTGGAGAACACTGAGGTGAACATCTTTCCTGTTTATATGATGTGATATCCTGTTTTTCTATTGGTATTTAAGGGAATTTCGGATACGCAATAAAGTTCTTTGTTCTTTGCACCTTTACCATCACGTTGCGGAGTCCTTGCCCATGCGTGAATACTGCAACTTCAATTTTCTGACCAGGACTACAAAGAAAGGCGGGGGTAAGAAGATGGCAAGGGTGTGCTCGTAAGAAAAAAGAACAGAAATAACATCAGTCATAGGGAAGAGAGGTTCTTAGTAAAACTCAAACTACTGAAGCTGTCAAGGAATCCCACTCTGGAGTAATTCACCTCCTAATTGTGCTGAGTAAAATAATTGCAAGACCTTAAACCATCTCTGACACAGAATAGCAATGGGTTCAATCAACTGTATTCATCCTGCTGCCACTGTAATGCCAGCTGGGTGTAAGAGCTAGAAGGAAATTAAGCCCCTGGAGGAAAAACTGTCTGTAAGTTCCTGCTGAAGGCAAAAGGGTCTTTAATTTCATTCTTTCCTTCCTTCTCAGATCCTTAGGAATATGAGGCTGAAATGCGTGCTCTCAAGCCGAGACTGCTTGGTTCCCAGGAGAGGCACTGCCTCTCCTGTAGCACAAGAGAAGCACATATGATCATTTGGTCTGAGATACCTATCTTCTGCTGATGGACTGCTGCTGGGGAGGGCATATCTTTATATGAATTCAACCTGGGGAGATGTAAGGGTCCATACCCCTCTCCAATTACATCTTATTTCTATGGAAACATTTGCTGTTCTGAAAGTGTTGTTTGTTTTCCTCTCTGGTCCACTGTGTTCTGCTCCCTTCTCCATCTCCTTCTTATGCAGCACTCTTTCATACTCTCTTTCCAATTAATTTCCCTACCCCTCTCTCCTCCCCCAGTTTCTATCTTCTTTCAGTCTCCTCTCATTTACTCTCAACCTGCCCTTTTGTCTCTTGCCCTGGATTGCTGTCCTCCTCCTCTCTCCTCTCCCTTTGATTTTCCACCACTCTTTATCAACTTTGCCTCTTCACAATCCCCATCACTGCTTCTTTCCCTGTTCACTGTTCCCAGCCTCCCCTGGTGCAGATAACTCTCTGCTGCTGCAGCTTCTCTGGTGGCTTGAAACGCAGCTGACCTCTCCACACAGGAACCAGAGATCGAGTTTGATGCAAGAGACATCTTAAGACTTAGATGTTTCACTTGTGACAGCAGACACTTCAGTTGCCTCTAGAGACTTGTCTTGCTGGGTCACTTAAGCTGTCACCAGAGGTATCCATTTAACTACTGCAGTTCTTGTCTGATCTATAGCTTCAGATTTTTTAGCCTGTTCTCTCTTCCCCTGTGAGTTGTGGGTAGGAGCAACCTACTTCCTTCTACACCTGGATCATTGTGAGGAAAAGGAGACATCTGAAGGGGTTTTTATTCTGCCTGGTTCTCAGTGAAGACACTCACCTGAAAGGGGCATACTGCGGAAGAAGATCTGGGCATGGCAAAGGGCAGCAGGTGTTCTGGAAAACAGATATTTTCACAGTGTGCCTTGTCTGAAGGGCATGCACAGGCAGGGAGCTCTGGGGAAAAGTCTCTGCAGGAGACCAAGTGGTACAGCATTTACAGAAAGCCACTGAGGCAATGCATTTATTAGATTGGAGGAAAAGTGATGAAATTACAACTGCTTCATGTCTCCCAGGCATCCTTTGGCCCTCTGCCTCTCCAGGTGAGCCTCATCTGCCTACTCAGCTACAGTCATGAAATGGCTTGGGTTGGAAGGAGCCTTAAAGATCAGCTACTTCCAACCTCTTTGCCAAGGGCAGGGACACAGTCCACTGCACCAGGTTGTTCAGACCCCCATCCAACCTGGCCTTAAATGCTTCCAGGGATGCCCAGTTCTCTGGGCAACACGATCCAGTGTCTCACCAGCCTCACAGTAAACAGTTTCTTTCTAACATCTAATCTAAATCTTCCCTTCTTAAATTTAAAACTGTTTTCCCTTGTCATATCTCTATCTGCCCATGTAAAGAGTTTCTCTCCATCTTTTTTATAAGTTACTTTAGGTACTGGAGAGCTACCATAAAGTCTCCTTTGGTCCTTCTCTTCTCTAGGCTGAATAACCCCAACTCTCTCAGCCTATCTTTATAGGAGAAGTGCTGCAGCCCTGCTCTGGACATGCTCTAGCAGGTCTATACCTGGTGCTGAGGACCTGCGAGAGCTGGCCTAGAGGAAGGTCTCACAGGAGCAGAATAGAGGGGCAGAATCCCCTCCCTTTCCCTGCTGCCCACGGTGCTGTGGATGCAGCCCAGTATGTGGCTGGCTTTCTGGGCTGCCAGCACACATGGCCAGGTCATGTCCAGCTTTTCATCCAAAAAGAACCCCAAAACTTCTCTGTAGGACTGCTCTCAACGAGTTCTCCTCCCAGTCTGTACTGGGACTGCCCCAACAAAGGTGCAGCACTCTGAACTTGGACTCGATGGATTTCATAGGGTTCTTGTGGGCCCACATCTCAAGTTTGTCCAGGTCCCTCTGGATGGCATCCCATCCTTCTGTTGTGTCAACTGCCCTGCTCAGCTTGGTGTCATCTGCAAATTTGCTTTGGGTATGCTCCATCTCCCTGTCCGTGTCACTGACGAAGTTATGGAAGAGCACTGGTCCCAAGACACAGCCTGAGGGACACTGCTCGTCACCAGCCTCCACCTGGACACAGGAGCCATCCACCATAACTCTCTGGCTGCCTCCATCCAGACAATTCCACACTGAACCCACGTCTCTCCATTTGGAGATAAGCCTGTCGTGCTGGGTCAAAGGCCTTACAGAACTCTAGGCAGATGACATCAATCAGTCTTCCCACGTTGCCTGTTGCAGTCGCTCCAACATGCAATGTCACTGGACTGGTCAGGCACAATTTTCCCCCTCAGTGAAGAGATTTAGATCTTTTTAGCCCTTCAGATCTATGGATCAAGGCACAGGATGTTCTCACTAAGCCTCATTAGTCTTCAGCTTTCAACTTCTTCATAGCATAGCTTGACACTGAAAGCTCTTATCCTCAGTTTTCAGTGCACCTCTGCAGATGAAGGAAAACGTGGTAGTAGGGTCTCTGGGGATGCTCTGCTATTGGAAAGCAAGAGGAACCCTCGCTCTTCTCAAAGGCTGTGTCAAGACAGCAGGCAATTAAACATAGTTATAAGTGAATTCCTTTCAGTCTCAATAAAAGCAGAGGAATTCCCTGCAGAAAACTCCTGAGTTCCTCTTACTGACAATATATGTGCCCAATATAAACCACACCAGACACAGAAGACATCACTTATTGTGTAAAAGTTCATAGTTGAAGAGAAAAGAATGTACTAAATTTATAACTGGGTCTGTGCTCTTTTCCCTCTCTCTCCCTTGACTCCAGTTAACATTCCCAGAGGATGTACTGAGACTAATGGGAAATGTTCTGGACTGGATGGAAATGACAGTTCTACTCCTGAAGATGCAGGACTTTAAACAAGATAAAGCAAAGGGTTGGTAGCCCAGATTACTCCAATATTGCTCTAACACATACACAGCACAATAAAATATGATATAAACTCATCTAATCTGTCAACACAGCATGAATAAGTACTGGAAAGTTGAAACTTGTTTCAATTTTTCTCGTGTTAAAAATGCCTTCAAAATTGGTAATAAGTTAAACTGATGACCATTTGTGAAATATCTTATTGGAAAAGCAATGCCTTTTCTGCCAGGGAAGTTGTACTGTCACATCTCCTCCAGAATCAGCTCCAAGGAGGACTTTCCTAAGCAGAAATAGCCATGACAGGATTCATGGCGCTCCCTGGATTTTTCCATCTGCCCATGCCTGGCAGCAGCTCTCACCGTGCAAATCCCAGCAAGTAGTGAGAGGGTGCTCAACAACCTTCACTGTGTTCAAGTCTTTTGTCCCAGAGCAAGCCTCATGTCACTTCTTGTGAGTGTGTGGTCTGGCTGCAGCCTTAACCCAGCACACTGGACAGGACCCAGGCAGGGCAGCGAAAGAGGAATAGCCCCTCTTCCTCTGAGCTCCTCACTCTCCCATTATGCACTTCCTCAACAGGGATGCTCTCGGTGATGCCCTATTTATTCCCATATTTTGGCATTTCATTCTGCCTCTTGTTGAGTTTCTTCTCTATTTAAAGGACTTATTTCTAAAAGATGGGATCAGTTGTTCTGCAAAAGGAAGGAAAAATTCCTGTATCTGAGAAGGAACAACCTCACGCACCACTGCATTTTGGAAAACACCATGGAAACCACAGATGGAAATCACTTGTGCACCACAGGGGGGTCCTGGTGGGCATGAAGTTGAACATGAGCCAGCAACGTGTGCTTGCAGCAGAGAGGAAAATGGTGTCCTGAGCCTCATCAGGCAGAGCACTGCCAGCAGGATGAGGGAGGTGATCCTTTTCTACCCAGCACTGGTTGAGACACATCTGCAATGTTGTATCCAGTGCTGGGCTGCCAAGTGCAAGAGAGACATGGGCGTATTTGAGAGGGAGTCCAACAAAGAGCCCTGAAGATGATTAAGGCAATGCAGCTTTTTTGATGTGCTGAAAGGCTGAGAGAACTGGGGCTGTTTTGCCTAGAGAAGAGAAGGCTCAAAAGGATCTTATCAATACAGATAAATAGCTGAAGGGAGGGTGCAAATTAGATGGAGCCAGATTATTTTCCATGATGCCCAGCGCTAGGACCAGAAGGAATGGGCAAAGGCTGAAACAGAGGAACAGAGGAGGTTCCCTCTGAACACCAGGAAGCATTTCCTTACTGCAAGGCTGACTGAATGCTGACACAGATTACCCAGGCAGATTGGGCAGTTTCCCTCACTGGAGATATTCAAAAGCCATCTGGACATGGCCCTGAGGAACTGGCTCTCGGTGGCCTTGCTTGAGCAATGAGTTTGGACTGGATGACCTCCCAAAGTCCCCTGCAACCTCAGCCCTTCTGTGGTTCTGTGATTTAGACTGTAGAAATGCATATGCTGCTCTGCACTTTTACTAAAGAAATAAAGGAAAAATGAAGAAAAGGTTCTTTATGAATAGGTAGCAGCCAGAGATTCCCAGAGGCTGAGACCTTCTTCCCCACATCATGCCTCTGAGGGACCCCTCCATGCTTCAGGCCTGATGGAGCAATTCAATTTTCACGGGCAGTCAGGCCTTGGCTCCTCTGCTGAGTCGCAGACTTTGCAGCGCCGGCGCTGCGGAGTGGCCGGCTCTGCTCAGCAGCGCCGGGCTGACAGTGGGGACCTGCCTGCTGGGAATAGAAACACGGAAATTGATTGCACATGTAGTGAAGGGAATAGCGAGTTTCTTCAACAGGAATCACAAATTTCTGAAGCAAAGCACCCTCTCAGCCTGTCCAAGATGTTGCTGCAAGGGCAGATGAAGCCTCACTCTATCCTACCTGACTTGTCCTCTTTGATGTGCTGGAGACAGCAGTGCTGGGCCCTGGTGGCGGCAGATGCAGCCCAGCTGTGGTGGCAACAGGCACAGATTTGGGACCTTCACATCCACCCAGAGTAGAGATCATGTGCTGTTCTTTCTCAAGGGGTTCTCTCTGCAGTAACCCGGGGCAGCTGGTTACAACAAGAGAGGCTTTCAGAGCTCAGTTTTCCAGGAGGGGATAACACAAAGTAAAAATGTCATGAAGACCACATGATTCATGAAGAAAAGCTTGTGGATTGGTAGTGCTGTGAGAGAGCATTATGAACCTCTGCTCTGAACAAGTCAGCCCCCCCAGCAGATTTGCATTCAGCCCAGCTTCCTTCGAGAGGGGCTCCTCAGCCCTCGGTCCTGCCTTGCGCAGGAAACTGCCATAAACCACTTGAATTTCTAGGCTGATGCTCAAGCTGAAGCCACAGAGCAGTGCAGGCTTCCCAGGATTTACAGCCCAGAGTCATTCACTTGCATCAAGTCCTCCTGCTTTTCTTGGGAAGTGCATTTCCCTGCTCCCTGAGGCAGCAGGGCTGAAGGAGAAGCCATGTGGGCTTCAGCATGGGCTCTCAGGTGAAAACCTTTGTGGGAGTGTCCTCCGCCACCACCACACCTCCCTCAGTGCTTGGACTGATGCTCACTGTCCTCCCACCTGCTCAGTGGGGCCAGGCTGTGCCAGCATCCTTTCTTGCACAGCCCACCCCATTCCACGTGGAGATTTTTGCTTTTTCATCCCAGAAAGCATTCATTCATTGTCCTGCTCAGGTAGCATAAACAATGTATTCAGCTAATACCTGACTCTAGGAGGTGACCTTCTGAGCTAATTAAATTTTGTCTAAGTGTCAATTTGCACTGAATTTTCCACAATTATTAATCCATTATCACTTTATAGGCTGATGGAACCTTTAAGAAATACTCTAAAAAAATGCATCCAATTTCTTTTTCCCAAGTGATTCATGAAAAATATCAAAAAATCCCAGCAGCTATTTTCAGGTGCCAGGATTTAAAACAAATTCCTTTCTTTTAACTACTGTCTGAGATATTTGTGGAAAGTATTAGTAAGCCTGAGTGACCACAGACATTTGTGGTTTTGTGAAAATCGACTTTTGTTTCAGTAAAAAAAGAAGAACCATTAAAAGAAATATTTTAAACCCATGGCATGTTTTCAAAACCCACAGAGGTCTCCGGATAAAGGAAATGGTTTTTAAAATGCCATATTTCACCTGGAGGAGGGGGATTTCGAGAAGTTACAAACTTGAATATTACTGGATCAGGAAGCTATGGAGAAATGATCTCCAGCTGCCATAAACACACAGCAGAGCCAGCTGAGAGCTAAGGAATTTTTATTCCCACTGCTTGCCGTGGGGGCAGGCTCAACTCTGCCTGGGATTTATTGTGGGGTAGGAGAGAAGGTTGTCCAGATCCTCGGTGGGAGCAGGGACAGATTCTTAGACCAGGTGGGTTGGGCTTTGCTTGTGCCCTGCCAGTGCTGAGAAGTTGCTTCACACTCTGTGGGAGGCCAAAAACAACAGCTCTGCCTTCTTGGAGATGGTTCTTTAATCTCCTTGCAGAAAAAGCTGAGTCTTGCTCTTTTGCCTCAATTTGGAAGATTCAGGGTGACTTTTTTTATGCTGTTATTCAAAAGAAATTTTAAAAATTATTACTTCAAGAGATATGGGAATGGCATTTCTATTTTCTTCTCTCCCCTTCACTTACCTCTCCCTTATGCCTTGATTTACACTGCACCAAGTGGCACATCTTGCTCTTCATGCACACTGTGCAGTTTCTCTATCTTCACCATCTTCAGCAAGGCTGCATCTGCTACAGTGAAAGATGAAACTTTACCCAGCAGTTTCCTGTCCCCCCACTTCTGAGAAGGGAAGTGTTTGGGGTTTTTCTTCTTCTTTTTTTTTTCCTCCCTTTTTCTTCTTCTTTTTTCACTTTCAGCTTAGCCATTTCATGGGTTAAATTCTGTGGCCACACTTACATCAGTGAGGTCAGAGTGTTCCACCAGCCTGATTGCAACCCATGTCACATGCTACAAGCCAGCATGTATATGTGTCTGTTTCCCTCTTTCTCATTCCCCGACTCAAAATGGCTCATAAAAATTTTGATTTTAGATTAAATGCCAGACAGGCTTCAAACCCTGAACTTCCTCA
The DNA here is from genome assembly GCA_013400235.1 of Oriolus oriolus. Classification (NCBI taxonomy): domain Eukaryota; kingdom Metazoa; phylum Chordata; class Aves; order Passeriformes; family Corvidae; genus Oriolus; species Oriolus oriolus. Next base: position 248,676 of record VXBT01007288.1, on the reverse strand, counting down.
GCAATAGCAATGACGAGCATGAAGTTATCTTTAAGATATGGCTTCAATTGGATATTATTAATATTTTAAAGAGAAGAAGAATACACATGAAAGGAAAAGGAACACCACACATGTAGAAAAATATTCCCAAGAATTCTGGATTTTTTACTGGATTGTCAGTTTTTAACTGGAATGTAAGACTGATGGATAAAAGTGCATGGGCCACAAAAATAGGGCAGCTTGTTGCACTTTATCTGTCTAAGGAAACAATATGTTCAAGCCCCTTGTTATTGCCCTACTTTGCCTAGAAGTGTGTAGGTGCAACCCTGAGAGATGCTGCAAAACCCTGTTTAACCAGAGACTACGCTGAGTGTGATGCCAGTAAGTCATCCACAGCCAGCATGTAACTCCCAAATATTGGCATCTTGGCCACATTTTACAAATATTTGTCTTCCCCTGTGGTAAAGTCTCATTTATGCATCTTTTCCATGTGCTGGACAGCAGGGTTTCATGGAAGGAATCTTCCTGGAGTTCAGTGGGGCTATTCATTCCTGTAGATGTTCATTGCTTCCCTGCTTGCCCAAACTAAACTGGGATCCAGATTTTTAAAGGGTGCCTTAAAAGGCACATCTAACCCCTCAGTGACATGGGGATCTAAGTGCTTAATTTACTTTTTCAAAGAACATGAATGATGAAAAAAACATGACATGATTTTCAGGGTGAGAAATGGATGTTTTTCTAGAAGGAGGCAGCAATGGTAGACTTAAAAATGGAGCACTTTTAAGGATTAATATGCACATTTCTATTCCAAGTCTTCAAAGCCTCATTAGTAATTCTGGGTACACAACTTCTTGTATCAGACACACTTGAGGGAGCACTGAGCATGGTGAATCCTTAAAACCCAGGTCCCTCCAATTTGTCTCAAGACACCCATCAAAAAATACAGTCAATTTGGAGCACAAGTCACTTCACAGATCTTTTATTGCTTCTAAATAGCTGCTGTCATGCTGTACCGAATCATTACAGAAACTCCACACCTGCTATCCCAAATAACTGCATTTGGGGTGGAGCTATTTGGTAGCAAGCAACACTGTACACCCTACAAAACTCTTAAAGTGTAATAATGGAAGCACTGAATTATTTGTGAACTGTCGTTTCTGATTTATATCAAATGACATATTCCCCTTCAGTCTTTCTAATTACCAGTATTTTTTATTCTCTTTTCTTTGGAACAATATCTGGGAGTATTTACTGAATGTCAAATACCTTATTTCACATCATTTTCAGTTTGGGAGGTTAGATCATTGGTAGTTCTGGAGATGTTGCTTTGAACTATTTGGAAGGTATAAATCTATAACATGTAATGAATTTCAGGAGTATTTTTTCATTAAGAATGTATCACTGGGCTTCAGTGTGTGATTTCTTGAGTCACACTAGGCATTTTTAATTAATTTTTGAACCTGGCAAAGTGCTTTTTCTCCAGTGTGAATAAGTTGTCTGCCAAAGGGAGTTTTGTGATGCTCTGAAATGTAAGTTAGGCTGTCTAGCTTGTGCTTTGACTTACAAGAAGAAAAAAAGGGTGGGGGACACACACATGAGTGCTGCCCTACAAGACTCAAGTGCACATTAGTGCCTATTATGAAAATACACTTTTTTAACACTGACAACTTCATGATTCCTAAAATACTAAACCAAATCTTAAATGAGCTATGACATGGTCCTCAGTTTCTGCATAACAGCATACCACACATTCTATAAGTTAAGATGAAGGAAATTTCGTTCTAAAAAGTGTAAGAAATGAAATCACCAACTCCAGCTTCTTTTTTGGTAGAGTTGTTTAAAAAACTTCTAATGGACACAGTCAAATGAATTTTTTTTCCATTGAAAAACATCCGTTTTTTCAAGACAGTTTGGTGTTTCACCAGGAAAAGCTGTTTTACAGTCTCCCAGCAGTCAAAGAGGACATCAAATATTTCATGAACATTTCAGCTAAGGGAACTGCAGAAAGACTAGGATTAAAGAAGAGGCAGCGAATCTCCTTCCTTTGTCCCCTTCCAGCAGCAAGAGGAGGTGTGAAGAAGCAGCATTCTTACCCTCTGGCTGGTCTGGAGGGTTTAGTGGAGTTCATTCAATCAGTAAGACCTGAGACTCACAGAACTGCCATTTCACCTCTCCTAGAATTTAAATATGGAGAAACACTATCTCTTAAAGAGTGCTGAGGGTTTGTTGTTGCTGGCCTCTTTTTCTCCTCCTTTTTTTTTCTCCTGCCACTGGCTTGAAGCAATCTGCAGGAATTGGGCATTACCAATTAGACATCCCACCACACTCGGATCCCTGTGCCAGATGGGGAGGGTATCAGGCTTACAACTGCCAAACATCTGTTCTGGATACAGGGAAGAGCATCCAGCCTCCCTGTTTAATCCTGCAGAAGCTGCTAGCAAACATCTAGATCCATCAGAAAACTGTTCACACAAGTTCTCAGAAAAAGAGGGGGTGTATATATGTCTCTTTGTACTGTTACCTGCAGTCCCTGGAAGATGTCAAAATCTTGTGGAAGAAGTATTTGCTGATCTCTGTCAGTAGGGTAATGAGGTGGATGACTCAGTGCTGCTCTAATTAATGCATGGAAAGACCTTTTCTAAAATACAGTTGGTATGTTTCCCCCGGAGACAGGAGGTACCTGCAACAAGCACATCCTCCCACACCTTTCCTGGGCACTTGAACTTATTAGTGAATCCCTGCTGCTGCTCTTTTACTAGGGCAGGCACTGCTGTAACAACCATCGTGGGAAATGTAGGGGAGGTGAGCTCAGGAACTTTGGCAACAGTTCTTAATTTCATCTTGTGTCATGAATCAGCCATGAGTCCTAATGGCATGTGCTAAAGGTCTGCTGTCTCACCTAGTCTGTAAATAAAATGCTCCTGTGTGAAGGAGAGTGGTAGACCAGCCACAAAAATAATAATACAAAACTCTACCTCTCTAGCATCACATGTAGAGAGTGTGGGGTATCTTTGGGGTATCCTTCCTCTACAAGATTACCATCATGAAGGTTTCCTAATGGGTTACTTGTACAAGCAAGTCCTTAGCTCAATAGGAAAAAAAAAAGCCCTGTCCAAATGTGCTGCAAAGAAGGAGATGACTTGAGTGAAATAAAAACCCAGCAGTGCCTTAGCAAAGCTCTTTGAAGCATTTACTCATTAAGGTTAGCCTCATGCCAGATTTTCTCACTGGAAGGATTGACAGGGTTTTCATAAAGTGTTAGAACTCCACAGCTCTGACATCTATCAATACTTTTGGCCAGCAGGTTCAGAGGTTGTTAGTACAAGTCACACAGACACACAGAGAGCCTAATCAGAAAAAACGAATTGCACTGGTGACAGTGGGCTTTAAACAAAGATAGAGACCAGCAAAAAAGTGTTTAGCTGGAAACTGGGCCTTAAAGAGAGGACTGGCATTACTCAGGAAGTGTGAGATAATTTCTCTGGTCTTCCCATCACTCCCCAAAGTTTGTATGGCTGTTGCTGGGATACTTTGGCAAGGGCTACTAGCATGGGACAGAACAGAGAAATCTAATCTGGGACCGTGTCCTATGAGCCAGGCAGAGGGAGGCCAGTGGGACCACCAAGCAGGCAGAGAGGGCTCTCATCCTGCTGAGGAGCAGACAACAATGTGATGTCTCTATTAATGTGACTGTTTGCAACACCCCAATCAGCAATGACCCAGGAAACCATAAACTCTCCATTAATCACTTTACTGCCGATGAGTTATAGGTGATTCTGCCTTGCCTAGGCACCCTTCTTTCTCTGTAGTGATTTTTTGATTCTTTGCTGGGTTCATTTACCACTGGCCATCTCACTTTTTACAGCCTATTTTTCATGTGTACATTTGGCACCATTGAATGACACCATGTGCTGTGTGGTGGGTTGCTCTTGGCCATCTGTCAGGTGCCCACCCAGTTCCTCTCTCAGTCCCTCTCTTCAGCAGGATAGGGTGAGAAAATAAGCTGAAAAACTCATTGGTCAAGATAAAGACAGTGTAATGAAAGAAAACAAAGGTCGTGTGTGGAAGCAAAGGACATTAGAAAAAAAAAATTATTCACTACTTCCCATCAGCAGATGGTGTTCAGCTACTTTCTGGGAAATAGACGTAAATATATGTAATGGTTGCTTTGGAACACAAATACCTTAATAACATATGCCCTGCCCTTTCCCTTTCTATCAGATTTTATTATTGAACACGACATCCTATGGTACAAGACAGCCTTTTGGTCATCTTGGTCAGCTGTCCTGGCTGTGTCCCTGCCCAGGGTCTTGTCCACACCCAGCCTATTGGTCTTTGAGGGAAGACTTGAAAGAAAGATTGGATACTCTGGGAACACTACTCAGCAGCAGCCAAAACACTGGTATGTTATCAGCTCTGTGCCAGCCACAAACACAGAGCACAGCACGAGCAGGGCTGCTGTGGAGAGAGTTAACATAGCCCAGACAGAAGCCAGGCTGAGCAGGGGCTGCAGGTGCCTCTACACTGAGCTGGTCTGGAGAAATCAGTCTGTTCCTCAGATTTAACCCAGCCACCATCCCTGTCAAGGCTTTGAGAAGTACTGGTTCCCTACTGTGACATTAAAGACAGTGACTGGTGTGAACTCTGCCTTGGGTTTCACAGGAGTGTGCCTTCAAGGCAGCCTTGGACAATATTTCCTGGCTGTGTGGAAAATTTTAGTACCCTATAGAGAGTCTTCAGGAGTGCTCTTCACCTTCAGTGCGTGATGTATCACAGAATATTTGTATCTGTGTGGCTGAAAGATAACAGCTACTGCACCTGGAGTGGAAACCTGCTTGTCCTGTCTCTCTGGGAGCAGATTCCTGTGTGACTTTCCCATGCATTTCCCCACACCTCTGTGAAAACATAGGCCTGAATTCACCCAGACTGGAGTCTCTTTAGGGAAAGTGACTGTCAGGTCTGAGGTCTTTGTGAAAACGCCAAAACTATTGAGGTTTGTTGCTTTCCACTTCCTTTATGGATAAAAAAGATGATACTAGGTGCTGGGGAGATGCTGTTCTTCCCAGTGGCTTCAGGTATTGCAGGATTAGGTGAGTGGCATCCTGCTCCCCCTTATCTCTAACTCCACACCACTGAGTAAAGGATGCTGAGGAGGACTTTTCTATATGGTAGAGATCTGTAGGTTAAGACAGGGCTAGCAGCATGTGGAGGTGTCTTTGTGGCTTCCCAGCCATGCTGGAGCAGATGAGATGCAGTAACTCACAGCTGATAAATTCTGCCAGACTGCCTGGATCTGCCTGTGCCATTCAGTATTTTATCCACAATCCCACAGGTGTTTCTCCCACTCCTTAGCCAGATCCTTGTGCTCCTTGAGTTACTTCACACTTAGTACTCAGGAGAAAGAGCTGAGTGAATAACTGAGAAAACCTCTTTTAAGTCATCACACAACAAATCCAAGTTTTCTTGCTGATTTAGCAATATCTTCTGTTGTGTCAACAGAGGACCAGCCAGGCCATTTCTATGAGGTATTTTTGGTCACTGACAAACACTTTGATCCAGCAGATTTATAGTTGTCTGGCAAAAGTCCTCAGCTGGTGTTCATCATGCTGATTTACACTGGCTGAATCCTTGCCTTGCTGTGCCTCCCAAATCAAGACAGATTTTTTTCTGTGCAGTTCCTTACTTGCTTTAGGAGAAAAAAACTCAAAAATATACCCCACATCCCACCCTATAAAATAAAAATGAGCACAGGATGCACAAAATAAGCCTGCGAAAGGGAGACATTGTCTCTTGGAAGAAAATTGAAATTCTTCTAAGTGAGAACATTATAGCCTATGGCACTGTCATGTAGCTGCACTTTCATAATGGACACAATATAATGAGTGCTGTTCATGAAAGCTGGTTATTATATCCTAGCTGGAGGTCATGCTTTGGCATATATAGAGCCAGTAATTTGTATATAGTGGGAGTTCTGCTGCTCTTCTGGTTTTCTTAGGTTAAGTCTACATCGTATTGTATATCATGTTGGAGCTCATATTGCTTCCTAAGCTACCCCATCATCCTCAATTCAGAGATGAGCATTTGAAGCTCAGTTTCAGTCCAAGCCCTTAAGCTCTACTGATGTCAAAGCTCATTCCTTGATCAGTTTGTAGAGTGCTTTGAGTGTGTCTCTGGGAGGATTTGCTGAGCTTGGCTGCAAAGAGTGCCTCCTCTGACCTCCCACTGGTCTCAGCCTTTTTGGACTTTTCTGCTCCTGCTCCGTGTGATGCTGGACACCAGGTTTTCCTTATGCAAGTTTTTTTCCATGTATTGGAGTTTAAGTAGAAGCTGTTATTGGGCTATTCAGTTCTTTCAGTGAGTGACAGGGTTTGGCGTGTCCTCACAAGGGTATTGGCACACAGATTGTAGGATGGCTGCAGGAAGGTTTTTGGCTGGTAGTGCCTTCTGTGGTCCTATCCAGGTAATCATCAGTCTCTCTTTAGGGGCAAGGTACAAACCATTCATCTTGTTCCACCTCTCCTGGGGTACTTCTTAGAGGAGTCAGAGCCAGTCTCTGGGAGATGCTGCTTTTGAGTTTGTCATGCAGCAAGAATTCTGTCTGGTGATCATTGGAACAAAACAACTTCTGCTGACAGGTCTGACTGTGCTCATTGCTTTTGTTCATCTTTGGGAGCTCAGTAAAACCTCCAGGGTTTTTGTTTTGAAAACTTTACATTGTTGTCTGTTCAACTGTGAGAGAAGGGAAAAAGCAACTATGCCAGAAGTTGTATTGAAGTATGAAAAAATGAAACAAGCAATCTAAAATGGCTAATAAAATGGTGCCCTGTGCCCCAAACTACAAGCAAGAAATGTTACATTAGAGCTGATACCTAATCTAGCAGATAAAGCAGCTCGTGTCCATACATAAAATTAATTAGGCACAAAATACTCTGTACTGGCAGGCAGTCCCCATTATCCCTGAGGTTTTATTCTTTTTAAGTAAACAGAACCTATATATTAAAAGTGTGGGGGTTTTTACGGTAAAGCATGATCTACACTATTTTTCTCTCTATCACATAGCAGACACCTTAGGTTACTCATTAAAATTTCTGAAGTGTTATGGATGAGAGGATATCATGCACCTGTGTTCTCTCTAGTGTCTCCTGATTTGAAGCTTGGACTGGGAATAGAGAAATTTCCTGGCTCTGCCCATGAGTGTGGTGGGTCTGCTCCAGGAAAGCCTGCTGCCTGCTACCCTCACCAGTTGTCTCAGAGAACAAGAAGCTGCACATTTCCACACAGCAGTAGAAATATTAGCACCCAAATTTGTAACATCTGTCTTCCTTCATATTATCACCATATGGCAGACTAAGAGGAGGGTCTCAAGTGTACCTCCCTGAATGGACCATTATGTCTTCAATTCATCAAAATTGTGCTATAATTTCCTTTCCTTTATGCACCTGCTTTTTCTTCAAGCACAGTCCCCATCTCTCCTACACAAAAATAGTTTTCTCTGTGCCTCTCCTCCTCCCTTCTTCCCATCAGTGCTATTTCCTTCCCTTTCTAAGCCCCTAGGTTGGTCAGACAATATCTGCTGCATTTCCTATGGCTGGGAGGCTCTTCTTAACAAGCCATGAACCATGTAGCCCTTAAAATGAGAGCCAAACGCATTTGCAGCTGCCCACTCCTTGACTATTGTTTAATATCCTGGGTAAGGAAGGGCATCCACGTGTTCCCCTGAAGCAGAGAGGGCAGCCAGAAATAATTTGCAGTTGAGTTTTTAGATGTAAATAACGTTGCAGACTCCATGCAAATGTAATAGCACCTCTGCACGACAGGGTGCTCTAGACAGTTGTGTCTACAGATACCTCCAGCAGCACCAAGACAGGCTTAGCTACCAAAATCTCATTCTCAGCAATTTTCCTTGCTAATTAGGTGGACCACCAGACCCATGGGAACAGGATCCTGGCAGTGCTTTCATGCTGCATTTTGAACTCAATATTTTGTCATCTGCTTCTGGGGGAGAACTGTAGGATACAGTTTGAACATTGTGCTGCTCGTATCCAAAATATACATCACTTTAAATGTAGTAGTTATTTCTGATATATTCTGGCATATCTTGGGAAAACTTTCAAAGCACATGGAAAGAAACACAGTAAATAAGAAATTGTTCATCCAAAGGAGCCAAGACATCATGGAACAAAGATGGTTTCAATTTGCCTTTGACTCAAAGGGTTTCCAAGCAGGGCAATTTGTGCTGTCATTTCTTGTTTTCCCTGGCATCAGGAGAGCAAGGGACAAGGACGTGGAAAAGCAGGAAGATCTGTCTGGGGAGTGGTCATGCAGGGCAGCATGGCCAGCAAGTCACTTTGCAAGAAGCTCTGAGCACTCCTTTAGTGCCCCAGCTATTCCCAAGGTGCCCTAAAGGAGCCTGGACTAGAGTGGAAATAAGAGGCAATTCAATAATGCAGCTTTGAAGTAGCCAAGTAGTGATGTCTACATGTGTCCAACAAACCTCCAGTGCACAGAGAAATAAAGTTCCCAAGCTTCTTTTCTTTTTTTTTCTCTGAGGAGGTTGTTAATTAGAGATAGTGAAAATGAGCAATAAGTTCCTTCTTGGGATTCCTGTGTTCCAGAAATGCCTCAAATCAGCCTGCACACAGTACAGAAAACAATAAAAGAAAGCAGTGCATTGCCTTGTGCAAAAATCTCCACATCTCACTTTTCTTCAAGGCCAGGCACGGTGGTAAACTAGGCACAAAGGACTGTGTATTTCTGTGTGGTGTGGGTACCAGCTCCTAAAACAGCTTGAAGCTCTGCAAGGCAGGCTGCTCCCAGCAGAGAGGAGCAGGAGCAGCAGGTCTCAGCTGTGCTGCGTGCAGGGTGCTCAGTGCTCTAGGGCAGAGCAGATGGAAACAGTCCCAGTCTCTTTTTTATTTGCTTGCCTTTATTTCTGACTGTGTAGGCAAATATTGAGGGACTGTGTTCATGGGGAAGTGTAAACACTCCCAAGCAGCTGAAGAGAGCCCCACTCCAGGGCAGGATGAAGGAAGCAGCGATGTGACCAGCCTGGGAAGGTGTCAGGGTGTTGTGCCAAGGCACATGTATCACACTGTCCATCAGCCCCCCAGGAGGGCACAGCCACGGCATTAACAGAACTCCTGGGCTGTACTTTAGCTGAGTATTTGACTGTGATTGCCAACATCCTAATCAATGGATCAAAGCGTGAGGAGGCTGCTCTGCTGGCAGACGGGTCGGTGGCCAGGCAGAGGGCTCCATTTTGATCCAAATCTAGTGTCTGGAATTTTTTTCATCCCAAATGTGCTGGGATGGCTGAATTGAAAACCCTTTTCTTCCACGTAAAACTTATTTCCATTCCAAAGCAGCAATGAAGGTAATGGGGCTAAAGGAGAATTCAGCTGATTTTGAATGTCTTGTTTCCAAAAAAATGGAAACAATTTGCTTGGATTTTGACATAACATTTCTTTCACTATGTTAGAATTTTTATAAGAAAAGGAAGGACTGCATGCCTATGAGACTATTTTTTTCCACCTGCATCATCCCATGTAATAAAAAACATTAATTCTCCCTACAAGTCCTGCTTGTCCATAAAATAATAATATTTTCAAAACAAACAAAAAAAACCCCTTTTGGTACTGGTATTATTTGTGCTGCTTAGATCAAACTTTTGAATTTTGTATCTTTTTTCTGAGACATTTTTATTTTCTATATTCTTGTATGACAAAATATTATCACATTATTTCCTTTCATTTTCTAGCTCCACAATGAGGCATGTTCCAGCACAAAAGCATTTTTGATTCAGCTCTTTTTAAAAACCCATCAATTATTTTAATTTTCTCAGTGTATCCTAAGGACATTTAATCAGCGGTAAACTGGAGAGTGGCTGAGCAGTATATTTAGTACTTATCCAGATTTCTAGAGACCTGTAGTAAATGTTTAAAGTATCTGTATGTAGAAAATTTAAAAAACCCAAACAACTAACCTTACAGCAAAGGAGGAAGCAAGCCTATAATTGCTGTGGTGATGCTAAAACAAAATGATCTCTGTTACTTGTGAGAACTGATTCAGAGCTAAAGCAATGCAAGAAAAAATAAATTCTGTGTCTATCAAGAGCTCATTATTGCAACAATAGGGTATTAATAATTTGTTTCCGCTGGAAAAAGCAGAAAGGAAATGTCAATAACATTTACCAGTATGAATACTCTCAGAATTGCTGAACATTTAATTACAGATTTGGATTTAAAAGTCTCTTTTCTCTCTCTCTAAGCAAACAGTTTATTCAACCAGTAACAGAGTTCCTCTCTCGTCAGAAACAACACAAGATATCTCATATCTGCCCTCATGGGAAGCAGTTTCAAATATTTGTGAGGTAAGAAATCATTCCAGGCTGATGTTTTAACTGCATTTTGAGCTGCTAGACTTTGCTTCCTGCCTGACTGTTTCAACTTTCCCTTCCTTGCTGCCAAGCCCTGCTCCCATGCCATCTAGTCTATCCACTTCTCCTTCCACCCTCTGCAGCCCGGTAAAAGGACCCCCCTGCTCCCAGGAGTGACCGCAGTGGTGGCAAGGAAGCTTGGGCATGGGCATTGCTCTCATCAGGGACTAAAAGCTTTCTGAGCTGTGGGTTGAAGTGCTTTGACAGGCAGGAGCAGCTCAGCAGCCTGTCATTGCAGCCAGCATGAAAGCAGCACAACCACAAATGTACAGCTGAGGTTAATGGCAGCACTGGCACTGAATTCACCACGGGGACTCCTCGAATGGCAGCTGCAGAGTCACCTCTGCACCACTTTCTTGGGGTTCCTTTCTCATTTAGCTTCTCCAGTCTTCCTCTTTGACTTCAGACACTTACCCCCAGGAAACACACCAGATTTCCTCTGAAACAGGATGCTGCTGGCTGGGTTTGTGTGAGCTGACAGGACCAACATGAGAGGGACCTGCAGCGCAGCTGGCACTCCAGAAAGCCCCCAAAACACCATATCTGATTGAATATGCCTGTCTATATATACACCTTGGGCTTAAACCCTGGAGGTGAAGCTGGGAGAAAACCCAGGGGAACACTGCAGAGCTACACTTTTGTACCTAAATATGGGCCTGTACAGGGTGAGGTAGCAATTTGCTAATTGAATGGTGTTAACACCAACTTTGAAATCACACCAGAAACCTCTTACAGCGTGTCTGTAGCCATAGGCTGAGAATGATTCAGTTATTAGTGAGGATAATTAGGCCAAGACTAGATTGTCATTGCTTCTCTTGAAGCTACAGAGGCTACATTTTCCAGTCCACAGTATCCAGATTTCTATCTAGTTCTGCATGACTTCCTCAGGATTTTGAGTCAATAAGTGAGCCATTTTTTTTCCTCTTAGTTTCATTAAACAATATGACACAAACTGTGTGCAGAAAACTGCTTCATTTGCCAATCATTAATTTTTCAAGCATTAAAATAGCACCTGATCAGCTTCTCTTGCAACACACAGCTTGTCTTGTTAATGTTTTAACAGAAAATTTGCTTTGCTATGTAGAAAAATACACATGTAGATAGCTCTTTCTGACACCCATCCTATGACAGGCCATAAGAGGGATGCAGGCAATATGTATAAATCATGAAATGCCGACAGAAAGTGAACAGGAACCAGCTTGTCCAGGTGTTTTTTGTTTAGCAAAAACTGGATTACATCAAGTAACACATAGAAAGTAACTACTATTCACACAGCACATGGAAGAATTCTCTCCTATAGGCTACTGCTACTGCTACTGACATTATATTTGCACTGAATACAAGCTTCATCTGCTTTTTTCTTCTTCTGACCAAATAAAACAAATCAAAATTCCTCCCCTCAATGGGAGTTTTCAGATTGTCTCTTCCATCAAATACTCACTGCTCTTTCTTTTTTTACTGGACTGTGTTCCCTGGGATACAAGTTTTCCAAAATTCCCAGAAAGCAAGTAACACCTCTGGTGAAATTGCCCAATTATCAGAAAGTAGAACCTGCTGTCTCAGGTACTTTCATCTAGTATATCTTCAAAAGATCCATGTCCATTCAAAACATATTTTAGAGCTTTCATATTTGCATTTTGACAGGAAGATTAGTCCTCCTGTGGGGTTATGCAGCATGTGGGGAAGCTCAGACTTTACCATTATTAGCTGAACGTTGCTTTTGCATAGAACAGAGGGGCAATTCAATTTGATCAGTTTCTTGTTTGGATGACATAAAAACCTGAAACAGGGAGAAATTTTGAGCGGTGCTTTGAATGCACCTCAGTGCATTTTACAGCAAGTAAAACAAGGCAGTCTCCTGGCCCCTGCAACATTCTGACTGAGCATGATTAGGACTGCCTAGCTCCCTTCTCATTGCAGCCAACCAAGAGCAATACAGACCCAACCACACTATGCGTGCCTTGGAAAGGGGAACAGCTGCATCCTGGTGTGAAGGAACCTGACTTGGATTGTTCACTCATTGTCGGTCATGTAAGAGCTCCATTTACACACTGCAAGCACGGGGAGTAAGGGACAGGCTTTGAGCCTCAGGAATGCACACACTCAGGATACACACTGGAGTGTTTTGGAATGCTTTGGAGAACAAGCTGTTCTGGGGTACAGCGGGTGGTTTTGGCAAACTGTCTCTGAGAACCTTCTAGCAGTTGGCATAGCTGATCAACAAGCATGGTCCTGACTTAAACTTTTTTTGTAGACACAGTATGTCTGCCATAAATCATGGGTTAGCAACTTTTAGGATACTTTGGGAAAGTTTTATACTCTTTATGGCAGCTTTCCAGCACCTAAAGGGACTACGAGAGAACTGAAGAGGGACTTTTAACAAGGACATTTAAGGATAGGAAAAGGATGAAAGAGAGTAGGTTCGGATTAGAAGTTAGGATGAAATTTTTTTACTTTGAGGGTGGTGAGGAACTAAAACACGTTTATCAGAGCCTCAGCTCTGGAAATGTTCAAGGCCAGGCTGGATGGGGCTTTTGAGCAACCTGGTCTACTGGAAGGTGTCCCTGCCCATGGCAGGAAGGTTGGACCTCAATGATCTTTAATCTCTTCCAACCCAAGCCATTCTATGATTCTAAGTTTATAATTCTGTCACTTTTTGTGTGCGTGTGTGTCAGCTGTGTGGATAGATGAACATTCTGGGGCTTATCAAAGAAGAGCTTTAGAAGTCCTTTTTCTTCTGTGATCCCTCTCTGACTTGAGCTGACAGGATTTTCTGAGGCCCAAGTAGACATGCTATGTGGCTGACACAGCTCTTAGAATTTGGCCCATGCAGAAGTGCTATCCTAGCCACAGCTGAGTGTAGAGAGGAAGTGAGTAAATCCTCACTGCAGGAGAAGTGGTCTGCCAGGCTCCATAAACCCCAAGACATCTCTGTACGACCTGTAGGTGATTGGAAACACCTGCTGACTCACTAAATGGAGAAAATGCTGCTGCAATGGGAGAGCCTGTTGGAAGGGGGTTCACATTTAATAGGAAGAGTCATATGGAGCCACTGACTCTGCAAAAGCCAGGTTAAAAAATCCATGTGCCGACGTCAGCTTCCTTTGATTTTTTTCTTAGAATAGCAGTAACGACCTTGGCACAAAGCGCTGCCTGGAGGCAAATGACCAGCTGGGATTAATGGCCCTTGACTTAATTTCTGCCCATCAGCACCTCCCAGACAGTCATCAATCCTACTGAAATGCTCTGTGCATTGATTATTATTGATTCATTCATTGATTGTGTCCAGGGCCTGAAGTCAGAAGCTGAGGTACTGAAGGCACCCTGGAGACTCTTCTAATAAGATGAGTTTGCTTAATTCATAGACTATTTGAGGTGCTTTAGAAAGAAGCATCATAAAAAGAGACAGAAAAGGCAAAGAGCACTTACAGAATACTGAAACAGAGATTCCTTGGGCTATTAGAGTTGATGGCATGTATCAAATTACTTTGAATAGGCTTGGTACATGAAGCAGGAGCACAGGGGAATTTGTGTATTACATGTGCCACTTCCCAAGAGACAATAAGATTCCAGGCAAGAAAGCCCATCAGATAACCTGGGTGTAGGGCAGGGAAGGCATTTGTGGGGTCAGTGTCCCACCTCTCTCACTGAAGACATCACTGATTTTTTTGCCTTCAGAAGCAAAGGCATCCTCATTTTGTGCACATTGACTGGACATGTTTAGTTCCTCTTCCCCTTGCACTTGTTGCTGTCTGACCTCGTCTGTTCTTCAAGGAGTTTCATCTGAATAATTAACATAGTAGTCTTCAGGGAACCAGACTGATTGCTTTTAATACCTCCTTTATGACAGGATTTGCAAATGGCAAAAGAGAGGAAAAACAGTGTAAAAGACAGTATGGTTTAATAACCTGGCACCTCTCATTTTTTCTTCAAGTTGCTCTTCTGGGATCCAGTGTAAAGGATAAATTAAAGGTAGCAGTATCATCTTTGGATGAGTTATTTCACGTCTTTTGATGTTCCAGTATATATCAAATGACAAGAATATACATGAAAGAGAAAACGTGTGGTGGAAAGTGTTCCCAAATGTACATTGCTGAGGTGCTTCCAAAATGCTGAGGGCTGCCAAGCACTCCATGGTGATGCAAACACTATTGGACAAGTTGTCCTGCTTCTGAAGAATGTGGGTAGATTTTTCATAACAGAAAAGAAACAGAGTAATGTTGGCTAAGGAATTGCTTCTCTGTTCCTGACTTGCAAAGCATTTAAAAGAACTCAGTTACAATGATAAAAGCCCCTGACCATCTTGATCAACAGGAGGAAGTTTTGAGTTCATAAATGCCAGAGGGTTCTAGTGCCTGCTTATCTCTGCCCACTCATTGCTGACACTGTGACCCTGTTTAAATTTTACAACACTTTCTGTTTCACACATTTTGCCGTTGGAATATGAGTACTGGTCTCTTCTTCCATAAGATACATAAATATTTTCAATAGTGCAGAGTGTGCTGAGTCTTTGGACAGGAAAATCTCCCAACATGCTATTGTGAACGAGCAGTAAAGGGTTCTCTTGGCGAGTTTAACTGTCTCCAAAATATCAAACTGTGAACTGTTTATTCAGAAACTATCAAATTCACATAATCAGTTACTTACAAAAAATACCTTCTTGTGTGGGAGAACATAAAACAGACTTGAGAAAGTTGTACTCTCTGCAAGTCTGAGCTCAGTTCTCAAGAATATTTTTCTTTTGAAACTATGGGTCTAAAGTAAAAACTGTGATGCCTAAGAGGTATTGTACATACCCGTATGAATTCATCCATCAGAGCTCATTAGGGTCATCCTTGGTCAATTGGAAGAAATAGGTATTTTCAGAATGTGATTTATGTGAATCTGTTTTATCCACTACCTTAAGATGAGGTGGCACCTGAGATCCACTACTTTGTCTCCTTTTAACACTAGACAGCTTGGCATGTCTAGGTCCCTCGTCTTTTTTCAAACATCCACCCTGAGGTAGAAGACTCTCATATCTAATGTATGCCAAGTGTCCCCACAGTCCAGTGATGAAATCCACAGTCTAGTGAGTAGAAGATGAATTAACATAACAGGGGTGCAAAGGCGAGACTGGGTCCAGATTGTCTTCTAGAGTGGAACACTCTCAATTCAGTTTCTCATCCCTCCACTTTTGTAGAACAGGGAGTGTTCAACTAGACTGCTGGTTATGAATGCAGGTTTTCAGTCTCGTGGATGATCTGTTGGATACAGGAAGATGAACTCCACATTCTCATGTACTTTAGAAAAAAGGTGCAGAGTGACTGTAAGATTCTTGGCAATGTTGGTCTCTGAGAGTCCCTCCCTGAAGCCCCAAGAAAAACACCTTGATCTGGAGAGCTGTGACACACATGACCATATCGTCCTGGAAAACTGAAGCAGCCTTACAAGATAGATCTTGTGGATCCCACTCTAAGATGTTTGATTTTTCCTGATTTACAAAGACAACCTAGGAGTCTAATGGAGTCATGTGAATTCCTTGAGGTAGAATACACCTAAAAATGAAGTGCCATGATGGCAGGATATGCAAAATATACAGCTTCTGTGGTTTTAGCCTTGCTTGTTTATTCTGGATACAGCAACAAAGCCTTGCTATTTCCTTGCTGTGAGCATTTTTTCTCTGTGTTTGGTAAGCCTCTTTTCCAACATGGCATGGGATTGACTCCATCTAGACAAACACCAAAAATGCAGGAGCTGGAAGTAATGCTGTAGTCTTAATATGTGGAGATACCTGTGCTCAGATATAGATGAATACTGTGGATACTGAAATGCTGCTAGCAGAAAGATTTTCCGTCTTCTTGCATTAATTCTGTGAGAGTTTTCCTTTACTATGCAAGCTATGTAAACAATAAGATAGGTTTTGTAAATAGCATTCACATTTGGTGTTTTTGTCCAGTTATGTTTATGGTACAGTAACAAAATATTTTAAAATGGGTGTCTAGGACTTTAACCAATCACCCTAGGAGAAGTGTGAACACTGTCCAGTCGCTTTATGGAACTAGGATATATAAATGGTATTGTAAATTAATAAATAATTCATTCTCTCACTGGATTTCTGTGCTGCTGCATCCTTTGGTCCCTGCTAATACTGCCACAGAATACAAACCATGTTTTGTGACCATCAACTTTCTTCCCTTTGACTGAATCTACTGGACTTTGGTTGGTTTTGTTGCTTCTGGGATCCTGCCCCAGTTAATAGTGATGGAATTTGGCCATGCTTCGGAATCTCCACGGTCTACTCTCTCTGCTCAGATATTCAGATAATTTGGTTTTCTCAGCCCTGCTTTCTTCCCATTTTCATTTTTTAGAACTGCTGAAAGGTTTTTAGAATTTTCACAGTCCTGTTCAAAGATAAGTGACAAAGGCAAGTGTTACTGATAGTGCCAGCCCAAGCAGAGAGCTGCCACATCTTACCCTCATTCCCAGTGTCTCTACATCCACCAAGCTGTGAGATTCCAAAACAAAACAAACGTAATTTTTTGGAAGACAGAATACATCGGCAGGTAAATCTTAATGATAATTACCTCTAATTAGCACTACCAGCAGATGACAAATCTTTAAGTCACAGCAGAGTGTCACTTGAAAGTGTGCATGTTCCTGTTTTGCCATTGAAACGATCAAAGGAAAAACATATGTATTGGTTTGACTCGATTGCCATAATTTTTCATTAGAAACGGGGGAAGAAATGAGTGGTAAAAGGCAGGAATGGATATGAAAAAATGAAAAATGGCTTTGGCAAAATGAGATCTACTCTGCATGGAGCATTGCACTCCGTTCTGCAGCCAGTTTCCTATTTCTAACAGGTACTATCTCGCTCTCTTCCACTCACACCAAAATTTCTTAATGAACATTATGAACAAGCTTAATTGTGATTGCAATGAAAAGCAACATGTTTGCATGTTTATTCAGATCTGTTATCTCCATCTGGAAATGTTAATTGGAATTCCAACATTAATTGGAATTTCAACATTAATTGCAATTTGCTGGAACATGTCCAGACTGAGTTGGTTTTCTTTGTCAGGGAGAGCATGTTCCCTTTTGAGGGCCTAGGAAGGAAAATTGACTCACTCTTACATCAAAACATATGGAAAGACAAACAAAACAAGAAGAAACAGAGAAAGAGATGATCGAGGAGAACACAGAATAGTCAACTTTCTCTCCTGTCCTCCGCCCCACGTTTCCAAAATGTTAAGTGCATATCTCCTGTTTGCTTACATGGGCCCTAACTCAGCTCTGAGAATGTATCCAGGTCTGAGTCTTTACCCTGACCAGAGTCCAAGTTGTTTTGGCACTGTAGAATGAAACAACTGACTGCAGTGGATTATGCATTCCAGTTTATACCATGGCCAAATTATGACATAGTAAACCCCTCAACAGTAAGGGCTATTGTTAAACTACAGAACATAAGAGTGTGAGGGGCCTCAGAGAAGAAAAACAGAGTCCTTGTTTCAAGACAAAGGAGGAATAGGTTCATCCCAATTAGAAGTTGCCCTTAGGTCAATTTAGAGCCCCCCAGGGCACTGCACCCACAAATATGTCATTATTTATCTTGAGCACTCCTACTGCTACATCTCTAGTGAAAAGTTATACACACAAAGGTTGATTGCCAACTCATTCCAAATATGCCAGGCTTCCCATTTGTCATGATCCAGCATTCAGGGACCACACAGACTTTGCAGCAATCACAGAGGAGTTTGCCTCCTCTTGCTCAAAGCTCAGATTTATCCATCTGTGCCTTTGTTCCTATTGTTGTTTCAAACTACCCCTCCAGTGAATGAAAAGGGACAGGTATCTTCAGAAGGCAGCTGAGATCTTTGGGCTGCTGAATTGCCTTGAGAAAATGCTGCTTTCTTTCTGTTACCTAGAGCAGGAACACAGGATAGGTCCATGACTGATTAAAAGCAGCCAGAAACTTCAGAGGATGTGTCCTTGTGTATCCTGAAGTGGTGCCAGGCCATTCCATCAATCTAAATAATGCTTCATATCAATTCCTATTCTTTTTATCTCTAAATACAGCTGGTGGTGGAGGGAAAGTCCATTAGATCACTTTACAGTCTAAATATTTAAATTCTACCGCTCACTGGATTGATAAATTTTTATTGCATGGAGGAAGTCAGTAATATAATTACAAGATTTAAAAATACTGGAATCTGATAAATTTTAAGTGTATTTCTGGAATTGTATTTACTGCCAGTGACTCCTGATCACATATTAAGAGCTTAATATGTGTTTTCCTAGGATCCTCTTTAACCATTCAAACTGAGAATTTGTCGCTGTTACAATTTTACGTGTTATTTACATTTCACTCATTTCAATTATCCAAACTTGGATTTGATAACACCTTAAAAAATGCATATAGCCCTCTTCCCAGTTGAATCATCAGCATTCCCCCAACTCCATCTGTTAAACCGGAGGGGCTGCACAGGTGGCACACCAGCTGAGCATTCCACAACATCCTCCTCCCTGCACAGAGCTCTTATCCACTGGGACTGCAATAAAAGCCACATTACCAAGTTGTCTATACATCACCACTGAGAATATCTGGATGGTAAAGTTAACCATGTGGTTCTGCTTCTTTTTATATCTCAGTTTCATTTTCTGGTTCTTATGTTTGCTAGCACAAGTCTCTATGTTTCTGATTCTGCATATGTGAACAGTTGTTTTTCTGGGAAGTAGATCTCTTTAGTGTAAATATTTGAAAAAACAATGTTTCCCTCCGTATTTTTACATCAGGTTTTTAATGTAAAAATCAAATGACAGATCTCTTTATATTCATACTTTCCTGGTATTTTTTTCCTAATTGCAGTAGAACACTATTCTTTTTGCCAAGTAATAGAACATGTTTTCTGCTTCTTGCTTAACTGCATTTTGTTAATTGCTTTTCTGGATCTTCTAATTTTGAAAATATGTTTTTTTTCTCCTCTCTCTGTTTCCCTTTTTTTCCTCTTTTTTGTTTATCCGCCTATTTTATTCCTTCAATATCTTTGTTTTTTATTTCTTTTCAGTTACTATTGTTTTGTTCTCTTCTTTTTTTCATTGTCTCTGGTTTTTGCTCTCTTTACTGGAGTTGTATCAAAGAATATTTTGTCATAGCTTTGAAATCTTTCATTTTCTTTGAGAGAACACATGAATTAAAGTCAGTGGAACTTACTAAAGAAAAGAAAACAATGTAAAGTTTTATGGCTGTATGTGGCAAAGAGATTTCAGCAATTACAATCAACTCAAGGCAGACTTGCAAGCTTCAGACAGCTTATTCCAAAGTTTAATTTGATTTTATGATTTCTTCTTGGCATACTTAATGTTGTCTGAAACTAGGCAGGGTTTAGTGGTTTTGTTTGTCTGTTTTTTTGTTTCTTGGGAAAATTCGATTACCAGAAGTTGCCAATATTTCAAAATTCCTTGAAGAGTGACAGGATTAGGACAGCATTAATCCTCTTGGTTTGAGTGAGCCTTTATTGCTGCTTATGTGCTATACACAAGTTTTGCTTTTCCTAGTGCTTTGCTTAGAATAGATAACTTCAGGCTCCTGATAAATATTGCTGCCTCCTAAAACCACTGGGTGTTTTCTCATTCTCACTTGCATTTTACATGGCTCTGCCTTAGATTACCTCTGAAATCCCTACACAACTGCATTGTCTGATCCAGCTGCAGCTCAGCTGAGTTTTCCTGTGGGCTGACACAGAATCAGATTGCTGTTTGTGAGCAGATGTGTCAAGCTGTTCAAAGACAGCGTCTCTGGCGATGTAAATTCCTCTTTAGGCACTGACTGTAGTGCTCGTTACCATAGTACCTGCACCTCCAAAACATTAATAAAATAGACACAGCTCCACAAGAGAGAAATATCACCTCTTCAGCTTTCATGATGCAGGAAATGGAGTTATGCTAAGTTGGGAACAGTGGGAGCCTGAAAATAGTAGCCCAAGGTTTTTCCCAGATTAAAGACTGAGGGAAGTCACCAGCGCAGCTCTGCTGAGTCCCTGCTCTGAAATTTGTCCTGGAGGAAGCTTCCACTGTTTACTGGTTAAGCACAGAGCCTAAAGAGACAACCTAAATATACTAGCATCATGCTGGTACCCTGAACAGAGCAGGAATCAACAGAGAGAGTTTTCTTGTTACAGCAATTGAAGCCAACCTTCCCGCTGCACTTAATGCCCTGGAGCTGCTCAGCCTCTCTGCTCTCTTTCCCCCACCCCAGGAGAGCTTCCCTACCCTATGTTACACTATCTGCCAGTTTTGTGATGGTTCTTCCCTCCCTCTTCCATGTGCTCAGCCAAACAAAGCCAGCAGGTGCTGAGGTCAGCTCCCTGGGGTACCTCTGGCACCCTCACACTGGATTTTGCAGTTCAGAGCGGCTCACCAGTGCCCTGGGTTGGCACCTTGATGCTCTCGCTCAGCCCTGGTGAACAGTGACCACATTTGCTCTTCTGACTGAGCCCAAAAAAAGGGGTCATTTACACCACTTGACTTTAACCAGACCTGCAGCTGAAAGTGTTTGATGGCAGTCTTTAAAATCTTCCTGCATAACCCCTATAGATGAGATGTGACTTGTGTGAATGCTAATGAAATTTAAATGCCATGAATGCACAGTGTCATTTAGAAATTGCTAAACATTCAGAACAGTCCAGATCTTCAAAGGCATTTGAATATGTAATTCCTTGAAAACAACAGCACCTATGAAACTAAATCCTTTGGAAGAGATGTAATCTGTCTTATTGTGGGATGTTGGAATCAGTGCAGATCAGGCAACTTGCTGTCAGGCCTAAGAGGAACCTTATGTTGCTATTGACCCACATCTCCCACTTTTCCCAAGCTTTATCTTACAGCTGATCGCTCATGATGGCAAGTCTGAGTTTCCAGCGAGTTTCCAGCTCTCACAAAAACCAAAAATAAATTTTGAAAATATTAACAGACCACTTAGAATACAGCTCTACAAGAAAAGAAAAACCACTTTCCATCTCATTAGTATTTCTGCCTTTAGTGAAATAATGCTCACTGACAACTGCTTGTTCTTGCAGTTCTTCCTTTTAGGATCTTTGCCATCTGGGATGCCTAACTGTTCCTTTTCCAGGAGGACATTAACATCTGCTGACATTGACCTTGACCTTCTTTACATTGTAATATTCTTGAAGCATTGCATTCTGCAATCACTTCACACACCAAATCTGAACAGTTGTACACTTGGGATTCTTCTCTTGGAAAGTCATATTTTATGACTAGTCACATCCTTAGGCTTCACTATCTAGGAGAATAAAAATAAATTATGTCTATGTCACCAAACTACAATCCTGATGTTTTGTAGGTAGTTCTGCAACTCCTTCATGAATTGTATTTCAGAGTTGGGTATAATATGAAATGAAAAATAGGTATATGACAGCTTTCTTATTTAAAATACTTACTGGGAGTGACTGTTCTTGTGCTTCTTCACAGCTTTTCCAGGATACAGCATTAAAATGAGCAGCCACAATAGGCAGAATCTGTTTATTTTTAATTTACTTTTTATTGTACCAGCCTGAAACAGTTGGCACTTCATAAAGTTTAAGACAACAACATCAGGCACATCACTGCTAAGCAAACATAGAAATTAAACAAGTTTAAAATTCTATAGGTCAAACTCCACCATCAGTGCATTGGCAGAGGAGGCCACAAACTGTTGGGATAATTGCTTTATCTCTCCACTTCCTTGTTTGTTCTTCCTGATTTTTCTCTGCTTTAGATAAGTCACATCTAGGCTTTGAAGCAATCAGTTCCTCTCCTCATCAGCTGTACAGTGCCCAGGGGGAATTCAGTCCTGCACTCTTCCTTGCAACTTCCACCTCCAAAGGCAAAAAGATCAGGAATGGGTGTTCACTAATCCATAACGCCACATAATCTTACCTGCCTTCAGACATCTCCACTGTAGGTATGTCCATCTGAGATGGCCAGTTTGGGCTGTCCTTATAGTCAGTATGGAGAAGCAAAAACTTTTGGGATATTGATTCCTCTGCCTTGTTTTGGCTCTCAGCTTTAGGGAAAAAGGAATTGTACCTTCAGCTGTCTGTGCAGTAATAGCTGGATCTTCACTGGGCAATCCAGAATAACTAGTGACTTGGTGATCATCTTCTGCTTAGGGGCTCTCCTTCCAGGTGGGTAAGTCTGTTTTTTGCTTGCTCTGCACCCTTGGAGCAGCACAGAGGAATTTCAGCCAAAATGTTTCCCGATTACTCTAAGCCCTACAGGAAATCTCACAGAAATTGATTCAACTGGACTTTGCAATTTTGAAAGGACATTGTGGTCAAAAGAAGATGAACTTGAGGACTCCAGCATCTGATTTGATGTTTCTGTGCATTTAAACTATAAATAGAAGAAGAAGTTGTTACAACAGAAGCCCTCATGTTGAAGTGGAGATGATAACCTTCAGTACACGGTGAGGGTATTCCCGCCACAATAAATCCTTCAGAAATTGTGATTCTTGCACTGCCACAGAAGTCATGAAGGATGGAAGTGAGGTACCTCACAGTCTGTCACTCTGGCTCCAGTTGTCTGAGACCTGACCAAATACACAGAATTTGTTTTTGTTTTGAAACTTATTTTTGGTTAAAATGTGAAAGATATTAGAGATGTGGAAGATTTCATCAAACAGAGCCTGTCCAAGAATGGGTCTTCAGCTGGTGTTAACTGGTATCTCTTTTGAAACCATAAATATATTAAGCATCATATTCTACCACAGTGCCTCATTTTACAAGCAAATAAATTTGCAGGCAAGAGAAAATGGCAGACAATGCTGCTGTTTAAAATTTATTCTAAATACCAGCATTTTTCATAGTATCATCTCTGCATTCCACAATGGCAAACAACAGTAAGATGGAGTGCAACATTTGGATTAAAAACATGCTTTGGTAACTCCTGAATGAAATGTCATTGCTTTAAGGGTAATTTTACTATTTTAAGCATGTGGCTCAGTTTTGTTTGCAGCTTGAAGAACACAATATTGTACAATGAAATGATCTGCAATGTACAAATAAGGCTCGGTGCTATTTTGGAACTACTTATTTGTGCAAAACTACCAAAGTAGAAATCATTTGCTGATGATCAGCGCTGTGTGTTCACTGCACCACAGGAGGTGACTTCTTCTAATTTCATTTTAGCCAGAGTTTAATTTCCACTTCAGTGTTTATTTGTAAACATCAAGATGATACAGACCAGATCTTTTGGATGATACTGTTCCTGAAACAACAGCTATCTGCGATTACAAGATTGAATTAGCTTCAACTTCATCATCATCTAACTCTGCTGAAATGTATGAATATATCTCCCTTAATAACAGCTTGCATCAGTCATTTCCAGGCATTGTATCTTTATTTCTGGGATATGACGAAAAGTCTTCTTTCTGTGAGCAGAGCTTACACAGAGCCAAGGCCTTTTCTGCTCCTCACTCCACCCCACCAGTGAGGAGGCTGGGGGTGCACAAGGGGCTGGGAGGAGGCACAGCCAGGACAGCTCACCCCAACTGGGCCAAGGGACAGCCCACACCATGTGATGTTGTGCTTAGTGTATAAAGCTGGGGAAGAAGAAGGAAGGAGGGATGTTCAGTGACATTTGTCCCCCCAAATCTCAATTACACATGATGCAGCCCTGCTGTCCTGGGGATGGATGAACACCTGCCTGCCCGTGGGAAGTACTGAGTGAATTCCTGGGTCTGCTTTGCTTGTGTGCACAACTTTTGCTTTACCTGTTAAACTGTCTTTATTTCAACCCATGAGTTTT
This sequence comes from Oriolus oriolus, assembly GCA_013400235.1. Classification (NCBI taxonomy): domain Eukaryota; kingdom Metazoa; phylum Chordata; class Aves; order Passeriformes; family Corvidae; genus Oriolus; species Oriolus oriolus. Next base: position 224,477 of record VXBT01007288.1, on the reverse strand, counting down.
GTCATGTTTACCCTTGTGATCTCTCCCCCATGCCACCAGGGCAGGCTGAGTAAGTGGCTGCGTGGGACTGAGCTGCCAGCTGTGGTTAAACCACGACAAACTGATACTTCTGAGATCACAGACACAGAGCACAGAGCATGCATCATGCTTCCTCAAAGAAGAAATACCTCCTGCTCTACCTTGACAATGTGCATGCAGTCTACATATACATGAACGCTGTCACAACGTTTTATCAACATGTGGTGAAAGTATTCATGCCACATATAATCCTGGCCTTCATGGCCTTACAGTAAGGAAAGGTGATTTTTTCTTAAAATTCAAACTGAAAGAAAAAATGTTTTCACCGATTCATGCTCCCAGGCTCATGTTTGTGTGCAGCAGGATGTTTGTGGTGACCAACATCAGCCTGGCAGCCGGGTATAACAATGCTTCTGTTGAACTATGAGATCCAGGGTCCCTAACACCATCTGTTAAGTCTTTTTTGTGTCTCCCAGGATTCTTTCAGGTGTCTAGGTTTCCAATATGCATTTTTGTATTCTTTTGGGTCTGGCAGTGATCAGTGTCTCCGTTCTGTCCCACCTCTGTGAATCATCAGGTCATTCTTTATCTCTGGGTCTGGGTACATCATGAAGCTGGAGGCAGATGTGCTGGAGACTGCTGTGTGCCCTAAACATTCTGAGCTCTGTCCTTGCCTTATGCTCCTGCTGGTGCCTCCACACCCAGCCATCTTCCATTTGCACCACTCTTAGTCTTCCTATCACAATGCTGCAGACCCCGACTAACAGAACTGTGTGATAAACATCGAGTTAACCCTGCCAAGGAGTCATGCTTTGCTTCTTGATCATCTTTCATCTCACCTAGTGCACTGCATTTCAATCTAATACAACATACCACACAGGACAAAATTTGATTTTTATGCATTTTTCTATTTGTTTAAAACCCTTGAGAGCTTTTTTTCATTTTCCAGGTAAGGTTGATTTTAATTTTCTTCAGCTATTGAGAATTAAATTTGTACCTAGTCTTTGACAACTGGACATGGTCACTACAATAAATTGCATCCCCGATCAGCTACCCCATTATGAAATAGATGTTTGAGGTGGAAGAAATCATCCTCTGATGAAAAATATGTTTTCTTGTCACTGGCAATAAGAGAACTTAGACTTTGCTTACTCCAGCCAGTTGAACTTTTGTTGGTTCAGGCTGCAGAAGAACCTTTTACAGAAACACGGCTGGAACCATTTCCAAATGCTCAGTGAACCATAAAGACCCACATCATGCTCTGATTGTCCAGTACTTTTCAGACACTTTCTGCTGGCCTGAGAAGTACAGAAAATCAATGAAACTTCAGCCTGTAAGGCTATAAATAATCTGCATAACATACTTGAATAGTTTGAGATTTAGAATGCTTAAAATGACTGATCTCAAAAATAAGATCCTCCCTGTCCTGTTCCATCTGAGCTAGCACCAAAGAAAGACAGTCCACTCTGCTCTAACACTGTGGACATCGAAGGCATGGGACATCTCAGCCAGAACCTGCACCTGCCTTTGGAGTGAAACAAACTGCTACCCCAGCTCTGAAAACTTCAGGAAGGTCAAGGTCTGAGGTTTGTGCATCTGCATCTGAACAAAAATTAAAGTTTACCTGACAGCTTCGTCGTTGGGTTTTTTCTTTTTTTCTTTTCCCCAGGAAAGACAGGAAGTTAAATAACTAGCCAATGATAAAAATTCTGCTTTTGTTTGGGGATGAAGGGAACAAACCATTTTCTTCCTTTATCTTTCCTCAAAAGCTCAGACCCTTTCTGCTCAAACTATGCACTGTAATGGCTTGCAGTGTGTTTGTCGCTGTCAAGGCAGAGAGGTGAGCATCAGGTATGTCACAGTTGGAATAGTCTCACTCTCTGACCTCTTCTAACATAGCAGTACTTCCAACCCTTGGAAATCAAGAATGATTTGAGTGTTGGATAAATAATTCTAATATTGCACAGGGTATGAACTGTTACAAATAGGTGCTTAGGGATAGATGTCCTGTGTGAAGAGTAGGCTGTGGTTTGAGATATTACCTTCCAGAAGCGCTGGTATTACTTTATGTTTCCTAATCTCATGGAAAGGAACTTTTTGGAAATCTTTCGTTCCACTGCCTGGATGAACAGCAACAAGTAGTTTACGGCGTTTATGGAAAAAGGACTCAACCTTTCATTTACAGCTGCAAGGCAACACAAATGCCATGGGAAAAGCAGTGTCCAAAACAGAGGCAAACAGTTTTTGCAGTGGTCACCACTGACTTGAAAGCCTTGTGGAGGCAGCTGCTTCTGAATATCCTTTTAAGCCCACTGAGCCTTGATCCAGCTGTTAAAAATAACAATGTTTTTCATCCTCCATAGTAATCGGATCTCACAGGGCAGCGCTGCAGGAGCAGTTGCATAAAAAAGCTTTGGTTACATAACAAAAGTGCACTGTACCTCCCGAGCCCCAGAGAAGCCAGGCGGGTCTGTGTGGCAGCCTCCAACCAAAATCGCAGCTCCCTGTGCTGACGCTGGCACTCACACCTCGGCAAAGGGCTGCAGAGCTTTCTGCCACACCCAGGGCTGGTGTGGTCTCGCCCTTCTGCAGAGGAAGGTCATGGGAAGAGGCTGCGTGTCTGCACCTCATGATCTGTGTATTATCTTAGTCCTCTGGTGACACTGGCTTTGTACAGATATTCTGGACTTTGCAGTCCTAAGCCTCTGCTCTCTCTGCTGCAGTGTCCCGTGGGGAGGCAGGACACAGAGCAGAGCGCTCGCATTTCCTGGTGTCACAGATGCACCCACAGCAGTCACCTCTCAGAGCCCCTCTGTGGTGTCCAGACCTCTGCTGCCGAGTGCCCACAACCCCCCTGAGATGATGCACCTCTTCCCTTTCTCCTCCTTCCCCAGCAGCGAAGTTGGCACCCACCTGGGATTTGTTCTGTGGTCACATTTTCGGATTTAGAGATCAGAAGCTCGCCAGCAGCAATGCACTTAAGTGCATGCGCAAGCTGAAACATTCAGTCCCTCTGGAAGCCAGTAGGACATTTCACACTGTTAAATGTTTCCCTGGATTGGTCTCAGCCTGAGCATGAACTTTGCTATTTCACTTGCCACAAGATAAACTAAGAAGGAATGAAAGTGGAAACAGCTAAAACTTTCCTTTTAAAGAAGCTGAAAATGAAGACAAATATTTCCCTGAAGATTTACCAGCAGTCAGATTGGAGAAATTGTTGTGGAAAAATGTAAGACCTATTTCCACAGAGGTTTCCTACCTATTCTAAGCAGCAAACTTCAGCTGATACTTCTTTGTGTGCACAGAACTGCACTACGTGTTTCAGTTGGGGTTTACAGGATGTAAAAATCCAGGGGCAACTGGCGAATTAATAACTATCTTAAGTAAGAGAAATTAATTCAGCTGATCTTAACTGAACATGCACAGGCAAGATGGGGTTTGTTCTATTATTATCTCATGCCAGGAAAACTCCAAAGAGTTGAGAGAAGAGACTTATCCTGTGAAACACCTGATAAATGCATTGCACCTCAGGGCATTTTTTTAGGTCTTTGAAGTCACATCAGTCTGGTTCCTGTGAAATGCAGTAGAGATGGGCACTGCTAGGCACTGTTAGCTATTGTGTGTTTCATTCGTCAGAATAGCTTTCTTTTCCCAATGCTGACTGTGACTGAAGCCAGCCTGCTGCAATGAAAGGGTAAATTGCCTCTTTGAGGGCCCTTTGACTGACTCAGTGTGTGTGAAGAACATCCAGACATTTTGGTTACTCACCATTATACCACAAGAACGTTGAAGAGTTTCCAGATTGTAAAGTACAGCACCAGGCCCACACCCTCTGAACAGGTTAAAGTAGGACATTAATGCTGAAGGACTATTTATTTTCCTCAAAAACTGATCTTCAGTGGTACCCACCATGGGCAGAACTTGGAGGAAGGTTGCCAAAATCTGTGTTGCTGAACATGTGGTAGATAGAAAGGCCATGAATGAATGATCAGTCTGAAGCTGGTGCTTTCAGATGGATGAGTGAGAGTCTGCTTGTCACCTGAAGCCTTTGGAAGAAAGAACAATCAAAAGTTATTCAGCTCCAGAAAGTGCAAGCAAGAGCATCTCAAGACTTGCTGAAAATGTTTGGTAAGTCTCAGCAGTAAATAGATGCATCTGGCAAGACCACCAGACATTTCCCTTCTCTTTTCAGCTGTACATGGGCTCTACCAGATGCTATGGCTTCAGTGAGATCTCTGAGAAAGCAAACCCACCTCAAATGAAAGCTCATGGGTTTTGATCTGTCAAAATCATGAAAACTTAAATAGGCATATTTCACACAGCCCTGATACTTTCCTTCCTCCTGACTGCAGTTTTCTATCATTTAGGGAACCATTTGCTCAATTTATTACAACATGCTCTTGATTTCATTCTCCCACTTTGCAACCTTGGTGCACTTTCTTCCCGCGAAGGATCACAATATAAATCACTAGGTCAGGGAATAATGAGTTTAGTATTTTTTAAAAGCCTCCCACAGTAAGTCAGGATATCAACCCATGATTCAGCAGGTGATGGGATGTAATAAGGGGACATTTTTTCATTTAATTGCCATTGAAAATGGAAAAAGGGCAAGAGAAAGTTTTCTGAGACAAGGATTTCAGCTTCACTGGGCTTTAGTTCACTAGAATCACTTAATAGGCTTGAGCATAAAGAGCTGGACAAAGCTAAAAGGGCAAATGAACTGATGAAAGACTCCAGCAGGAGTTTCTCTTCCTAGTCTGAAAACTAGATTAAATATGATCCTACCATTATGTAAATAGACAGTGAGAAAAGGCTGACCTCATGGTCTGTGAGCTGAATGGGATGGAGGATCTCCTGGTTTCCAGCCCTATCTCTTCCAGACCTGTTTGCTCAGGACAACAGGAGTGAATGTTCAAGGACTCACAAACACAAAGGCCAGGAGGGATTGTTAGAGTTACCTCACTGAACTGTTGCAAACCTGATTATGAGGCATTTTTGCCCAGCACTGTCTGCACTGAGCCAGTTATTTGAGCATGGTGAGGGTGATCAAGGACACACTTGTGGGAACCACAGCTGGCAGGGGCAGTGGGTGGACTGGGGGGTTTTTCTTGAATTAGAGGTTAAAGTGGTATCATAAGCTCTGGGGAAGGCAGTAGAATCTCTCTCAGAAGCAACACACAGACAACAATCCTGCCACCAGCACCTCATGTCTCCCTGAGAGGGGAGCTCCCTGCTCCTGCCCTGCCCTCAGTGGGAACAGAATCATCACTCTTTAACAAGCTCATTCCTACCTGTGCCTGCTGCCAAGTCCATCCCTGGCCCAACCCAACTGCGTCACCCAGGGCCTGTGTCAATGCCACCTCTGGCTGCTGACCCTACAGCCACCCAGAAAGACGTCAAGATTTGAAAAAGATTCTCTCGGGTAGATTTTGCGGTAACTATTTCTTTCACAGTACTGGGGAGGAAAATCAATGTGATTATACATGAATTATTATAATGAAACTCTTTTTTTGAGTATTTATATTCCTTTAAATAAAACTTAATAGATATCACGCTGCCAAAAGGGCAAGGAAATTCACTGAGTGGCAGGTGGGAAATAACAGAATTGCAAATGTTTTGACTGACAAAAAGTGACATTTTAAAACATCCTATGCACAGGTGTTAAAGCATCTGAAGGAGTTGAATGGCCATTTCTGTAGTGAAATTATGCTAAATTGTTGTAATACACAGCAGCTTTACGTAACATGCTGTTTACTGTATATAAATTAAAGAAATTCCCCTATGCAAATAAGTATTAGATATACTCAAAAAAATTCCCCTGCTCACTAACCACTTTATACGAGCAGCTTTATTTCTTGACTAAACAAAAACTCACCAAAAACCCACCCAAATCTAAACCACACATAACAACCTTCATAGAAAAGTTCAACCAGGCATACAGAAATTAAAGCTCAAGAGCAAAGAAAGTATTTTCCCTGTTTGTTTCCCCTCGCCCTCTGCTTTCCCATCACTCCCTCCTATCTGCAGCTTTCTTATCTGTAGCTCTTTCTTTCTCTCTTCTGTTTGACCTGAGGTCAAAAGTATCATTGTTTCCATTATATCCTTCAGTATTTAGCATTTCCCTGTGAAGTCCTCACCCAGTTTGCTCTTTACTAAAGATTAAAGAAGGTTGTTTATCATGCTGTTTTGAGAGACAGGAGCGCGAATATCTGCAAATGCCTCTAGAACATTCCCATTCCAGTCTCACTCTCTGTGCCGTCTCCACTTCCAGGGGGAGAAGCTGCCTCTGGAGTTTCTAGCCTTTTGTACACTGAGGGAGATGAGCACATTTGCAGAATTAATGGGCTGTGATGACATCCCAGTGACCCTGAGAAAGTTGCTGATATACTTAGAGGCAACAGAGCAGGATGACAGACAAGATACTTGAAATACCTGAATCCTGGTCTGGCACTTCCTGATCTGCAGCAACGCTCAGCTCAGGAGGAAACTCACATCAACTGGTTTTTCTCATCCCAAGCTGAGCAGAAGGGGAAATCTGATATGAATATTGTGTCAGCTGCTGTCTGCAGGTCAGTATCTTCTGCATTTGCAATGTATAGGGAATGACACAACTCATGGATTTGGCTTTTAGGATGGAAGGAAGATCTTTCATGGATACTGCCTTATACTAGTGCTAGTTAGCAGGAGAGTAAAAGCCAGCTAGCTGCAGTGACGATCTTGGGAGCTCCAATGGATGTGCATGAGGAAAATGTTGTGGAGAGGATTTCTGAGGTGTGCAGAGGTGTGGAGTTGAAAGAGAAAATATTATTGCCTGAACTGTAGGGGAGAATGAAAAAGGAAAGTTAGACAGGGAGATGGCAGGAGTGGGGAGTTTCCTAGATGAGTATATTGTCTGAAGAAACATCCTGCTTTGATTTGCCTTGGTGTGGACTTCCCAGCTGATTTATTTGATAGCCCCTAGCTGTCAACTGGCAGGGACTGAGAACAATTTTTCTCTCATCACCAACTCACTGGGATTCATAATTTTATAGATCTCTCATAGTTCCCTCTTCACTGTTTCTTCTACCCTTGCAGCTTGATGAGCACTAATCTCCTTAGCTGCTGTTCATTTCCTCAAATCACATTTTCCTTCCCCTTGAACATTTTCCACTTTCTAGTAAAGTTTTGCACAGTCTACTCAAATGTGCAGGGTGGATCTGTGTTTTACCATAACAAAGTTCTTTGCTCTTTTCCCTATTTCTTTTCTAACAATTCAACTTTTTTTTTCTCCTGTATTTGTTTTTTTGTTTTTCTGGGAGGGGTGGAGGAAGAAAAGGTCAGCTCCTTAGCATTGAGCTGCTTTTTCCACACAATTATCTACGACATAGGGCATAAGCAAATGCACAAGGGCCAGGAGGGAGAAGGAAGTGCTGGAATGAGATTATCTAGGGTCAGACATGTGGATCAGACGTGCTGCCAAGGACCCAGGGAAGGGGCTAGTGGATGAACCTGGATGGGAAGATGTTGGACGCGGACACGAACGAACACACAGACACCAGTTCTGAAAGAGAGAGAAAGCCCAAAAGCCCCCCGCAGAGGGAGGCTTCTTTATTTTTATACACTTTCAGAAAACTTCACTGATTGGAAAAGGACAATTACCACCCTTCAACCACATAGGTCAAAGGAGAGATCAATCAAATGTCTCCGCCTTAGGAAAAGGAATGAAAACATCTTGGCAGTTAAACATAACATGGCTTATGTTTACAGAAAGAGTGTGAGAACTTTTAGCTACAGAATTAAAAACATTGAAAAACTGTGAACAGCAAGGCAACAGGAAAAAGACGCAAAAAGAAGGGGACAGAATATGGCACCCAAGTCACCCAGACTGGGTTTCAGGAACAACTTGCTCCTCTCTCCTTCCTTTATACCTTTTTCTGTCACTTTTTCCCGCACCCCCTTTTCTCCTCTGCACTCCTCTATCCTGGGGAAGCTAAAGAAGCATGACAGCCTGTCAGTGATGGAGGGCTTACGGGAAGGGCTAATTGCTTTCTCTGCTTTGTTCAGATGTACAAATAGACCATTACTTACAATCATTAGCCAGTCACCATCCATCATACAGACTAGTTCTATTTTCCATGCACTAAATATGTCACAGGCCCCAAATTTGTCACTAATTGTACAAAAGGCTATGCAGGCCTGTGTTAGCAGCCAATAATTTGTTAATATAAGATTTAGGACTTTGGCTTTATCTCGAATTTCCAAATGTTACTGAGGCATTTGTATTTCATATTTGTTTAAGAGGCAGCACAATCCTCAACTTTCTGTCACTTTTATGAAACCATGTATTAGTCACAGCAATTCCCGTGTTACAACATTGCTTTCTGTTATAATAACTATAATATAATCACATAATAATGTAATATTAATATATAATAATATAGTAGCTATAATAACTAAACTACTAAGTGCAGTGCTGAAAAGTATGGCCATTCCTTCCATGTGTATTCAAGTTTTTTTCACTCTAATTTTCCTCACCTTTTTGGTTCCCAGCCAATTTAAACTGTGTTTCAGAGTTGCTAATTTTTCATCAGTTCATGATGCTTTGTGGCAGCAGAAGCACAAACAAAACAGTGAAAAACTGAAAAAAAAAAGGATTTGAAGGTCCTACTCTCACTCTCAATTACATTTAGGCAATTACAACAAAATGTAATAGAGCTGCAGGGCAGTCTAGGGGTGGGAACTGACCTCAGATTAATTTTTGCAGCCAGAATATCTGTAACTATTTCATTTCTTCATTTTCAGCCTGTATCAACAGATAGAGCCAAAATGTGTGCTTCAGTCCCTGCCCTTCTTTGGGTACTCTTCAGGCTGAGGGAGGGATGTTTCCAGCTAGAAAATTGCCTTAAAAGGCATGATTCAAACTAGTTATCTTTATTTTTCCATATAAAAGGTACACAGCTACACTGGTCAGCCACTGGCCAGTGTGAAAATGGGACAACTTGACAATGTCTCTTTGTTTAAAGAATATTTTGCACTTTGTCTTGAAGGTTTTGGAAAGCACGGGTGTGTTGTAACACACCACTTGAATGTGAGAGACTTCCACATCTGATTGAAATGCTGATTGGAATGTGTACATGCCAGCTGTCAACATAGACTCACACATAAGAGAAAACTGAATGTCAGCATCAGAGAAGTGATTGATCCTTGAGCTCCTCTGGCCTGGTCTGGGTGTGAGCAACCATTGCACAAAGCTCCTTCTGGACCAACATATTCCCTCCCTGATCCTATAGTATCCTGCAAGTTATTTTAGGGTTGGACTCAATGACCTTCAAGATCTTTTCCAGCCTAAATGATTCTATTAGACTCCCTAGGGATTATAGCCTATTTTTTGCTAGGAGCTGCACAAAAATTTCCAGTGGGAAGAGAGGCAGCACCGAGGGGCTGGGACACCCACAATACAGACTTTAGCTGTGCTGTGGAGAATGGTGAAACCCCCAGGTGTTCTTGGGCTCATAATCAGCTGCCTCTCAACAGGTCTAATTTGTCAGGGTAGAGATCTGCTGAAGGATTATGAAGTGTCCTGCTCCAGTAACGCCTTGGGTGTGGTGACCTTGGGAATCTCTGCAAGGAGCTCTCCGATGTAAACATGCCCTGTAACATGGATAATGCATCCAGGCACAAGAGCAGACGGTGCAAAGATGCCCCAGACAAGATGCTCGTGACTGATTTGTCTTCCTTTCTCATTGCAAAGTCCGTGAGCTGCCAGTGAACAGACTTAGAGCACTGATCTAGAGCCAAAGCTGACAGCACAGTGGGCAGTACTGAACCTCCAAACCCCTGTGTAATATAAATTGTCTGCCATTCCCAGAGGTCATCTTGTCACTAAATTCAGTAATTTATCTGCAGTTTCCCATGGGACACCTGGAGAGGGTTACCAGCCAGTTAAATCTACATTCATATAGGTTAAAGAATGACTTTTCGTGTAGAAGCTGTACACCCACCCTGCCAGCCTGGTCGTGACATCACGTCAATTGAAGCCAGAGCTGTCCCTCAGCTCTCCAGGTCAGTGTGACAGTGACCTGGGTCAGCCAGCACGGAGTTCAGGCCCAGACTGAATTTGCCAGACCTTTCAAATAGGATTTTCTGCCAGTGCCAAATCCAAGCTATTGCAGCCAGGTTGTTATTAGTACCTCAGCTAATGTATTTAAAAGTACATTATGCTGTGGTCAATGATGGAGGTACTCAGTCATGCCATGGTAAAAAGGATTAAGAAGTAAAAAAGGTAGGGCTACCAAGAGAAGTGGCATTCCTTTTGCCTTGTGATATTTTTCAAAGAAATGAATTTTTTGGGGGTGCTTAATACTGATTTTAATCTTTCATGGTTGCAAATATTGAAGGTGCTGCTTAGAAATGGAGGAAACCACTCATTTCTGGTTCCCGGTAAAATCCACCCTGAAACCGCCAAGATAAGATCATAATAGCAAGATTTGTATGCTCTGCACAGACTCTGCTTTCTGAGTTGGTACAAGCAGCACAAATAACAGTTCTGAGCACCCATATTCCGAAGGGGGAATAATTCATATCCCTCCCTGTCCCCTGCCTTCCAGATTACGCTGGTGTTGTTGTATCGAGTTTGCTTCAGTCTGTGTATCTCTAAGTCATGTATACGCTGCCAGTAACCTTTTAGAGCCCTGTGTAATGTGGCAGAGATTTGCTGGCTGGATGAGTGCTGTCAGAGTAGACAAAATCAAACTATCCTATCCTGGCCTTCAGCAGTGTCATCGTGATGGATGGGAGACATCTCCTTCCTCACTCTGCAGATTGATCTGTTCCATTTAACAGTGTTTGGATAATGGTGACTTTGTGCTCCAGTTTTCTACTGTGTCCTTAAAGCTAGGGGCAAAAATTACATAGCTATATATCTATATATCTATATATATCCTCAAAAGTACCCCACAAAAATAATCTAAAAAATTCCAATCTTCATGAGTGCCAACAATGTAAGAGAAGCTGAAGAGACACCACAAAAGGACTTTTATCATGGAATTTCCTCCTGAAACCTCTGCTCCCTTCAGTGTCACCAATCACACAGAAGCTCAAATTTGGAAAGTTCAGAGATGTAACTTCTTGGAAGCCTTCCTCCATGTCACAACCTCCCTTAAATGTGCCCACTTGCTTCCTCATCTGAAGTGTACACCCTGCACTGAGAAAGTAAATCTATTTCAAATGACAGTACATTTCTGAATATAGAACACACTTTTGAGCTCAGAGCTGTGCTCTTGCCTTATACTTTCATGTTTAGCAGCTTTCAGAGAATATCTGGTGGGAAGGTCCATACTGAGCCAGAGGAGGTGCGATGTTGAAAGGACAGCACAAGATTTATAGGACCTGAAATCTCTCCTTGGTTCAGATGTCTAAACACAGGCCTCTGATGCAGTTTGGCTCCCCTCACATAACTCATCTGCCTTCCTGCTGCCCCTCTAGGAGGGCACAGCTGTTCCATGGGCCCTCTGTTGTGTCTGCCAGTCTCGCATGGATGTCTAGGATAGCTGAATATGTCTAAAAGAGACACCTGAAATTTAAATAGCACATCCTGAGCTGTATAAAAGTGGTACTACACACTCTCATCAAAGCAACTGGGTGTCACTGCAAGTGCCTCTCGAGTGGTGACTGATGCACAGACCACATCCCCTTCCCCAAGACAGGGCTGCTCTGAAGGTACAGGTGGTTTCTGCTCACCAAGGGCAGCTCCATGGGGATACTCCCTTTGTGTGATGTGTCATGGCAATTCCTCATTAATTTCTGTGTTCTCCTTTCAGCATGGGAAGCAGAATAGCTCTGTTTTTTCTTTTCCCAGAACAGTTGTCTGCCTTTCCCTAGCTCTGTTTTCCCGTTTGAACAAAAAATGCACTTACAGTGATTCGTGCCTTAAGGCAAGTTGAGTTGATTAGATCCATATTTTCTAATTGACATTTGCTTTGTCCTTGTTAGTCATCATTTGTAATATGCTATTGTCTTTAAGTGATCATAATTATAAAAAAAAACCTAATTGGTTATGCACTTCCAGGAGTTTGCCAACCCATTACCACTAATTAAGAACATTGTTTAGTGTAAGCTCGGCAGCTGGCATACACCTAGAGAAGCATTTATTTCCCAGTCTGTTGCTGGTGTTCCCAGTGTAAGTTGTCCATAGGAGACACAAACACTTTTTATTCTTCTTTTAAAACAAGTTTTTTTCCAGGGTCGAGAGTCTCTTGTCAGTGGTTCAAGAAATCAAGCAAGGACAACAGCAGGCAAACAGGAGGCAAAAAAGCAAGCCCGTAGTTAATGCAGCATCCACGTGACATTTCCTTTTCCTTGTTTTCCAGCTGTGGTTTTTTCCCCAGATTTTAACATCTGCTTTTTAAGAAATTCAGATTCTTTTGCTCTAAATTTCCCTGTCTTAACTCAGGTAAATTAAGCTTTCATTTCCTCAGCTGTTCTTCTGTTTGAATAGGGAGGAGCTTTGCCAGAGCAGATGTAGCAAACATGATTTTTCCAAAGAAAAGTGCTCATTTCCTGGGGAAGTGTGCTTTCCACTCCCAGCTAATGTAGCCATTTGACAGTCTTGCTGAAGATTTCTGCCTTCTGCAGATCATGTGAGTGAGGAAGATCTAATTAACTCAAAGTACAAGGAACTCATCAGATAAAGAATGCTATTTAATAGCAAAGCCATGATACATTACAATTTCTTGTTGTTACTGTTTTAATACTGTAATTATTCTTACAATAGTTTGTGGTTCAATCCTTTCTCCTGTTGGTGTGTTAAACAAAGCTTCATTTACTGTAGTTTTGCCTCGATTTCTGCCTCTTGCTCATCTTCCCCCCAACTAGTAACTGTATTTAGAAATACAAGGAGATTATATAGAGGGGAAATCTGTCTGAACCAAATAGTTCAGAGTCCAAAAAAAGACAAAAGAAAATAAAAGAGGCAGCATAGGGAAATTCAGATATTGTTCTGATGGGTTGAAAGCAGAAGCTTTGCCCAATTTGCTTCGCCTGTGCTGCTGCAGTTCAAGGGCTTGGATCAATAGAAAATCATTCACTGGCTCCACTGGGCTTTTGCTCAGGTCCTATGTGCAATTCCACTGCCTAATGAGCTCTCAGGAAGGGCAGCAAGCCGTGCAGGCAGGATCCAGGGACAGGCTCTTGTAGCTCTCTTGGATGAACACAATGAACAAAACTTTGCAGGTTTGAATAGCCACTGGGTTCACATGAGGACATGTTCCACACATCAAACACATGGGCACCACAGAGTCTAAAAGGACCTCTATTTTAAACAGGGGCTTGAATTTTTAAGGGAAGTGAGTCTCACAGTAACAGGTCTAACAGACCTTGAGCCAGGGCTGGCTCAAACCCTGGTGGAGAGTGCACCTGATTTAAACACTTGCTTCTTCTGCCTTCCAGTAGGAAGCACAGGAAGAGCTGTGGTGCAAGAGCTGTGCTTGTGGCAGCACTTGCAGAACTCTTCACACTGCAAGTGAAAGCAAGTGAAGAAGAGAAGCCCTTTGAAGTGTTCCCACCCATTCTGTCTCTCAGCAACAGGTTGCAGAGAGACATACAGAGGAGAGGACCAAATGTAATTACTTTTACCACCAGGAAGAGGAGAAAAAGCATGTCAGTATGACAGCACATTTTATCACCACCCTGTCTCCAGGTCCTGCCAGGGCTCAGGCACACAGTTCTATGCAATTAGAATTGGGGGGGGGCTTGCAATCTAAAGCAAGGCTGTAGGCACACTGCAGAGCTGAGATTCATTTGGCTGCAAGCACCTTGGAAAGGCTTCACAGAGCCATGAATCGACCACAGGCCACTTTCAGGGTCATCTGGATCATAGAAAAAATAAATGCTGGGTCACCTGTCAGAGCAGCAAGGGCAGAAGCTGTGCCAAAGGCTTTGCTGAGCTCATGCAAACCTGGATACAGCTGCAGTGAGAAAGGAAGGTGTAAGGGAAAAATCCAGTGACGTGGCCATGAGCAGACCACAGCTGGGGCGACCTTCATGGAAAAAAATTTTCTCCAATTCTTGTTTTATCTCATAAATTGCTCACAATTTTAAATAATTCCATTAAAATTTTTAGTATATTGTCAGCCTAACCCGAAAGCTTTTTTGTGACTTAGGATTTTCCCTGAATTTACTTGAAAATTCAGAATCTGGCTCTCAATTGGCTTCCTCTTTCATTGCCACACTCTCAGAATGGTTGGGGCTTTGCTAACCAGGACAGTGGGGGCTTAGGACTCCAGCATGGCTGGTGAAAAATGGTCAGTGACAGTTGACCTGTCATCTCTGCAAAGCTCTTTGGACTTGGAATAACCTGGTGAAACAGAATCTCTTTCATTTGTGTCAGCCTTGACCAGTTTTTGATGCCCAATTCTTGTACATGAAGGCATGGGATTTGGTTGGGGTAAAGCTGATTTTCTCCATGGCAGCTAGTGTATAGCTGTGCTTCAGATGCATGACCGAAACAGAGTGATGGTTTTGTGACTGCAGAGCAGAGCTTACACAGAGCCAAGGCCTTTTCTGTTCCTCCACCCCACCAGCGAGGAGGCTGGGGGTGCACAAGGGGTTGGGAGGCAACACAGGAGGGACAGCTGACCCCAGCTGACCCCAGGTGACCCAGGAGACATCCCACAGCATATGGCATCATGCTCAGCATATAGCACTGAGGAAGTGCTGGTGTTTGCCTTCTCCAGCAAGATGTGATGGAGCCCTGCTGTCCTGGGATGGCTGAACACCTGCCTGCCCAAGGAAAGTGGTGAATAAATTCCTTGTTTTGCTCTGCCTGCATGTGCAGCTTATGTTTTACCTATTAAACTGTCTTTATGTCAACCCACAACTTTTCTCACTCTTCCGATTCTCTCTGACATCCCACCTGGAGGGAATGAGTGAGCTGCTGGCTGGGCTTAACCCATGACACTTTGGAGCATTTTTTTTTTGCTCAGCTCTTGTACATGCATGTGTCACTTTGGGGAGTGGAGCTCAGGAAAGTGCCAGTGCTGGTCAGGAGCTCAGAGCCCCTCAGGCAGTATGGCTGCCAATTACTGGATGATGAAATTGCACAGATCATCGCTAGCCTTTGTGTACTCAAGAGTTCACTTTGCAGTCAGATCTGATTGAACACAGCTGTTGTGATCGCTGGAAGATGAAGCAGGCGAATCAGGCTTTGCACACAAAGCCCGACAGCGGGTGCTCGCTTCCAGAGTGGGCCAGGCTTTGAGGCAGCAGGAGGGAGCAGCTCTGGGCTCTGCCATCTGATGAGCTCATGCAGGGCCTCATCTGGCTGTGGGGATCCATGCAGGCTTGAACCACACCTCTTGACAGTGCCTGTGTAAGCTGCCCTGGGAAGAAGAAGGCAGGCAGCTGGTACCTGGTCCAGAGCTGGGAATAATGGCAGTGCTCGCCTTGCCCTTCCTGGTGGCAAAAGACATCTGTTACCTGCTGGCAGGAATCTGATGCTGATGAGGGACAGCTCTTCTGGTTAATGGTTTCCATGTCACAGGGCCAACCACCCTGGGGGCTGCATGTGAGATGTGTGTGTATTGAAACAGAATTTGTAATTTTAACAGTTCTCTCGCTTCGTATTGCTTCAGCCTGAAGTCATGGAAAGACACAGATGCAGATTTCCTGGACATAGGAGGGTCTTAAAAGGTGCATTTTCTTCCTGAAATCCTCTATAATTTTGTTCTTCTCTTAGGCATTTAGGAAAGAGTTTCTGAATATCTGGTTTGCCTGGCACAGCAGTGTCACCTGGGCTGTGATTACTGAGCTGTCTACATGTTAGGGGATGAGACACCTTTGCTTGGGATCAAGTCTTTGCGTTGTTTACAGAAGAGCTGAGCTTTCAGAAAGTTATTAATCTATTTCTACTGCAACCAAGCCAGGTGGGCTTCCCGGTTGTTTGTATCCAGACTCCGAGATAAAGACCAAAGACATGAGCAATAGCGTCAAGTGTGGTGTGTGAAGTTATTCCTCTTTGCTAACTCCAACAATTCTCTTAAATCCTGGATGCCACTGGAGCTTAAAGGACAGCTTATGATGCTGATGTACAATGAGAAAACTCACTAGGTCAGGGGCTTCCCTCTTTCTGCTCCTCCATGCCACCTGCAGTGGCCCAGGGTGGAGATGTCAGTATGTCCTTAGGAAGACAAACATCGGCACGTGCAGGTAAGCTCTGGTCCTGCCCATGAACACCAGACCTGTAATCTTGACCAGTTTCCATCCCTCTCTTTCTTCCTCGTGTTTCCTTCTGCTCTGGGGGCTTGAAAGTGGCATCATCTGTGAGCTATAAAAACAATTGCGGTGAGGGATGCATCTAGTTCAAAGAAAATTAAAAATCATATCCAAAAACTACTTTCTGGGAAAGCATAATGGGTTACAATGTAAATAATCAATTTTCATTACAATGATTGTTTTAAGAAGATGCCATTATTGTGTCCTTATATCCTTAGGTAAGTGCATACACTTACATGAGAGATTATCTCCCCTTTCCCTGCTCCTCTGTTTCAAAATACAACTGCTGGCAGAATGTGACTGACTGAAAATCGAGTAGGATGTTGTGCTCTTTAATACCCACAGAGCTCAAACCGACGCTAGAAAACCCTTTGCACAGCATCCAGCTGATGTGCCTTGGAGCTGATTTGGAAGGGACTCCTGTTGGATGGGAAAGAAGCCTAAATCCAAAGCCTTTTGAAATCAAAGAGGATCTTAGGGTGGCTTTAGTGGATTTGAATCAGGCTTCTGCCCAAGCTGAGAGCGCCAGAGGGAGACTGTCACCACTGCAGGGTCATGCTGCAGAGTGCTGAGAAGGTGGTCACAAATCCTTGAAGTGGGCCTGGGATACTCTCACCAGGCCTTACCTGGGCTGCAAAAGGCAGGGTAAGAGAGGAGAAAGATGAGATCCTGGGAGAAATAGGGACAAAGAGAGAGAATACTCTTCCCTAACTCCCAGGGGGCAAAGCAGGTGAGGTGCTCACCTGGCACAGCACTGGGAGCCTCAGGAGTTCCCAAGGGGCTTCTGTGCTGGGATCAGCTAAAGTCAAGGCCAAGCACGGACTGGGTGACATCAAGAACAAACACAAAACCTATGTGCATGCCTGCATGCAGATATCAGCTGCCTTTAAAGGAAAATCCACCCGAAAATATGATTGTAGGGCAAGCAAATTATTTGATATATGTCAGCAATTCCTCAAAAAATTCCTGTAAGTCTGCACTTACAGACTTTGCTAAGGCATGATTGGTGATCCCCTGCAATGAATGATGGCTAGGTGTCTGAGATGGGAGATGTTCACTAAGAGCAAGCTTCAGTGCTGAATTCTTCCCCCTCACCTCGATGTAGCAGGTTCTCACACCAACAATTTGTGAATAAGAAGTGAAATGCTCCTGAGAATTGTTGCTGCTCTGTGTCCATATGGTGATGGTCAGTGTATCTTTCTCTCTGAGGGTATATGGGCAGGGTAAAATGTCCAATGTACTATGACAGTGCTGGCTTTGTATAAAAACATGTCTTAATTCATGCACCGCAACTCATGCATCCCCTTAGAAATCTTCTATGTTTTCAGAATTTTCATGATTTTTCAGCTCAGAATCTGAATGTTTTCTTCCTTTATTTAGGCTGATTAAAAAAAAAAAAAAGCAGCTTATTTCTTTGCCCTTCTTCTTTCTTCCCTCCATGTATTTCTTCAGCAGCAGAGGTGAGGAAGGCCCAGCTCCCTGCAATGTGCAGCCCCAGGCATCCCAGCTGGCCTCAGCAAGGAGATGCTTTGAGGGCTGGGAGCTGCTCAGAGCGCCAGGCACATTCCATCAAGTTCCTCGTCCGAATGAAAAAGCTGAAGTGGCTTTTCTGTGTAGGGAAGATTGAAACCAGATCCTGCTATTAAATTTGTTAAATGGAAACATAATGATTTATAAGGGAGGTAGTGAACCCTCAGAAAGAATTCAGTAATAATAACGCTGGGTGAATGGCAGCATGGCATGGCTTCAGAAGTAAATGATCTGTTAAAAAAATAAAATTAAAAAAAAAACCACAGTGAAAAAGCTCCAGCTAAACAAAGCTACTAGATGTGAACCAGATAAAAACTTTAATTATTTCTAATGAGACTAGCAAAGCAAGCAAAGGACTGAAGTGGGACTCATCTGATATAACCAATAAGAAGCACAGGCAATATCCTTTTACAGTCACGCTTGACAAGTTCAAAGCCATGCAATGTGTTTAGCCACACACCAGTACTGCTGGCAGATGTGGAACTAAATCCTAGGGATTTCTTTGGGAAAAAAATATTCAAATGTCTCCATATATTTATATTTTTCTGGAACACATGACAAAATTGAAAGGGTACTGAAAGTTTTAGGTGAGTACTATATCGAACACTGTAGGGTCACAGTACCATTAAAAAAGTTTGGCTTATTGATGATACCAATTTTAGCCAGTTTGGAAAAGCAATTCTCTGACTAGAGTTTGTCTTGTAAGAAAAGGGGTGAGGATTTCTGGTCATGGCTTTGTATGTGTTTAAAGCTTACTCAAGAGTGCTATCTCTTCACTTATTAAAAAAAGAAAATAAAGAAAATAGAGGGAGGACATTGTGGCTTTCCACATTATTCTGCTGTGTGTCCATGGGATCACGGAAATGAACGCTGCAGACCAAACCAGGGCTTAATGAAATGAAAGACCCAGAGCTGAAAGGGAGCTGCTTATATGAACCTTTCCCATCCCAGTACATCCCCTAATTTCCCTGGGACAACAGGTAGCTCACAAGGTCACTTCAGTCAGGTCCTCAGCCAGGAAAGGAAACCCAGACCCTGAGAAAAGAAGGAATAAAAAAAGCAATAGCTTTGAGACAGCACATATTGCTCTCAACTATAATAACACATAGAAACGTGTATGAAGATCTGGTTCAGGGAGAATTGCTGTGATTAGCCAGACTCCTGGAAAATAATAATGGCCCCCTGGAAATGGAAGGAAACTTTTTTATGGGTTTTATTGCTTTTTTTTTAAGAGGGCAGGATCCCTCCCCTTGCATTCCTTTGCCTCTGTGGTTTTTCATCACTGGGCTTTTAATACTGCAACTACATCTCTTCCCACACACATACACACATTTCTTTTCCTGTTGGTTGATTTTATTTCTCCAGCCACTCCACACTGTGTCACAATGTGTATAAAATGGAATATCTACTTTTGCAGTGCTACCTGCCCTGAGATCAGCACAGCATCCTGCTTAACAGCTGTGGCCACTAATTCCCTACAACTGCAGTCTGTCTTCCCAGCATCAGCTACATTTCTTTTCCATATGCTATCTCCCTTTCAGCTTAATTTTCCCATTACCCAGCAGTAACATTGAGTAACTGTGTTGGGCTGTATTCAAATGCAAATTAATATCCCCTTCTGCCCATTAACTCTGCTGTTTCTTGTCTAGCCAAAGCAACTGGAAACAAGAACGTATCTTGGTTCAGTGGTCGGACAGAGGGGCCCTGTCTGGGCTGGGATTGCTGTTCATCTCCAAGAGCAGACACAAAACAGCAGGTTGCAGAAAGGAGAGGTCCTTCATCAAGATGTTTCTTGTCAAATAACCCCTGAACTCCAACCATTCAGCAAACACCATGGCTCTCTTGAACCTCAGTGTTTGACGTATGTAACTCACACAATGCCTGTGCTGTGCTCTAGAGTGGAAACATCCGGTGGATTGACATCCCAAAACCTTTAGCTGAGGCGTGGGGGAAGGGAAGATGTCACTGAGCAAGGCATATGACTCAAATCTTAAAAACTGTTGACCTACAGAAACCTTTAAACAGAGCAGCCTGGCAGAAAGCAAGTTCCCCAGAAGTGGGGATACAGGTGTGAATGCTGAGAGCATGAAGGGAGGGGATCGGGGGAGAAAAGAAAATATAGGGGAGAATTTTTTTTTTTTTTTTTTTTAATTATTGGGAACATTTTGGTTACCTTTCTTTCACAGCTCTTTCTTTTTCAGGATGGCTTGGAATTAGAAACACCAGCACCATTTCAGGAGGAAAAAAGTGGTGTAATTCCTTGGACACCCCACCCCACCCCCCCACAAAATTGAGCTCCACACATGTGAGCCACTACCACCAAAAATTCTTACCTATTTCTTCATGCAACTCTGAGCCTCATTTGAAAATGTTTTCCACTCTGGTGCTTAACCTTCAGTCACCTGCTGGTCTCACCTTCCTCTTTCCAGCACAGGCATGGGCAGTGTGTGCAAAGAGCATTACTCCATGCTAAGCAAACCTTCTGTTTTGAAAAGAACATTTTTGTAGTTTTCTATTTTTTTCTGCATTCCATTCAGAAAAACTTTTAGTTTAAGTTGGTTTCTTCCCTTAGAAAAACCCAAAAGCAAAAGACATACAAGAACAGGGAAAATGTCCATCACTTAGAGGCCTTCAATGCATAATAAACAAAGTTGTGAGGCAAATCTATGGTGCATGAACCCATCCTGAGACTAGCTGAAGCTTAGTTGTTGGAAGGCATGCTCTGTGGATGGAGAGCATTGGCTGAAAAAGAATAGGCACCACTTTCCTGACCACAGTTCCATCTGGCTGAGTTAGTAACAGCAGTCATTCAGTCAGGAGGCATAAAAGAGCATCCCCCCCAGTCAAAGTGATTGCTGCAACACTGATCAGAAATCTCAGATCTCTGCAAAATGCTTGCAAAAATTATGTGAAAAATGGCTTGCACACCAAAATCAAATGGGTAAAGGTGTTTACCTAGTGCGTGAATAATGAATAAATAAGAGATATTTATGATCAGTTCACAAAGAAGAGGGAAGAAAATAGTCCTGGAATAAATTATTTGCCATAAAAAGAAATCACTGCTCCTTGGAAAACCCACACCTTTGAGTTCATGATGGGTAAAAAGACAGTTGTTTAAATTTCCCATTTCTGAGTTCAGAACATCACTTATGTTCATCTATGTGACCATTTCATGCGTAAGAAGCCTGTTCTTCCAGTGCAGAATAATGAATGTGTCAGCCCAGATAACTGCTGAAATTCAGCCATCTGCAAGATGCTGCCATGGAAAGAGCCTATTGCACAGGAGTCTTTGGCTGTGGATATTGTTCTGGAGATCGTACTTTTCATACAGGACCTTGCGGTTTTGGTCCCCTTTGCAGAGAGTGAATTCCATGGCAGATCAGTGCAGTTGTTTAACCTTAGGCACTCGAAAAAGCAAAGGCAGCACTTCTTCAGTCTGAGCGTGCGATACCAGAGAAGGAGGTTTTGTTACAAGGCGATGAAAACACATTTTCTGGACAAAGATGTGAGAAGCTAATCCAACAATGACTGAAAGAAATCAAACAAATGTTGCACGAAACAGATCAACTTTCATCTCTGACCTACCCAAAGAGGACAAGTATAAACTACAGGCAGGAAAAACAACCCTTGTCCTGCTGGCCTTTCTTATCTTTTAAGAGAGGCAGCAACTGGGTTCCCAGCTTTGAAGTCAATCAAATGATGAGCCTGCTAAAACTGATTAGCACATGCCTGCATGCTGGGACATCGATGTAAAGAGAGCTGGGAACACAACCTTCTGAAGTGGAAATGGCTGGAAACCTCTGAGGCTGTGGGATCACAGAGGGACATGTAGATCCCCTCTGTCAGCTGCAGCAATGAGAGTGAGCAAAATGCAGGAATAGTATTTCATGCTGCTGAATGTGCATATCACATTTGCATCTGCAGCATTCCCCATCCTCCAGCTCTGAGCTCTCAGTGCATCCTGAACCCCTGAAGTCCCCCCAGTCCAGAGATTCATTTCTGACAGAGCCTGGCATCAAATGTGTCAGATGAAGTGAAAAAACCCCTCATAATGAAAGGTAATGGAATAACAGGCCAGAGGGAAAATTTCTTCCTAATAGCCCGTGATAGGTTCAATAAGCAGAGCACAAAACAACAAAAAACAGAGAGAAAACTGGCAGCAGGATTAGCCCTGCTATTGCTGCAGAGTCCCAGCTCCCAAGAGTCAGAGAGCAGCAGTGATACCTAGGTGCTGCTCTCCCGCTGCAGGATACAAATAAGTCCCACTGAAACCAGTGACATTTGTTCATGTCCCATGGCAATTAAATGGAGCCTCCTGTCTGCTTTTCTCAGTGCTGCTGTGCAGTGAGAGCAGCAGGGGTGAAGCATGTGTGCGTGTGTAATTTGTGTCCCCTGCTCGAGAACACTCTGCCGTCACGACAAACTGCAAAAAACACTGTCAGCACAGGAAAGAGACTGCAGGTCCCTGCCAGAAAGAGAGCCAGAGCCACAAGGCTGCATGTGGGTGTTGGCATTGTTTGCTTGACTCCATTCCCATTTTCTCTCTTGCTGGCAGGTCAGTTCATTCAATGAAGCACTCTCAAGTGCTCTTCCTTGGTCTCCCTTGCACTTTGAAAAAGCCTTTTCGTTTGAGTTTCCTCTCTTGCCCTACATACCCAGCTATCAGCACCACATTAGGATGTGGGGAACGTCAAGCAGGCAGCCAGAGTGTGGGCCAAGGAAACCTCATGCTGCTTCTAAAAGAGCTGAGAGCTTCACTCTAGTCCTAAGGGACAGCTCTCCATGTCTTTGCTTCCTTTTGGGAAGTAGATGTTCTTGTTGGAAATGAGATTGGGAGCACATGCTGGAGGGCAGCATCTGAATTCAAAGCCCTCTTGGCAATGGGGAAATGGTGGGAGAAATCCAGAATAGCACAAATATCAGGGATATTCTGTGTTGGAGGTACAGCAGGGTAAATGATTGCTCAGGTAGCTCTTGGGAAAGGCACCTGTCTGGTTTTGAACAGTTTGCAGGGCTCAGCTAAAAATCAGATCAAGATTTGGCTGAAAAATCTAAAATAGGTAAGATAAAATGTGTTCTGAGAAAAACCTGAAATTTTTTGCTGTGGCAGAAAAAAATCTAAAAGTTCCTGCCTACACCAGAAATTCACTCTTGGTGGTTTTTTTTTTGTTCTGGTCAGTGAAGCATATGGAGATACAGTTTATACCAGTTATGAGTTTATTTATCAATACCAGAGAGGCTTAGGCTGAACAAGATCAAGCCTCTCATACCAGAAGAGCTGTACCCTTACACAGATGTAGTTTGGTTGAAATTAAATATTTAAGGAAGAGAGCAGCTACATCATAAGCAGACTCACTCCTAAGTAGATATGCTACAAGAAAGTGGAATTTTTCTCCTTGTGCTGGATCAGAAAGGTTTCCCTCCTCCTCCCCTTCATTTTCCCTCCTCTCTGAAAATCCCATTAATTCACCAGGCAGGAGCTGTGTGAGAACTGCTAAATTCCAAGGGGTTTAGATGATGGGAGGGAGGGAGGAAGGGAGGAAGGGAAGTAGTTGCTGAAGGGTCTTGGCAAAGCTCAAGAGCCTTCTTCCCACACCATTTCCCCAGTCTCTCATCTGCCTTGCACTTTCCTGCTACTGAAATGCATCAGAAATAATAAAAATCTTGAATTCAAATAGACACAGTTACACTTTCTCCAAATCCCTGTACAGGCACATCTGCTGCAGAATTCATAGCAGTGCCTTGAATCCATTTAGTCAACATCAGCTGGAGAATTTCAGGGTTTTTCAGGTAGCACAAAAAATCCCTGTGTAGAAACCCTTAAATTACTATAGCACTTTTTTTATTAATTTAGCTTCACTGCACTGAAAAAAAACTGAAATAAAAGCCCTAATGCTCTGAAAAATAAAATGAGGGCTCAGACACTCTGAAACTGTAATAGATTAGCTGAAAGTGTGAATTTAAACCAATAGAAACCCTCTTGAAAATATTATTAGTCATCTAGAACACTGACTGATGGAGGACATTTCACTGGAAAAACCCTGCTTCTTGCACATATAATGCAACACTGAACTGAATTAAATTTTTCATAATCTAGAAAATATTAAACTGCATAAAAATTTTCCTTGTTCAGTCCAAGAGAGTTTTGGCTGAGGGAGTTGCCTAAGAATAATTTCCTTTAAGAGTTTTGTCCTTTATCTTGGGGCAGTTCTCTCATTGTAGCTTAAGATTAACAATTAACTTATTTCAATTTAGCTTAAAAGGAAAGAACAGTGTCCCCATGGCAGTTTGCTTGGGTTGAACTGCTGTCCCTGTGTATCTGAGTACCACACAGGGCTTTTTCCACATTAAAATGTAAGACCTATCTGCAGTGATGTGAGCACAGCAGACAGGAGCAGATACCTCCGTGGTCTAAAATGAGGTCAGTGTAACCATAACTTTGCAGAAGTGCCTGCAAGACCAGCTGTTGACATTCTCATCCTCCACCAAATCTGCACCCAGCCAAGGTGGAGTGTGACAAGTGTGACAAATCTCGGTGTGGGTGGGCACCTGCAGGCACCTGGAATGTCAGAGTGACTCCTGCAACCCGGCCTGACCAGATGTGTCCTGGTCTGACCGGGCATCCCCCCTGCAGCCACATCTCCTGGTGGGTAGAGCTGATCTTTGCATCGGACAAGGGGCTTGCTTTACTGATTTTACATGTGCACCACCTGGATAAATCCACTTTAACTGCAGCAGTTTTGAAAGAAATGATTGTGGTGCAAATGAAGTTAAGGACCAGGCTTACACCAAAAAGAAATCCCAGCAGGTCTACTCTGAATTTCACTAAATAAATGATGACTCTAAGGACAAATCTACTTAGTAATCTAGGGGGTGACTGGGTGACCGATGTACAATCCTTCTTACTTTAACAAACTGTAAGAATATTAATGGTTTGATAAATGAGGTACTTTTTCCAAAAATCTACTCACCACATAAACAGGAAGGAATTCCTTTTTTATTATTATTTTTGTAGAGCACTGAAAGGTTACTGGAGAATTTCTGATAGTTTAATTTAGCGGGAGGAGTTGCTTTCTCTTCAAAATATTTGTACAGTTATTTCCAGAAGAAGAGAGTCCTTGATGAGCCCAAAATAGAATAAGGACAAAATATATGTTAGTATGATATATTTTATGAGTCTCTCCGTGCATTTGTACAAGCCATCCATCACCAGACAGAAGGGAGAGACCAGTGATCAGCTGGTGGCTGTAAATCTGTCCAGTTCTGTAACTCACTCTAGCCAGATGCATTTGCAGAAAGCCCAGGAGCAAACTCTGCCCTGTGTTAAACATTAGCAGGGTGTTGTTCATGTGTGCCTTGTCAATCAAAGAGTCTTAAAGCAAAGGCATCCATTCCACAGATGTAAATAAATAAATGACCAGGCACTTCTGGGATTGTTGTTTATGCAGACAAGCAGGTGAAGTACTGGGAATTTTTATTCTGAAGAGTACAAAGTACCAAAAGAGTCAAACTAATTTTATTTCTATCTTTAAAGGTCAGTGCCTGATTCTTGTCTAAATGCTCTGAAGCAATTTTGTTCTCTGAAGGAAAATGTTCACGATCTTGACAAGACCTGGGGCTTTATTTCTCCTATCTTCAGCCACCTGTAAAGCAGGCACCTTCTGTAAGCCAATCACTTCATTTTCTTCTGTAATTATCAAGAGGAGCAGCTCAGCAAAGCTGACACCTCTGCTTCCTTTTCTCTGCTGGTGGTCAAGGGAACCCATACTACAAATACAGACAACCTGCCTAACATTTAGATGCTCAGTGCTGTCCAGTACTTGCTTTGTTGGGTTTCAGCTACCCCAAACCTACTTTCCTGACCCCTGAGGAGCCTTTGCATAACCAGCATCTGCCTCGCTGCAGCTGCAGCAGCTGGAAAGGGGCTGTAATTAGGGCGCTGTCGCTCTGACTGAGTGAGCAGGAAGCAGGCAGAGGATGAAGTGCCTCAGCGCACTTGTGTCCTACTTAACTCTCAGACACTGGATTTCCCCTACATCCTTTTTCACTGAAAATTTAGCAGTTTGCAAAGGGAGCTTCCTCCACGTCACAGTGAGATGCCAAGTCAAGGTGTCACTGAGAATCCTTTCTGGAAAACACGATGCCACATGTACCATTCCCTCCCTTTGATTCTGCAAGATAGCTCCATCTCTTTATGCTCCTAAAAGGTTCTGGGATGTTCAAGGGACAGAAGAAATACTTAAAGCTACCTCTGGCAACTTGAGCCTGTTTTGAGCTTGGGCAATTTCCATCATAGGCATGGTATCATTCAAGCATTTAATATTTATGTTCTGCCTCTTAGACCTCTCAAAAGACATTCCCTCTACCAGAACTCACAGGAAGATGTTATGATGAAACTGCCTTTTTCAAGTTGTGTAGAATCTCACTGGGGGAATACAGGACAAGGCAGGTTCCTGACTCTGTTCTATTCACATGGAAAAAAGGCATGAGGAGGGGTGAGGAGGAGAGAAATGTTGAATACCCCTATTCATCTCAGAGGGCCTTACTGCTGCTCCCTTATTTGCCAGACAAGTTTGATTTCTCCACTCCTTCCTTTACACTTTGCAAAATTTAGTCTGTGATGCAATCAGATTCAATGTCCATCCTCACTCACTCATCACAAAATGGTGGTTTATAACCACATGTACTTGTTTTTCTCATTCCCACCCCTGAATCTTCCATCACACTCCAATTCCATGTGCACTTGTTGCTTCCTTGCCCTTTTAATCCTTCATAATCCTTATTCACACACTTCTACCCGCTTACTGCTTCTGACTGGGCCACAGCCATGGCCTGAACATTCAATTCCCACTGTGCCCTGCACTTCTCAAGGAAACACAAAGCCCAGGTTAAAGGTGCCTTCTTTCTCTGTCCATTTGTGTTTTGCACATTGAACCACACAATGTGTTTTTCAAACTGCTGACAACCAGTGACTGCTTTTACAGCATTTTGGATTTCAGAGTTTAACAAATTTCATGGATGAAAACCCTGCATGTCCAATTTGAATAAGTGGGGAATTCAGATGCGGTTGTCCTGTGTCTTGATGAACTCCATGAAGTGCCAGATGACCAGTCACTCTGATCACAGCATGGGTTTGGGAGCATTTGCTTCCTGAAGAGTGATTATGCCCAAAACAGATTGTGCCCAAAGAAAAATGATCTGCATGGAAATGCACTCAATTATAAACTGCCACAGCAGAAATGGAACCTGACAGCCCAGCTGCCCCACAGGACTTCTGCATACATCACTGAGCAGAAGAAATGGTGCTGAGGACCAAGCTCATAAAATTCTCTGACAGGTACCAAAACATACTCTGATTTTCAGAAACAGAGTAGCTCTTTCAAGGGGACGAGGGGAAGAACTGGGCATGTAGAGCACTGGAGAGGACAATTTTGTGGAATCAACATTTTCAACCATTTGCAGCCATCCAGAGGTCTGATGCACTTAGAGGTGAATGTGTGTGTAAGTTCCTGTTGTAGAGAATGGGACTCTACCAAACAACGACACACATCTTCTACCGTGTGTGAGGGGTTTACATCTTTCTCTTATTAATTCTTTTATGCAGTGATTGAAGCTGCCAGATATTGAGTTCCTTGTCCTTTCCTTAAGGAATAAGATGCCAGATACCATGAATGCCTGACACCGTATCATGCACAGTCAGTGGCAGATTAAGGGAGTAATTTTCTTCTACTACAAGATCTGAGAGGGAGTTGACTATCATAAGGCAGCTACACTTACCTTGGTAGCAAAGAATCATTTAAAAGTACAGAAAAGAGATATTGTAAAAGGATGCTGATCACCAGTATTCCTCAGTTTCCAGAGAAAAACTAACAAGTGTGGTATTAAGGATGGAAACTCTACAGAATGATCATGCAGAATAAAAGACAGAAAATAGACCTAAAGCTTAATTATCTCTCCTAAAGAAAAATAAACATCAAGAAATAAGTCAGATGGAAATATTGTCCAAGCTACCAGCATGATAAATACTGTGGATGCAGATGGAGCACGGGCATTGGGAGATATTACTTTATTTGGAAAAATAGCCAAACGAAAATCAGTTAGCAAAAGGAATGGATGTTTGTGTTAAAGACCAAAAATACTGAAGTCTAGAGGTGTCTGAACAGAACTAAATCCTAGAAAAATGGCAGAAAATATTAAGTACAGCAGGTTACTGTGTGGAAGACATCAACACAAGCAGAGCCATTGTGCAGACCAAGAATTAAAGCAGTGGGACTGAAGATGATCCAGGGAGTATATTGACAATGGCACCATGAAAGGCAGAAAGAGATTCCAGGGACTCATGGGCCATGGACGCTATGGAAACATTGGGTGCAGCAGCAGGGCTAATGATGCTCAGTAGAGCATTGCACTAACATAGTTTAAACATTTTTGATACCCAGTCTGATCTGTTCAGAGCTGAATGAAGCCTCATGACACCTCTTATATCCTAGCACCCAAGTACTCTGGGCAGGAAAACCAGAGGATCCTACAGGCTGGTTGAGAAGATAAGGAAGTTATTCTAGAGAGTAGGAAGAGATCAGTGATGTGGTTATAGGACTTTCTAATGGTCTGAGTGCACTGAGTGCTGCTGAAGGACACCAGCCCTTCTCTTGGTACACGAGCATCCAAACAAGCCTGATCCCAGTGTTGCCTATGAATCAGTCATACTGGGCACAATTCTATTGGACACACACGGACAAGACCAGAGGATCACAGCTAAGAGCCAAAATGAAAATGTGGACTGTCAAAAAAAAAAAAATTTTAAAAAAACCCAGGAAACAAGACATGTTGTAGCTTGTCATTTATCCTAGTTGCCATGTAAAGCTGTGGGAAACCAGGGAGCCTGACCAGAAATATTCTCTGTGCTAAAATGATCTCTGTCTATAAACACATTTTTCAAAGTAATGGGCATCTACAGGACAAATTTGAGCTAGAAATAGTGCAGTCTGAGCCTGGCAAATTGTCTGGATCCATTTGATTTGCTGGTCTCAACAGAGCAGCAGCTGTCAGAACCACAAAGGCAAGGTAGCACAACAGTGTGAGAAAGCAGCAGGTAAGCAAATCTGAACTGGCTGAAAGCTGCTGTAGGCAGAAGTGTTAATACAGCCAGTAAACTCTACCAGGATCTAAGAACTCAGCCAGTGTTGCCAGCATGCTCTGCTGGGTGTCTTTGTTTCACTGGTGTATGCCCAAAGGGACAGGCACTCCTGCCTGTGTGTGACAAGGAGGGCAAGGCCCTGTGTTGCTACGTGATCAGACTGTTGTGTCTCCTGGATCTCCCAAACACAAAGATTATAGCTGATGACCTCGGTATTATTGAGGGAAGCAAAGTCTAGGAAATGCAAGAAACCCTTAAAAAATTCCATAAACTCTTCAAGGGGGAATAAAGATAAGAGGTTTTGAAACAGCAAGGCCCTCCTGGACATTTCAGGCTCTATTACTAAATTCCACAGTGTCAGGGAATGTTCTTGAACACTGGGGCATACTTGTCTATGTTCTTAAATTGTCAGACTAACATCCAGCATGGTTTTGGCCAAGCAGCCTGGTACTCTACTGAACAGCTTCCATGCAGAGTTCGGAAGCCAGCACTGGCTAGGACTATGCCCTGTAGGCAGTTTGGATGTGGTCCAAGGATGGGGTTCAGTGGCACGGGCATGGGTTGTTCTGTGTCTGCTGATCTCCACTCCAGGAACTTTCTCCAGACATATTACACTGCCACAATATAATAAACTTTGGGGCTCTCCAGGCACTCCAACAAAGACACAGTGCTACAGACAGTAAAATCACTCCATAGCTCTCCTCCTCTCCAGAAACAAGGAGACTGTGCCACTGCCGAGGGAGTAGGGGTACTTCAGAGGCAGCCTGAGAGGAGCCATACCTCATCCTGAGGAGTAAAGGCACTTCTCTGAGAAGCCAGAGACTCTTTATATGTGTGAGGCTCAGATTTAAGATACTTTATGGAAAAAAAAATGTTTGAAAGCATGATGCTGCACAGCTGAGCAGGTCTGAGTCCAGCAGCAGAGACCTCACAACCTGATGGGAAAGAAAACACAGCAGTTCATCCAGCTGAGGGTGTGAACCATGGACTAAGGCAGTGGATGAAGGAAAACTTATGAAGAGTGGCAGTGAACAGAAATCACGTTGTGAAATGCAGTGCGAAGTCTGGATGCTACAAAGAGCATGAGTGAGCCTGACACAGGGAGAGTGGGACGGGGAAAGCACAGATCTGGGAAGAAAACAGAGCTGACAGGTTGTCACCCAACACAATGGAGACGGAAACCAGGTTGCATCAGGGTCATAATCAAGATACTGAGAACAGGATGTGGGGGAACTGGTTTGAAAACCAACTCATCTGAAAGTATATGACTTTGAAACACTAAAAAAGAGTGTTGATTAAAGCCACATCTGTAGTTTCAGGATCATACTAATACTTTCCTTAGTGGCAATGGGTCCTGTAAAGCATACTCAAGCTAAAATTGTTCAAAATAGTGGTTAACTCATTCTTGTGTGACTTACAAGGCATAGCATATCTTTCAAGAAGGAATTCTTTGGAGGTTTACTGAGGGATCACTGTCTCTGTACATGGCTACAAGCAGTTGCAGGTTCTCTGTAGAAATAAAAAGTGTCCCGTTCGTGTTGCAAATACGTCACGATGCTATCAACGACTGAAAACTGAAATAGCTCTTAGGTTTTGATTTGCTGATTTAATTCTGCTCTGTGCAGACCAACACTTCTCCTGCAAGCACTCTTGAACCAGGCAAATGAGGAAAGATAACAACAGAAACTCTTTAGGATTTATAAAGGAGTGATCATGCTGGTTCTCAACCTGCTTCAGATGACTTAATCTTTTTCTATCTATTTCAGAAAAAAAGCAAGAGCTGTGAGCAAGAAAATAGAACAGGAGGGAGAAAACATCAAGGAGATGGATCATGTCAGAGATCTCTCAAATCTGCTTCTGATGGAAGGATGGAGGAGATTTCATGGTGTAGAAGAAAGCTGGGAATTCTCCGATAAAATGTCTTACTAAAAAGGAAACACTGATGTTAAAGGCATACAAATAGAACGGCAAACAAATACATGATTTCTACCTTGGGATATTTGAATTGTGGCAGGATGCAGCTAAAATCCTTGAATTCACTTTGGAAGAAGGTGAAACCATGTCCTGATCTCTTGATCATGCAAGGTGTGCACGCCAAGCCATCCCCAAACTGTTTCCCGCTCTGTGGCACCACCTCCTGGCATGAGTGACAACACAAATCCAAAAAAAAGATGGAAAGCAAACTTCACATGTTTCCTTTGGTCTAAGTTACGGCTAGAGCTGCTAGTATGAAGGAAGCACAGGATGATACCATTTTTTGATCAGAGGTCTAAATAAATGTGATTGCAAATAATTGCATTATTAGCATTACAGAATTAAATCTTGAGTAAAATAATGGTGTATTAGCACGGTTTACACCCTGCTGTATCAGTAGTGAAGTGACCTTTGGCAGCACGTGCATTCCATGCCCATCCACCCACGGTTTTCTGTGTCTTCCAAACTTACTCTGTAGACATTGACAAAGCAAGAAATTGATCAAGGAAAAAAGTCACAAAGTTCTCTTTTGTGTCCAACAGGAAGCTTTGAAACAAGATCTCACCTGCAGACTGTCCTGCCACTTTTGAAGCCAGCAGAAATGCTGTGGCACTGCAGGAAAGATTCCAGTTTTACAACACCTGAGTGACCACTGGATGTTCAAAGTGAGCTGCACACACGGCTCACTACAAGCCATTAGGCAGGAGAGACAGTTCTCTGCCCATCATTCTCCCTTCTCCCCAAAGGAGAGCTCTGTCTTCCTTCCAGGTTTTGCTAAGGGGTGGTGTCTGAAGTCACATTCTCCAAGGTGGGCACCTGACTACAAGTAAAATTAGTTACTATTTTTGCCTGCTGTTTCTTTTTTTTTCTTCTTTAGCCTGTAAATTGATGGAAAATCAGCATTTGTGCTTTCAGCAGGCTGCAGCGTCTATTTTCTAGGCATGGACTGATCAGCTACAGTCTTGCCCTTATTTCCATATTCAAAAATGTGTCACAGTAGACAAGCTAATGAATTTGGGAGGAAAAGCTACCTGAATGTATTGGGTAATATTTATTAAAGATTTAGAAGCTAGTTGGCAAAAGCCTCTTCTCAGAAAAGCAGAAAAACTTAATTTAGTAATAACTGAGATAGTAAACTCAGTAAATGGGTGGAATGCAGAATTATATTCTATTTAAATAAGATATTCCTGCATTTAGGAGGATTAATCAAACTGCTAAATGTAAATAAAATTTTCAACTGATCTTTCAAGACAGTATTTTTAAAAAACTGCTTAAATGAGCAAAAAATAAGAGGGGAAACAAGCTGCTGATCCTGTCACTTTCAAGCTACAGAGTTATGGATCTGGAACAACAAAATAGAAACTTACAAAACTGTTACTTTACAACTTTATTCCATGTACTTAAGAAAAGGAAACATTTTCACCAACACAGTGGAAGAGGATGTGCTGTGGGAGAAATCTGAGATGAGGGCTTTTCTTGTTATTGAGTTTACTTTGTGCTTACCACAGTAAAATTAGGGTCAATACTTCATCTTACTCTTTCCATGACTGCTTTTTTTGTAAAGCATCAAAACCCTCTCTACCTAATCTGTAAGAGGAAATTAATGGTTCTTCCTACTGATGTGTCTGCAAAAAACATTGGGAGTGGCTGCCAACACCTGTACAAAGCTGTCAGGGGTGTTTACTAGATCTGTATCCGAAGACCATGACTGAATGAACTTTGCTCAGTGCAGTTTCAGCAATCTTGTAGTCTAACAACAGTACTCTTTTACAGCAAAGTGTTTCTTTAAAATAAGGGATAATAAAATTACACTTAAGAATATTGTAGATGCAACACACGGAACACAGCTCTCGTAGCAGTTATCAGAATCTAATTACTCCAGGGGAGGGATGTGGAGCTGAACTAACCTGCTGATTTCAGAACACCTCAGGAATTTACTTTTCAAGATACTAAAGCATCTGAAATCCAGCCTCTGACTTGGATCAATGCTTCTGTCCTGCTAGTAAGACCGATTTTATGATGACGTGCTTCTTGCAGGACCTCGGATAAACGTGGCAATGAACAAAGCAGATTTTGGAGCACTAAAATGTCATGCAGCTTGTTCAGCAGGTATTTA
The DNA here is from genome assembly GCA_013400235.1 of Oriolus oriolus. Classification (NCBI taxonomy): domain Eukaryota; kingdom Metazoa; phylum Chordata; class Aves; order Passeriformes; family Corvidae; genus Oriolus; species Oriolus oriolus. The sequence goes on along the minus strand of VXBT01007288.1, from coordinate 191,454 downwards.
TATCTTCTGTCCTAGTAATGGGAAAGGTGACATTGTCTTCGAGAGGATAAAATTAGGTGCTAACTCCATACATTCATGGAGCTGTTCTGTACTCACTCATGCCAATACCCTTTGAAGTAGAGTAGCAACACAACACAGCAGAAAAAGAGAGGATGTGATCCAGATGTGGTTTTGACAAAAGTGCTTAGTAAGACATACTGCCAATGCCAAGAATGTGGAGCTCTGGGAGTCTGAGACTTTTTTCGATGATGGTGGGAAGGAACTGAACCACTGTGGGTCTCAGGAAAAGAAATTATGTCAGGCAATACTTTTGGGTCTCAAAAGTGTTTAAGAAATCGCTACTCCTGTTTTCCTTCCCTTCTGTAGTACATTCCCACCCTCAAAGGTGACTCAGTTTTTAAGCCCGCTTCCTCTTCTTTCAGGTTAAAGGAAAATTTCTAGTGCATTATTTAGCATTTCCTTCCTACTCCCTTCTTCTCTTTATCTACCTTTATTCACAATAAAGAAATAATGTTATGCAGGTGTAAGAGGATTTCTGGACTTAATTCAAGCAGTGTTTTCATGTCTCATTCATTGACATAGTGCTTTCACGTTTAAGCACCTTGATCAGGACATTTGCATATATACTGACAACCCTTAATTCTCACTTTGGTTTAAAAGCAAGGCACCCAGTAATATAAACAACAGACTGAAAGAAGAGGCCATCCCAAATAAAAAGAGATCTCATGAAAAGACCGTTAATAATAATGACCTTCTTGGAACAGATTTCTGAGAGTGAATTGGGGGAAGCTCTGAACCACATGATCTAGTAGGAGGTGTCCTGGTCCATAGCAGGGGCCTGGAACTGGACGATCTTTTAAAGTCTCTTCCAACCCAGACTATTCTATGATTTCATGATCCTATGATCTCAAGCAGATGGAAACATCTCTTCTGCAGGCTTCCTTCTCTTACAAGCAGTGGCACTGAGAACAAAATCAAATTGCAAGTTAGAAGTTCTGGCTTCTCTCCAGGTTCCCAGGGCACCCCAAGATTTCATTTTCTCTTGTAAATAGTGCAAAACAGATTGAAGCAAGGGACATGATAAACCTCCTGCCAGAAAAGCTGGAGTCTCTTTCTTTACCAAAAAAGGTGGCTGCATTCAACCTGCGTTTTGGGAACAGTCCCAGTTCCTGCTGTCCCACAAGCTGTATCCAAGTCTTGTCTAGAAGAGGGATAGAATCTGTGCCAAGGAGCAGCCCAGCAATTACCCAGTCCAAACCGGTTTAGTTTAATAGCGTAAGTATAACGGAAGTTTCCAGACATACCTCAATCAGTCCAGTGTGCTGCCTTCAAACACACAAAAATTGGAACTGCATTGAATATATTTCATCATTTACCAGCTGGAAAATAAGATTTCTATCCCACATGGCACTGGAGACACTTCCCCCCAACAGAAGCTGAGACAGGTCTGTGGATGTTTCTTGAGTGCAAAGGAGACTGTAGTACATGGTGACTAGTTGGGTTTGTGACTTGGCACAGTAGCCCAGCCATGGGACCTCTCCAAGTTCCCAGTTGCACACTGGAACTACTGAGGAGTTAAAGATCTTGTGAACTTTGCTCAGTCCTTGCCTGTGTTCCTCACTGCTCACGCACAGAACACCTTTAACAACGAAGACTGGCAGTAACACACCCCCAGAGGCATTTCCACTCCCAGCCAGCATGGTGGCATTTGGACGAGAGGCTTACTCTACCTCCTCACCTCCAGGGACAGAGTCTCAAACACCAGAGGCCACTGCACAGAGGCCTGTTGGTTCTTGTGGAGGGTTTATCCCCCTTTGCCACTTGAAGTATGGACGAGCAGATTGATCAGGAGAAAAAGTAAGGAAAGGATGTTTGGGTAGGGAGAAGGCAAGAATCAGTACAGGACTGGTGAGGAACAAAAGTCACACCAGGGCTGGCCAGAAACACAAGTTCTTCCACTCAGCTGTAAAACGGGGTAAGTACACCCAGAATTTAACAAGCATTATTTAAGGCCCTTGAATGTCATTGTGGCAATCACTGCAGAGCTGCCTATAAATCACTGCTGCTTGTTGTGGCTGGTGGTATTCACATTTCAGATTTACTAGCTTCAGCCACCTATCTGCTGTTTGCAAATGGAATATGAGACACCTTTAGCAAATGATTGGCATTTAGCAATTGTTTAATCTTTGGCCTTTTGAAGCCAAACCAACCAGATCCAAGTAGCTTACCTAAAGAGTTACGCAGTTCAACACCCTCCACCTCTGTGCTAATATTTTACAACCAGCCTCCTTGTCTTTGAATACCTTTGTTCAATTGCCTTGCTACAAGGTAATCAATGCATGCCTTCACACCCCATTCCACTGCTAATGACAGAAGTCGTGGCTCTGAACGCTTTGGCACGAGCACAACCCTCTGTCTGTCTACAAAATAAGTCTTCCCACAGTCAGATTTCAAAGCTATGTCCTAAAGGCATTTTCATATAGTTCTCACATCTTCCTCTTGTTCTTTGAGTCACGGAGGACTCAATATGACTCATAAATTTACAGCGATGGGTTCAGTTTTGGGCTGTGGTAGTTTTGTTCACCCTTGCAAAGGAGGTGTTCAGACCATTGAGACAAATGGCATTGAAAGCCATCACTTTTCATAAATCAGAGGCAAAAGACAGTTCTGTGGGAACCTTGATCCCTGCCTCACACAGGCATTAACCACAGATAAAAAGGTACTGGGTAACTATCAGGCAGTGCTTTCAGGGTGTCTCATATACCAGAATAAACAAATTTTCCATGATCTCTGGCCTGTTTTCCAGTTCCAATACCAAAGCCTTTTCATAACAGTGACATTACTTAGTTTCCTAAAATAATACAGAGGGTAAAGATGATGGAATGGGATGTGTGCAGCTGTCAGAGACTGAAAACAGTTCATGCCTCAAACACTGATATAAAGTTTTGCTCATTATAAAGAAGCTACAACCAAAGAAGCCTCCCTGAAGACTGGGACTTTGAACCGAAAGTCAAACTGCTGATTAGATAAGGGGAAACACACTGTTCAATCACCTCAGCTGAGTCTGGGGTGGGGGGAGAGCACAGCTCACAGAAGTCAGGTTTAGACAGCCACCCCCTCTAAGCGAGGCGGGGACAGGGAGGAGGTTTCGGGTGTAACCTCTGGTCTGGTCAAGGGCACTGAACACCCATCCTCCCTTGCACAAACTGGCCCAGTTGTGGAACCCCAACCCCACAGGCCACATCCACGGGACTCTCACGTGAGAGCCCTGGCACCACAGGACTGCACGTGATGCAGCAGATCCAGAGTCTGCTGTGAGAGACGGCCCCCCTGCCCCAGGGGGACATGCCTGGACATTCCTACCTGGCTTGAGGGCATATAAACCCATCAGATTCCATGCTTTTCAGGGGGGACCTTCACCACCAAGCAGACCAGTTGGAGAGGATCAACAGAACATCATGTTGGGATCCACGGAGTGGTGATATTTTCCTTATTCTGTCCCTGTCTCTCTCTTTCTGTCCCCCCCACCTATTTTCTACTTCTTTCTTTCTCTTTCTCTCTCTCTCGCTCTCTCTCTCTCTCTCATATTTACCACCAAACAAAACCCTTACTATTGACTGGCGTATGGTCTCGTTTGCACCTTAATTCGGGCAGAGGTATTTCTAAGAACTTTAATAATAATTGGATCATAACAGCAGCTTGCCCAGCTTAGTTATGACAGAAACTTAGCAGTGAATTTTCTTTACACACGTCTGTCTTCAATTCTTATGTGTTCATCTATAAATTTCATGATGGAAAACAAACAAAAAAAACACCCAAATGCAGTAACTGACTTTGTTTTCTTTGAAGAAATCCACACAGACATAGGAAGAAAAAGAAGCATTAGCAGAAGGTTCTGCAGGAAGACACATGCAAGTACAACTGAAAGCTCCTAATATTTCCAAAACCACTTTTCTTTTGGCCTGATCACAAAAGAAATTATGTACCACTTGAAAAGCTGTGCAGTTTCACAGCTTGGGACCCCAAGAAATATTTGTTAGAAAGATTCTCCAGCCTAAAATATATTAATCTGTTCACTTGGCATCATGGGTGCTCTGGAAAGAGTTACCTGAGATCACTTCTGCATTGAGACATCTGATCAGTTAGACAAGGCATGAAGCAGACCTTAGGAACAACAGCCCTTTTAGGCTCTGAGTGATTCAAATAAAATATCTAGAGTGGAAAGAATAGGGCAACCGAATGCCTCCTGGAACATAAAACTCTGAAAATGTAGGTATTTTGTCTGGCTGAGCAATATGGTCAGGTCAAATGGCACCAACATGATCTGAATGTGACTCAGCTGTCAGGTCTCTTGACCACAAAACTGTTGGGTTCCTTTGAAGGAAAAAGGGGAAAAATAAACAGTCACACAAGAATCTCTCCAAGACCAGAAGTTTGAAATAGGCAGCCCAGACACTTGCAACAATGATAACTTTGCTTTAGGGTTCAGAACAAAATAAGCTTGGAAAGGCATGCACAAGAAACCCCTTACAGGATTTCCTGGCAAGGGTCTGACCCCAGCCTTTCCTTCAAGTTGTCAGTGACTCAGGAGGGAGCACATAGTGAAACAGAAGTGCAATAGCTAACTATAATATTTAAATAGGTGTTACTTTTCCCTTATTATTCTGCAATTTACATTTCTTTATCCAGTGCCATATGAGTTCAACTTCTGCAGGAGGCCCATGTGCCAGCATAAAGGATATACTATTCCCAGGATTCTCTGGATACCCTCTGGCTAGCCTGGATTCTCTAGCTGACTAGATGAATGGACACTGTTTTTATGTCAGGAAGCAAGATGCCTTTGCAGGAATTGTTCAACAAAAACAGTGCTTTCCTCCAGCCTAAGCTGTTTCAGCTCTGCTTGACACCCTAAACTTGCCTGTTCACTTTCTCACTTATGCATGCCACTTGAAAACCATCTACATGTGTTTCAGGTTTGTTTGCCACTTCAAATCTGACTCCCTTGCTTGATGCCTTAAAGTGGTCTCCACACAACATTTCAGGTTTTCTTGTCACTTAGATGTCACCTCTGATCCCTCTTAGCTCTGTCACCTGCTTTTCCCTCCAAAGCTGCCTCTTTGTATTAGTGTATGAAGGAGGACTTATGGTACATAGGATATCAACAGAGTGTCTGTAAAAGAACACAGTCGTGACAGCTTCTTTTGTTTCCTTTGTCATATCCAGTTCCAGTTCTCTTACTGTTAGTGCTCCTGTTGCTGAGGTCAGGTTCACCTCTCCCTAAGTCCTTCTCACATGATCTCTTCATCCATTCAGTATGGCATCAAAAGCTGACAAGTAATTGACATGAACATAATCTGTTTAGTTAGTACTTGCTTTGATAGATCCAGAGAAAGAGTCCAGGAATATGCTGGGATTGTCCTTCTTTGTCTTCATATGCATGAACCTTTTGTGATTTCCCTCGAAATTTACAAGATTAGACTTGTTTCTCAGAGTAGATGATTGAAGCAGATTGATGATTTTGATAGTTTTTATTTAACTTGGACATAATCCATCACGAGACTGTCCATCAGGAGTGTGGGGAGTGAGGTGTTTCACATCAGAAAGCAAGTGGCACTTCCTAATTCTAAGTTGGATACACAACCTAAAGTGAGGTCAAGCAACAGTAATGCTACAGGACTAACAGGACAAAAAAAAGCTCTAGCAAGTAAATGGGTTAAGCTTAGGTTACACAACACTAAACTCATTTCCCGCGTAGGGAGTTTGTATAGAAATCACAGTGGCAAGAAACATAAGAAGTCCTTTGCTTCATCCTCTGGAAGGTCAAGGGACCAATGGCACCAAAGAAGCATCCTTGGGATAAGCAAGCTGCTGACACAGTGCAGAGCTCAGCTGGAAGACCTCAGCCATCCCACCTGTTAAACTCATTATTGCAGTTCTTGTCCACAGGCAGAGCCTGAGAGAGGAGCTTAATTGGTTTACTGCTGTAAGGCTGACAACAGTTGAAAAATTAACATCAGCAAAGCAGGTGAACTCACTGATGACTGAATGGTCATTTCAGAGGCTCTCCAAACAAACAAGTGCAAAACATCCCATCAGTAGAGACCCCAGAGAAATATATACACTTATAACAAGGAGTCACTTTCTCCTCCCTACCTGGGGAGAAATTCCAGGAGACAAGGCTGACGTCAAATATTTTTCTACACTTGATGCATCAGCAGAGTTCTGGCAGGTTCCCCAGGAAAAACAGAGCATACATTTGAGAACACTTGTAGCTCTTTTGGGAGACACTGTGAGCTGGACCATGCTATGCACCTAAGGTGTTTCACAGAGACATATGACATATTCTTGACACCAAAACAGATGCTGAGATTTTCTGGATGAATTTTTGGCCTGTGGAAAAATAGTGGGCAGTATCAGCAAAGCCTCTGAGGAGATCAGGAGAGCCCCAGACCCGTGCTAGCTACTGAAGGCTCCTCATGTCAAATGTGACTTACCAGGACAGTAATTAGCACAGCAAAATTACAGGTGAGTCACAGCAAAGATGAAACTCTGGCTAACACCCCTGCTCCCCTGAAAAAGGATGGGCTCAAAGACTAAGTGGAAGTTTTAAAGAGTTGAAATTTCACAGAGAAGTTAGTAGGTGAACTACTAGTATGAAAATGTGACTCTGCAAAGATGCCCAAAAAACAGTGAGTGAAAATCCTGCTGAGACATGAGAATGTGATAGAGTTAATCAGAGGCTGTCATTTGGAGATCCCCTGACAGCAGGCACAAAGCAAAACTCATCCAGGGACACCTCTCAGGAGGTACTAGCCAGGTGTTCTTACCTCAGTCATATGCTCTGGGAGTGCCAACAAAAACAATGTCAATACAGCTGGAAAGGAGGAGATAACAGCTGGAATGGAGAAGGATTTAAAAAGTTTCGTTCATTTCCAAGATGGCAGTGTTGGCTACAATGGAACCAATTTTCTTTTTGCCATTGACAAAAAGGGGCTGGACAATATCACCCTGCAGATATAGACATGGTTTCCCAACCACACTTTTTTCATTTGCAAACTGAAAACCTTGGAGAGATTTGGATTACAGACACCGTAACGCCAGAATCCTTAACCTTTCCATGCCTGTGGTGGCTCCATGGCAACTCACTCCACGTGTGAGGGCTTTCCTTTATCTGTCTGTTGCTTCCCAGCTAAGCTTCCACTGTCCATCAAACAGATGATGGCATCATAATTGCTGAGTTTTGTGGTGTCCCTCTTCAACAGACTGCTGTAACTATAGGGTCAGATGTGTTAGTTCACATTACCTAAACTGTCACCACACTACATCCAAATAAAGGTTATCTCACCCAACAGTCTTTCATGGCAATGGTGGAAGGAGATGGGAAGTGCAGAGTAAAGAAGGCAAATATAAGAGTTAATCTCCAGTACCGTAGTGACCTGCTGGGCAGAGACTTCTGGAGGCACGTCCTTGTGTCTGATAACCTTTTTCTAATTTCCTTTTGAATCTCGGTCACTTTCAGGATCCACAGTTTCCCCAGTCTACTCATGAACTTGAGCAGTCAGCAAGCTACTGGTTTTGAGTGAGTTTGATATTTCTTGTCCTATTACTGTTGATTGTTAAATTATTTTCTTTTTTTTTTTTCTTTTAGGTAAGAAAACCTATCCGTCCTGAGTACAGCAGTTAGCACTGAGGGACTGAGTCGTGTGAACCATGGACAGGCTCCTGGCACCTGCGTGACTGCTGAACATGACAACCCTTACACAAGGTAAGAACCATATCTATGAAATCACTAATTGCAATCAAACTTTCAAGGTGCTTCTGAGTAGACAAATAATGTCACTGAAGCACTTGAAGCTAGGCCAGCCACTTGCAATAGCTCTATTTCAAGTGCTAAGAGGAATAAGAGTTAATTCTATTCTGATGCATAATGTGTGCACCTTAAAACTATGAAGGAAAGGGAAAGGGAAAGGGAAAGGGAAAGGGAAAGGGAAAGGAAAGGAGAGGAGAGGAGAGGAGA
>VXBT01007288.1:141934-183421 GCA_013400235.1 Oriolus oriolus | reverse complement strand
GGAGAGGAGAGGAGAGGAGAGGAGAGGAGAGGAGAGGCAACACAATACTACAGGTTATGTATAAACACTGCTCTTCTTTCAAGGATTTTAAGATTTCATAAGACTTCTTTATGGAGCTAGTTAGCAGCAATGGCAGCAGTTTTACTTCAAGCAGGGGCATACAACATTGGCCCAAAGGCACTTGTAAAACATGCATGAACAGTGAGGGTCAATTCTCTATTTTTCAACAAGGTTTTTGGGTCTTTGAGAAGCCAGAAGTTGATACAAGTGCAGAAAACAAGCAGAAGGAAAGTATCAGATGTGTGAAAAGAAAACTGTGTGACTCAGAGACAACTTGGGTAGGATGGGGTGGGGCAGGAGTGATGGGGAGAATTTGGCAAAAGGAATTACTGCAATCACTGAAATTGTGCCATGTTTCTGTAAATAAAAGAGTCTCTGTCTCTGTCAGCAGTTTTTCCTAACTGAAAAAAATATAGAAGACCACACTGTTTTGGCTAACTGTGTCAAAAAGTGTGGTGGGAAATGTTCCGGCATTGCAGGATGCCTTTGCTGAACATATTTGACCATAGAACATGGATTGGTAAGGAAAACAGAAACAAATTGGGAGGAAATACCTGCCTAGAGAAAATTAGCTACTCCATGTTTATTTCTCAGCAATTATACCCCATATATTCTTTTTTCCCCAGCTTTTTATTTGCCACTTCTTCAGAAATCACTGATCTGGCCCATCACCCAATTATCTTCAGAGTGAAAACGCTCCTCAGTACATCTATTCTAAGCTGTTCCTGCCACAGTTTCAGTCTGTTAGCAATCTGGTCATTTTATTTTCAATTCATATTTGTGTGCTGCCTGACACAAGTCAAACTCTTGGAGAATGATTTTCAATTCACATTGGTGTCAGTTGAATGTTACTCTGCTGGCATCAGTAGCATAATGTCGACGTTTTTTAGTGTGCGAGGCCCTCAGACGGAGGGCACCTTCTGTGGTGCTATCATCTCCCAAAGGCTTGAGAAAAGCTCAGTTAAACCTACAGACTTGTGCTCAGTTAACCTTGGTGAGGGGCCAAACTCCCACTCACTGAATGACTCTGCCCCAATAGGACAGGGGGAGAAAATACGATGAGAAACCTCATGGGTTAAGATAAAGACAGGGAGATCACTCACCAGTTACCACCGCAAGCAAATGCAGCCATTAAAGATTGTGCTCAGACCTTCTTATGGGTCTGGGCTGGCTCCTTTGTGGTTTGACATCATGAGGGTATTTCTGGATATGGAATCATAGAATGGTTTGAGCTGGAAGGGACCTTAAAGATCACCCAGTCCCAACTCCCAGGCCATGAGCAGAGACACCTTCCCACAGTAACCGCATGCCCAAACCTTCGAGGGGGAGCTGGAAGCTGCCATTTCTCCTGCAATAGCCAAGCTGTGATGGAAATCGCAGCCAGCCCCCAGGCTGGGAGGGACCAAATGATGTCACATAGCTTGGAGAGCCTGGAGCTGCCTTCCAGTGTTTCCCACCCTGTTTTGTTTCCTTCGAGACATTGCTTTCTCAGAAGGTGTCAGTTTTGGATACCCACCTCTCCAGCCCGTCAAGGTGCTCCTGGGAGTTAACAAGTGCCGAATTGCCAAGCTGTCTGTCTGTCTCCTCTGGCTGAAAGGTCACTTGGGAGGAGAGGCAGGCACAAAAGCCTCTCTCCTCTTCAGCTCCCGGACCCGGTGATCCTTTCAGAGCAGGCAAAACAAGTTCTTCCTTGCTTCCCTTCAGAGTGGTCTTCTCGTGCTCGAGCTGGGCAGTTCAGTCTAACAATGGTTTTCAGTGCAGTATCACAGTGCAAATGGCAGGGGTGGAGACACTTTCTAACTAGAATGAAAACTGTAATGTGGTAGAGGAGAGCAGATAATCCCACATCTGGCTGCTAGTTTCCTCCCAGGAATGTAAGATTCTCCATAGCTCAGCTAAGGGTGCCTCCAGTTCGGTTCAGCTCCACAGACCTGTGTTTGGCAGCATTATAACTAGTTCATTGAGATGCTACATTTTTAGGGAAAAGTTTTGCTTGCTTGTTTGGTTTGCTGCTCGTTGGTGTGTGGGAGGCAGTTTAACCACAACTCCGACTACTTGGGAGTCACTTTTCATGGTAAGAAACTGTCTCTTTCAGAACTCTCCTACTGACTTAAGTAGGCTGATTGTAAACAGAACAGTAAAAAAGAGGGGGAGGTAAATTCTCCCTGTCCTCCTTGTAAATTACCAAGTGAAGCACATGATCTCAGTCACAGGAGGACACAGTTCCCCTCCTTCCTCTCCTGCTCTACAGTAAGATATGAAAAAGCAGCACAGTGGGGAAAACAGCTCAGAATGTACACTGAGACATCAGGACAGAGTTATATTATGGCACTATTAAGTAGTTTCTGCTTCTGATGGTGACTGGGAATCTGATGAAAATGCCTCTAGTTGGTGAGGCAAGTTCATATAGGTTTCCATTTGAAGAATTAAGGGCCATTAAATGACATTAGGAGTTCTTCAAAACAGGTAGGTTTTGTTAACAATGGGTGGTAGATATGTGCAACTAATAGTTAAAGGGTCATGCAGATGCAAGGAGCTTAGATGGGTTTAAGGGAAGACGGGACAAGGACAAGGGAAATATCCTTTGGAGAATATGACTACACAAAGCACATTAGGCTTAAACTCCCTGAAATAGGCAGTGACAGGGAAAGTGTTTGCTGGAACTTACACATGCTTGCCCTGTTTTCTTTTTCCCCTGGGCATCCTTTTTTTTTGCACCATTTGCCAGAGATATTGGTAGGTATGGGATTAGGCTGAACTTCAAGAGGAACGTCTGTGCTCTTATGAGCTTACTCCATGGTGCTGTATGACTGCAAACTAAACTCACTGGAAATATTCAGATAAGACCAGCTTTTGACAAACTCTAGTTTAGCAGACAAATTTAAGGTCCCCCGGTCTGTCTAGAACTTTATCCAGAAATTCAGGCTGAAATAGGAAGGAGGAGTCAATGACATAAGCATTTTCTTGTTTTGAGGTCATTCTAATCCCTTATTATACCTATTTTGTGGCTTTCTTGGAAGCTCGAATTTCTGTTAGTTAAAAAAAAAATTGTTTGGCTTTCCTTGAGTGAATTTGTTCCTTGCAGCCTTTCAAAGGTCCTTCCTGCTCACAATTCACCAGTGCAAAGATGTTCTGAACCAGCTCTGGATCCATTGGTCATCCCACATATATGCTGGCTAGGTCTCCAGCTCCAAATTCTTCATCCTGCAAAGATAAGAATGTGAGAGCCAAAAAAAGATGATCATCAGTCACAGGTCTCTGTCATAGCCTTCAACAGTAGCTTCCTTTACATCTTCTCAAATCTCATACTTAAATTCCATTTTAAAACCTAGTGCAAGAGAGAAACTTAAAATATTTTTTTCCACTAGCACTTTGGAGTATGTCAGAAAGCTCAGGCAGAGCACAGAGGGACGTTTGTGTTTCACTTCCCTCCACAAGTTAATGTCCATGAGTACAAGGGCTTCGGGAGGGGGTGGGAGGTTGAAAGGTGATATCCCCAAAGAGCCAGTGTGTTGTGCCTTTCCTGCAGCAGCATGGCAAGTTACAGTCTAATAACTGCTCCTGGTCAGCTCCTTGTCTGCCATCATCTTCGTGCCTGTATTCCTGTGGTTTTACTTGAAAGGAATACATGACATAAATCTATACAAGTGCCAAACATGCTCCCAGCTGCTGAGCTGAATATTTCTGATTCAAAATAGCACAGAATAACTGCATGGAACAGGTTTGGAATAGTCTCAGAAAAGGAGGGGAAAATAAAAGGGAAAAAGCTAAACTTTACTACATTCCCAGTGAAAAGCCTGTAGATGGAAAGGTGACAGTGACAAGAGCTGACTTGTCTTTGACACTGTCATTAAATTATATTCGCTAGATAGCAAAGAGAGATACAATTTTTCTCAAGGGAGCTGCCAACCCAGGACTGATTCTGGGAGAGTCTAAGCACCTTCAACAATGGATTGTGAGGTTTATGAGCATCTTATAGGAACATGTCTGCTCTCACACCTTTTCTTGGAATGTGAGTGCATTTGCAAAACTCTCCTGTTGGAAACAAACCATTTTTCCTTTTTATTATGATTACAAGACTGAGGCTCCATTGTTCGTGCTACCATACAAATAGTACTTTGATTTTGCTTGTTATAGCAGCACTTGAGATTGTGGTCCGTTCTTCCACTGTCTGAAAAGTTTTAATTCATTTTGTAACAGCTTTTGCCTTCTGGAGATCTCCTGAGCAGTCCCAGCACATTGTTCATGACACACATGCACACATTTCAATACAGGTCTACACTGAGATGCAGATCTAAGTGACTTACTAACGTCTGAGAATGTGAAATGTTTTATTAGCAATATATTTTCTATACAGCTCTTATGTAATTTCCTGTGACTCACATTTTCTTATAAGACATTGGTTTAAAACTCAAGAATTTTTACATGCAAAATTGTGCACTAAATGAACGTTATGACTGCAAATTCAAGGTCTCAGAATTCAAGGATGTTAATTTTCTTGTTTTCCTTTCATTTGTTTTCCTCATTTGTATACATGTGAACTCAGTCTTCAATGACAAACTAATATGCTATTTTTAATTTGGAACAAATCCTTTCAGTAACTTTATAAAGCACTGAACAAGTTGACAAAAAAGTTAATTTCCCCCACGTTTTTGGTTAGCGACCATCTGGCCAATATTCTTGCTCTTATATGGTATTTGTCACTACATTTGCACACACTCACAGACGCAGAGAAATAAAGAAGTAATCTGTGTTCTCAACACCTCTATTCTCTGTAGAGGACTGATAATAAAATCTGGCATACACATTCACTCTGAACATCCCTTACGAAGTACTTCATCCTCATTTTCCTGAACATACCAGCCAAACAGCCCCTGTGCCTGGAGCACAGCTTACCACTGCTGTAATATGCAACTGGACATGCAGAGTATTTCTTCCAGGTAGATCCTCAGTGCCTGAGTTAGGTATGCAGAGGATGAGGAAAACACAGTTGAGAGGATTGAAATTCAATTTTGAAACCTGATATTTTCAGCAAGATGGAAACCTTTAGTTTTTGCCAGAAAATTTTTTTCTTTTACAGAAACTGTTTCCTCTGCATTAATGAGACACGCAGGTAATGAAAAGACTGATGAAAAGAAAAGCATATTAATTAAACCAAATGTGAAAAAATGATGGGTCTTCAGGTTCCTTCAGTTACTAGATGAAAATATTTCTCTTTTTTGATTAATGGAAGTTTCATTGACCATAATGACAGGTAGATGAAATCTCATGGGACATAATGCCTCATTTCTGTGAAAAATTCATGCTCATTTACTTTAATAGTGACTTATATTAGAAAGCAAAATCTCTTACAAAATTTTGTTAGGAACCTCCTCACAGCATACCCCTGTCATTTCTTAATGAAGCTTTTCAAATCTCCCTTTTCAGAATTTCTCAGACTGAACTGTGACTCTGCTTCCCAGTGATAAATCACATTTTCCTATAATAGTTGAAGGGAAAAGCATCCAGACTGCAAGGGGTATAAATCCATGGATATAATCAGCCACCCACTATGGTGCTACTTTACCTTCCCACTTCCTCCAGCTCTGCAAATTATTAGACGTCTTGGCCAAAAGCTAAGGGCCTAAGTATTGTCTCTAATACATGGAGAATTAGTCTTTCAAACCATATCTTTTAAGTGAACCACTTGCTTTTTGGAGTGTTTCAAGTGCGCTTTTGAAGCCAGAATGTGCTCATTGCTTAAGGCCTTGGGGCACTGTAACTTCTGCCCAATTAACTTGAGCAGAACCTTGAAGTGGGCTGCAGCCTGACAAGGGTATCCTCAGCCTGTATTGAGGTTTTCCTTTCTTCAATGTGTCCTTCATTCCTGTATTCTTAGTGTTAGCACCAAATGTATTTCTGGTAATTCAGCTCATTTCTTATGTCATACTTGGGCAAATATAACACATGTAGCAGTGAAATTAAAAATGGTTTTAAAGAATCAGAATTTTGGAAAGGAGCCTTGTAGGAAACAGGACAGGAGTGGGATGGCCTGGCCTTTGTTCTTCTTGATTCATTATCTTGCAACAGAGGAGGAAAGAGTTACTGTTGAAATGGCCTCCCACAACTTTACCAGCCTTAACTTGCCCCAGCCTTTGTGACTGAACATGAGCTCAGTTCTTTTCACAGAACCACAGAATGGGCCAGGCTGGAAGCAGCCAAGGTGGGGTCATCTGGTACAACCTCTCTGCTCAAGCAGGACCACCCTGGAGCACATGGCACAGGATTGTGTCCAGATGGTTCTGGAATATCTCCAGTCAGGAAGACTCCACAATCTCTGGGCAATCTGTTCCAGTGCTCGGTCACCCTCACACTAAGGAAGTTCCTCTGTGGGCATTTGCCAGGATCTACACAACAGGAAAATTTTCTGCTGCCCTAGTTGGCACTTTTTGATTTTATATCAACATTAGCCTGAAGACAGAGGCAGTGTGCCAGCAATCAGGAGACTAATTGTGTACATGTATGTGAACACACAGGTGAATGTGGGGGTTTGGAGACATTCAGGTGAGCATGCACTGGACCAGAGTCTGCCACTGAAGTTGGCCACAGGGCGAGCAGAAGTACCTCAGCCATCTGACTGGGACAGAGACATGGATCAGTGTCCTCATGTTTGGTTCTTAAAGAGCCTATTCATCTTGTGGCTTTGGATGAATCGTTGAGGTCAGATTTTACTCCAATGACTCTCCAGCTGGAGAGAAAAAAAAAAGAGCAATAAAAGGAGACACTTAAGGAAGGTCAAAGCAAGTAGGGAGTGACTTGAAAGGAAAGAAAGACCAGTGCCCCTGTGGAAGGGAGCAGAGTCTTACGACATCATTTGTTTTGCACCTGGGGAAATATCCAGCACCTTCTTCTCTCCTGCTCCTGCTGCATGGAATGAATACATGCTTCTGAGACAACCTTTACCCCAGACAGATTTAAGCCAAGGTTAAGTTCTAATAAAAATAATCTGATCTGTGTGACTGTGACACACAGGATATGCACAAAGTCATTCCATCTCCAAAGTTTTATTAATTTTAAAATGTTCACATATTAAAGCCAAGGCTGAGTATAAAATCCATCACAAATAACAAAAGTCTAAATCCTGGAAGAGTAAAATGTAAGTATTATTTATGTTGTAGTTGCAGCAAGAAATGTGATTGTGTTCAAGGCATCACTGTATGAGGTGGCACGTAAAAAAAAGAGTGATCCCCAAGCAGGGAGGATGAAACATGAATTTCAGAGCTGAAGGAAGAAAACACCTAGGAATAAGAAAACTGAAGTATTTATGAAGTTTTTGGAGCTCAGTAAAAGAAACAATCACCAGTTTCCACACACAGGTCGTCTGGGGAAGATGGTTGCTGCTCTGTCAGCATTGACCACTGACTCCAGGCAGATTCTGCGTCTGAAACATAAATCA
The DNA here is from genome assembly GCA_013400235.1 of Oriolus oriolus. Taxonomy (NCBI): domain Eukaryota; kingdom Metazoa; phylum Chordata; class Aves; order Passeriformes; family Corvidae; genus Oriolus; species Oriolus oriolus. The sequence continues at coordinate 175,926 of VXBT01007288.1, read as the reverse complement.
GCCATAAGAAAAAAACTAACATATGAAGCAAAGTTATAATGAGCTGGAGATGAGCATTCCTCTGGTTTTAATAGGCACATGTGTGCAAGCCTCTGAGTCAGCTGGCAGGCCAGGCATGTGAGCCAGGAGCTTGGGAATGAGATGAATGACGCTGTGCTGTGAGCTGGGCTCTGTAGCTGGGGGCTATCCCAGCCCTTCTGCTCTGTGGGCTGGCACAGATGGGGTGGTGTGCAGCTCACCAGTGAATTATACATCTTGCTAAATGAGCTGTGGAAAATCCCCATTTGTCTGGAAGGGCATGGAAATGAACAGGAAACATGCACCAAAAATCCTTGATAAGGATACTGGCTTGAAGCATTTTAATCTGAATACCAGTGGTCCCCATGCTCTTTCCTCAAGCTTACCTGACTATCTTTAACCCTAACAGCAGCCAGAACCATGATTCCTGTGAGAAAATACATACTGCACTGATAGAAAAAGCAGTGGGAAGGAAAGAAAAAGTTCCCAGGGATCTGCCCCAGTTGGCACAATAAGTCTGTGTCACACACACACAACAACAACTTTGTCCTCAGTACCTTTCCCAGGCACAGGTGTGCAGTCTAGCATAAACAGATATAGAGACATAAATAACACCAGGCCAGGAACACCCTCTGATGCTGCATTTCGACATTTCTTCTCATGAGCTCAGGATGGTCCCTGGGGTGGATTTGTCCCATGGTTAAGTGGTGCTGGCTCAAATCCCAGTGCAGGTGGGTGGTTATTGAGGCTGGAAACTGGTCCCAGCAATCACTGTTGGTGCAGACACCTTGCTCTGAAGGTGAAAGAAGTCCAGCTGAATTTGGGGCCAGTCTATGTTAGCTCACCTTGGTACCAGAAACTGGCCCTGGAAATACCCAATTTACTAACATAGATGTGACTTAGACAGCACTATTACTCCAAATTCAATTTATTCTGTCGTTGTGATTCTAGGGCCAGCCCAAGCAGATAATCAGACCCACAAATACATGATCATAGATCTGTATTAGCTGCAGATGGATAATATCCTCATGCCTATCCAATCCTCCTTTGAGTCTAGACTCACACATTGAACATAAGCCTGCCTTTGTATTTGCTTCCTTGGGTCCATATTAGCCTTTACTCTGTTGTGCTTCTACAGAGGAAAAATTTAACAAAAAATGTCCTAAGAATGGAGCTGAACAAAAGGTCCCTTGTTTCTGTGGGTACGGATTAGTCTTTGCAGAAAGAAGAGAGATGAAAGCTGTTGCAGTGTTAAGAGGATTTTTTGGGTAATACTTTAGAGATGCATGTACGTATGCCTTGTGAAATGGAATTTAGTGTTAAGAATTAGAAGCTTCAAAAACTGAATTCTTTCATTTATCCACAGATATTCTATTGAATAGGTTTCCCATTTGGCTTCATCAGTGTTTCAGTCCTGAAGGGGGTTAAAAGTCCATCCACACTTTTCATTCCATTCTTCTTAAAAGAAATAGATAAAACACTTTGCACATCTTTGTTTCCAAAGGATGTCTGCAGAACACTTTTTCTGCTCTCAATAATATAGTTGGCTCATGAAAAGATATTTTTAGAAAATGAAACCCAACCTAAACCAATTTTTCAGATATATAGTGAAAGACAGTTGTGAATAAAAACAAAAAGAAAACTAATTTTTTAAAAAATACTTAAATCCCTCAAGGAGAGATTAATGTTTACCAGTGGTCTCCCAGAGGGACAAGTTGTGGTGTTGCATAGGTTGTTTGTCACTTGGTCTCAGTACTGAGCCTCTCTGCCTATTGTGCAATGTCCTGGAGATCTCTGATCCTCATTTGGTATTCTCTGAAGCTTTTAAGAGAGGCTGAAGTCCCCAGTACCTTTCTTGAAGCAGCCTGTAACTCCCAAGTTCTGACCTCAGCATCAGGTCTTAACAGCCTGTTTTATGAAAGAAAATCACCAGCGCTGTTTGCGCGACGAGCCTGAAACGTGGCCTTGTGACACACCATTTCTAGGGGCTCAGAAAGGACCCAGGCTGGGCATTTTAGTCTAAGATTTAAGAGATTAAAGGAGTTCAGGGCAAGCAGGGTAGTGTTCAAACCCAGAGCTTGCAAATACATCCTCAGACAGGCAGACTCAGGGTACACTGCCTAGGTTTAACCCCATGCATTTTTTTACAAATCCTTTCTATTACATGTGAGGTTTTCATCCTTAATCCTGCTCTTTTGTCATCTGTGCAGGTCCTCTGGGATCTGACAGGAATTATGCGTGAGCCCTGCTGTCGAGGAAAAGGGGAGTTCCCCACATGTGGTGGGGCACGAACCTGTCCCCCAGCAAGACCTGCTCCGTGCCACCGAACACGTGGGTGCTCCAGGGTGACCCAGAGAGCCGAGGGCAGTGCTGCGGACACCCAGGCTGATTCACTCCGCCAGCCTCAGCGCCCCACTGATGCCAGCTTAAGGATATTCCTTACTTACAAGGGAGTGATTCAAGTTCTTTCATGGGAAACCTGGGCTAATGGAAGCCCCCTAAATACTCTAACTAGATCATTTGCTTGTAAAGTCTCACGCTGTAATGCACTTAGCCCTGAGAAGCAAAGAGAAGTTACCACAGCACAGAAAATGTCAGCTCCATTAATGCAGATGAATAATACCCTTTCCTTCTATTCAGCTGGCAGCGATTTATCTCACCTGAGCAAAAATGCTGGGATCCAGTTCTGCAGAAAAGAAACATATATAAGGTTGTCTGCAGCAGGTGAGGTAGTTATTACACAAGGAAAGAGACTTCACAAAGAGAAGAAACAAACACAAGGAGCCCAATAGGCCTTTCTTATCTGCCCTTTTCAGGATACACAGATAGGTTCTGATCACGACAAAGTGATGCTTTAAAAGACTTTTTTCCCTTCCTAGATGCCTTCTGCCACCCACACTCAGCAGTCCACATGCTTTGTCTTCAGTAATGGAAAAGCATTTTCCTCCAGTTGCTTATGGGAACATTTCAAGAAGGTGAAAAGACATATTTATAATTTTATTTCTTGCAGGTTGGGACCCTGATGTAAACTAGGCTAACTTGCAAATCTCTGGCTGTTTTGATTTATGTGGAAAATCTTCCAGCTTACTGCACCACATATCATAATAACACATGACTTTGATAGCTGCATTCAGACAGCAGGTGACTTCAACAGCACAGGAAGGATATGGTGTATTTGCAACAGTGATGAATAAAGTGAATAATAATTTAGTCAACACTGTGGCTGGAAACTCAGCTTTACTTTTTCTTATAAACCTTATTCATCTTGGATATCAGCTCATCAAAAAGATTGAATTAGCCCAAGACTTACTGTCATGTGATTATGCACCAGTTGAAATTAGATTAATTATCTTCCCTTTGTTTTAAATGGTTATTTCTCAAAATGAGTATGCCAGGAGTATTAATGCATTCTGAACCAAAAGACATGGTTCTGTACATGCTTATTTAAAGGGACAATTCCAGGTCAATTCCTTAAGCAGTCACACGAATTAAAAGCACGATCCTATTATAACATCACGGTTTAAAGTTTTCTATTAAAATCTTATTTTTTAAATGGATTTTAAAAATAACAACAGCTTTCATAATGATTTCAGCCAAAAAAAGAAAGCTTTTACACTAGAAGAGAGTTTCCATTGTCCTTGGGAGCAAGGAAGGAGGAGAGGATATAATCTCACCTGTCCAGCAATTTGGTTACATTTTATCTAGGTTTGGCAAAGAAAAAATGTCTTGTTCCTCTCCCTCAGTTAACAAATGTATTTCTATTCATAGCACACTGCAAGAATTCTTGAAATCTGTTCAAGTACCATCAAAACTTTTTTTTTTGTTGTTGTTTCTTCTGCACATAATATTGCAAAAGAGAAAAATTACAGCGTTTTCTCTGTATGAGAAGTAACAGAAACCTTTTCAGCAGGAAAAGCAAGAAGAACTGTCTTTTGAATAGACCCTTCATTCCCTTCCAGCAGTTCATTCATTTCTACTATCTCTGTAATTTTATACTGTCAGTCCTTATAATCTTTCAGCTTGCAAGAATAAAGGCAGGAACATCAATTTTTTGGATGAGCTTTTGAATTGTGTTAGCTTCTTTCTGTATCTCTAGAGCTAGTTTTCTTTCTCTCATGCAAGTTTTAATTTGCAATTTCTGATATGCCACTGTGTTTATTCATACAGATCTGAACATTCCATCTGTAACTGGAAATTTGAATAAACTATACTGAACTTTCAAGTTAAACTAAGTTTATTCCTGAAGTTATAATGCAATTAGTTATTAATTCAGCAAGGTGCTTAAGCACCTTTTAATTCCTTTGAAGTCAATTAGACTATTCACAAGCTTAGAGCTATGCCTGCATTTAAAAGTTTCTCATTGAACAAAGTGTTATTGATTTAATTTTAAAAGTTAGGTTCCACAAATTAAATGTAAGAAACTTTTACCAGGGTTCACAGAGATCAAAAGAATGATTAAATCATTGTATGAGTTGAGGTAAACTGTAGAAACTCAGTTCTAGCTTAAATAAAAAGGTGGCTGCATGCAAAATTTTTCAATGCCATTGCTGATTATTGTCTGTGAACTAGATGCTGCACTACAAAAGTTTTGCAAGTTATTTGACAGAATCCTTCCAGGAAATAAAATTATAGTCTAGGCACTCTGAAACATGGAGATGAACAAACCCACATTGCTCTAAATGTCATAAAAATTAGGGTGCAACTGCTGTAACTACTGACTTTGGAGCTTTCTTTCAGATGGAAAAGGCTCACACAGAGAAAAAGCAAATCTAAAGTCAATTAATCTACTACCAAAATAAACCCAAAAAATTATGGAAGGGTGGGGGGGAAGTGGGGTTGGGGGGAAAGAAAGGAATAAGAGTAGGAAAGGGTTAGGATAAAAAGGAATAAGGAAGACCTTTCTGTTGATACAAAATATTCAGAGTAGACCCCCTTGTTAAACTGAGACCCAGTCTTGGCCAACAGTTAATGCCTAAAGGTTAAACAACATTTAAACTGCAGTTAATTGATAGTTTAAGTTAAAAAAATTAATGAAGGATTCATGTAGACTTCACTGTATTACAAGAGTATCTGTCTTACAGGTTTATATTACAAATCTAAAGTGCTTAAGAATCTAGGAGAGCAATATCCATAGTCCATTTGCTATAGCACATCCACTCACAGGCACACAGAACAAAAGAGTATCTGCAAGGTATCTGAAAAACTCCCTTCAAATTCAGTGAAGTGCACATGCTGCGTGACTTTGCATCTTCCCGATGGGCAGAGGGTTGAGCCTAGAGGAGAGTGGAGATCGGCCCAGGACCTGTTGTTGTTTGCCAGTCCTCTAAGTACAGCAAATTTTAGAGCTCCCTGGCTCTGGAGGCCCCACTCAGAGGGATCTGCTGGTGGCTGCTTGCTGCAGTCCAGGAGAACTCAAAGGGTCTCACACTTTGGACTGCTGTTTGTAGAGTTGCAAGAGAGTTGGCTTTAGTCATAGTAATTTCCCATCTGGCCGCAATTTGGGTCAGTAACTTTCTCTGAAGGTTCAATAACAAAAATATTATTGCACTTGGGTTGTTATTCAGGCACGAAAAATAAGTTTCCAAGGCTGTTCTTTAAAAAACAGGAGCTCATTGGACAAGGCTAATTCCTGGAAAAAGTGTTTCTGATAAGCTCAAGAGGAGTTGAGCCCAAGTGCAGTTCATCAAGACTGAGGCCTAATGAGCATTTCTGAGGTCATAGTGCAGCCTGCGGGGGCTGAGGGGATGCACCAGTGCAGGGAGGCATACATGGAACTGGGAATAGGATGAAGAAAAATGGAAATGCAATACAAAATTGCACACATCATAGCTGGAAGTCATCAATGTGAGTTATTAATGCGAATTCTCTACTGGATTGTGCACAAACCAGACTCTTCCAGAAAAAAAAAACCTGTGGCCCGGTCAAGTCCCTGGCCCTCTCAGAATTATTCACATAGTTAACCATAGCATAGGAAAACTTCAGCTAGACTGCTCTGAGTATCTGGGAGGTCATTGCCCCTCCTTCCCTGTACAGATCTAGCCTGTTTTCCAGTTCTGATAAAAATCCCTGACCATTAGCCAAACATAAATATTAACTAGCAAGAATAAAATCCGTATAACCATGGTCCACACGTGCTAATTATAGCATGTGAATTTTTAATATAATGGTTTGTTAGATTGACCCACAAGTGTTGGTGTACTGTGGCTTGCTGCTTTGTGGGACTACCCAAGAGATACAGCTTTGAAACAAGGGCTGATAACTCTGATACAGTTTGGGGTATTAAAGCTGAGACACATCAGCAATGTGCACTCACAGCAGGTTCCTTGATGGAAACAGCGCCGCACAACAAAACAAGTGGCATGAGGTCAGTGGCAGGAAAGAAGAGGATCCCCCAAAATTCTGGCAGACGTGAGCCAGGTGACCAGCAGAGGGCTTTGCAGGAGAATTGTGCATGAAACCAAAGCAGTGAGTTTTCTGCACCTGAAAAAATTATCATGGAAGAGAAGATGACAGACATCCTGCAAAGACAGAAATGCAGGCAGGTGTTAGACTTGCAGGCAGGAATTCCCTGTGCCATCACAGGGCTAAATCAGAGCTGTACAGAACTTCTGTGGTAATACAGGAAGGAGAATAGGAAGTATCTCCACAGAGTGTTTCAGGCTACATAAAATAAACCAAAAACATGTTTCTGATAATGACCTGAGTTTGCCACCATGTTCAGTGTATCCACAAAGTAATTAATCAGCTGGAGAGCTCTTGACACACACACAGTAGAAAGTGGTATCAGCAAGGAGATTGTGCAATTTGCAGGGCAAGGCTCTGGCTAAATTCAGGTAATGAGGACTGGGGGGTTCCTTTTGGCTCAGGCTGGGCTGTCTGCCACTACTGACATTAATCCAGTGGTCAGTCCTGTGTCAAATGGGGCTGTGTAGATGGGTAAAGGAGAGACAGCTGGTCTGCAGGAGGAGGTGGGACCCTCCTGAAGCCCTTATGTGGGTGACTGTACCCTGGTGGGCTAGGAGAGAGGAGGAGATGTGCATGGTCTCTGAAACACCTGGAAGGATGTGGCTCTTTGGAATGTAGATAGTGTCCACTGGACAGCACAGGCCATTGACAGAGAAAGACCCGGAAAGGAAAACAACCTCATTCCCCAATCCACCTTCTGTCATTTCCAGTTTGTCCTAGTGCACTCTCACCTAAATATTTTGTAACCTCACCAGTGAAAATAGTCTCATCTTCAATGCAGAGGAAAAATGTCTGCTACTCTGGCTTTTCATGATGGTTATGAACCTGAACCAGGGAGAGTACAGCACTACTCAAAAAGCCACTGGATCAGTGGCAGAGTGGCACAATGAAGATGTGGAGTTCCCAATTACCCTAAACATTGATGCTATATAAGCTGATGGAGATCAGGAGGTGAATAGCTTTGTATGGTACACACTTCATGAAATAGTGAAGTATTTGGCAACCTGGGGTCTGACAGTCAGAATAATGTAAATATTTGTACTCTTGAACTGGGTGGTGTTGATTCTTCATCATTGCTGAGAGTGACAAACAGAAAGCATACTCCCAGTGAATTTTGGGATCACTCCAGCCTGTATGTTGTCTGGCTGTTCACAGGAGTGAGCCAGCAGAGTTAATCTTGGAGGGTCATGGAAAAGTTTATCAGTGCAGAAGGGAAGTACAAGACAGAATAAAGCCTTGTCTTCATAGAAATAGCTGGGAAGGCATCCAGAAGTTTAGATGATGCTAACCAGACCTCCCAGAGGAGAAAGGGACATTCATCGATGGAGCAGCAAGAGCTTCTGGCAGCCCCAACAGGAGTGTCCCTGGGACTTCACAGGCCAAAGCAAAGCAACATCTCTCTTTCCCTTCTTTAACCTGCTCTTCTTTCATCCTACAGTACTTGCTCCTTCCCATTGCTCTCACTCAGTGGCAGGGCATTTCCATCCCAAATGTGAAGGAAAGGAGGATTGATGCAGGTATGGTACAGGAGTTTATACCATATTAGCTGACATTACGAATGGGGAAGGAGTCTTTTCCTCCCTATGGTAAATCTCAGCCAGAGCACAAAACTGTGAGTCTCGATGGATCTCCTGTCAGTCACATGGGAGGACAAGACTGAGAAACAAACCGCTGCCACCTGCACTTTGCCATGGGCTCACCACACTCCCATTCACCAAGATTTCTCAGCAATATCAGTCAGTCTGTAGGCTGCTCTCAAAGACTATTTTACATTTCCTGCACCCTTTGTATTCTTATTTAAGTATTCATTTCCTTGTATTCCTTTTTATCCTAGCACTGAACTCTACGTTTTTTTACAATATTAGCATTCTGGGACCAATGACCAAATCTGCTGCCAAAAGAAGATGACATCTGGATTAATTCCTTCAGATGTATTGTTTATGGGGAGGAGATATTTTCAAATCAAGGTTACTCCTGAAAAGTTTTGGGAAACTTGGGTATTTTTATAGTCTTTTTTTCCTATTCTTTAACCACATACTGCCTTAGAACATAGAGATAAGGGAAAATGCAAAGGCATTAAACCCCATAAAGGAAAATATCTTCCTAAGTTGCTTCTTACTCAAGTCCCTTTCTTCGTTGTTTTGCTCTTCATCTGGTTCTTCTAAATATTGAAAACCTTTTGGACCCTGAAGAGCTTCCATTCAGTTTCATAGGCCTCTCCTCAAAGCTTATAAGCCAATTCTATATTTGAGTTTCATATCTCCTAAACTCCCTAGTCTCATCCTTGACCCCAAAGCTTGGCCTCAAATGGTGCATAACAGTCCACGCTGGTCAAGACTGGGACTGCTAGAGTGGTTTGGCTGTGGTGGCACCACATAACAGCTGGCCCTCCCTCTCCTCTGAGTTCTGTGTGGTGCTCCTTAGATATTACTGACACTTGATTTGAAGACTTCTGGAGTTCAAACATCTGTTCTGAATCCCATCAGAAGAGTATTTTTGTGATGAGAAGTCATGACAGGTGCTATGATCCCTGAGACCTGGTATGTCGTGGTTTGAACCTAAGTTGATTGACAAAGTTTTAGGCCAATCGCTTCTCGCAATTTTGCATATAAAAAGCAGCACAGGCGCAGGAATTTCAGGCTTCTCTTCTGGTTATTTCACCGGAGGGGTGGGGGAGCCGGCCTGACCGGGCCCCCACCGGGCCGGGGCCCCTGCGGCCCTCCCCCTCCCCAGTGCCGAGGTGCTGCAGGAGAACCCCCTCCAAACCGCGGGCAGCTAAGGGACACCAAAACTGCTGCATGGCCGAGACCACCCGGAGTGGTTTATTCTTTAAAGAGCTGGTGAGCTCCTCTGGAGGCACCGCTCCCCTCCCCCTTCCCACAGCCCCACGCAGACCTTGGCGGGAGCCGATACCCAGAGAAATCAAACCAGCTAGCAGCATGAAGGAAATGAAGTTTTTCTCCAACGTAAGAGCCCGAGAAGAAGGTCAGCTCTTCAAACATGGAGGCTTCAAGGTCAGAGAGAAAGAGAAACTGCGTCATGTGAGATGGAGCTAAAGATGGTGACTGGAAGAAGAGGGCGCAGCGTGTTTTTCGCGTGTAGCTTAAGAAGATTTCTTGCATGCCATGGTAAGAGACTGTAATGTCACAGACGGTTCTATATCTCTCTAAGACATGAAGGGAAGGGAATTCTGTGTGCAGCCTGCGGAAAAAGAAATGTGGCCACGCCAGGCCACCTGGGAGCTGTAAAAGACTTTTAAAAATTTTGTGAAGAAGGAGCCATTGCTTTTCAGGCTGGAATTTGCTTATCCTTAAAAAGCTACCCCATGTGTGACTCGTGATGGCAGTGTGGGAAGACTGCAATATTCAAGAGAGAGAGAGATGTTTACACAGCAGCAGAGTATTTCTCCGGGCAGGATTCTGTTTGCTGGTGGCAGTTTGGAAACGACGAAAAGCAGAAGAGACCTCTTTTCCCTCAAATATGAAGGGGACTTTTAAAACTGCATCTGACCCGAATTATATATTGTTATCCTTTGTGCAATTGAGTAAAGTGGGAAGTAGTAGAGGGAGAAAAGGGGGTTTTTGCTGTAATTACTTATTATCTCTTTTTACTTTTAATTCTGTTAGTAATAAACTTCTTCATATTCTTTCAGGTTTGAGCCTGCTTTCCCCTACTTCTAATTCTTATCTCACAAAAGGTTAAAAGATGTGAACAAAACCACTACACTGGTATGAGAACACACTGAGCTTCCTAAAAAATGCAAAACTTGTTGGAGAACAGGGGAACCCAAACCTGATCTGAATTCCACAAGAAATTGAGAGTCACTTAGTCCCAGAACTGCTTAATGTTGGTTTCAGAGGGAACTGGTCAGACAATGAATTTACACCTCTCATCCAGAGACAATCTCCACTGTATTTCTTGCAGGCTGCTGTCTTTCTCTACTCACAAAGGGGCACAGCAGAAAGTCAAATTTCAGAACTCACTGTCAGTTTTAAGGACAGTGGATATCCAAGAAGGAGAGGCTGGCTCCCACTCCTGTGCCTGTACAGCACAGCTCTCTATAACTGTCTGGACTAGTCCTAGCCATGGAAACAGGAGCACTGTAGAGGGTCAGGTACTGTGGCATGAACCATGCAATTGGCATGCAGGTGATCAGCTATGGCAAAGGACTTCTCTGTCCATAGAGTCAGTTTTGTTTTGACAACGAGAAGTCCTGATTTTGGTGGCAGGAATCAGATGTGAATGTAGAGAGGTAGAAATCCCCGCCAAAAAAAAAAATCAATTTTTGCAGGTAGATCTTTTTAGTTTATCTCAGAGTTTCCATGCCCTGCCTCCCACATACACCATTTAGTCAGTAGGATTCTTTGTGCTTGCCTAGTGTCAGGTAAAAAGAAGGACCCTGTATCCTCATTAGCACTACATTAATAAGCATGATTAATGTGCATAATTAACTCAATATACCTCACCTTAATGGAGTTCCTGAAGGTCCTCAAATAGCACTATTAAGGCTCAGGAAAAGCGGTGAGGACTTTCCCTCCCGTTGCTTCGTGCCAGCTGGATGGCAGCCGGCTCTGATCCAAAGCAGCTGCACCCATCAGGGAGCACAAACCTGCCTGATGGAGTCAGACAGCGCCGGGGGGAAGCCTTCCCCAAGTCCTGCCACCTTCCAGCACAGTGGGAGGGAGTGTGGCTCTGTCTGCAGTAGGCTGGGCAGATACACAGCACTCCAAAGGAGAGATTATCAGTTGGTGCCAGGCTGAGGAAATGGCTGTGCTGGTAAATTGGAAGGCAAAATTGAGCAAGAAAAGGTATTCCTGTTAAGCAAATGCAGTAGGTCCTCAGAGTGGGACTGAAGCCATGGAACTGAGTTACCACAGTCTCAGAGGTGTCTCATCCTCAGCAATATCTGCACTCCTCACAGAAGGTCACGACTGCCCTCCCTGGGATCTGAGTCACACATAGTCCTCTAGTTAGGCCAGAGCATTCTGTTGTACTCTCTCTCACGATCCAGTAGCTGTATATACATCTGCAAAGAATATATTTGAGAAATTGGTCTAAACCTTTGCAGCACATTACTTTTTCTTCTGTGACTTTTAGAGGCTTGATGGGCAACCTTCCCCACCTCTTGCAAGGCTTTTAGGAACCTCCCAGGCCGGGACCCACTTTCCTTGACACTAGGAGCCCTATGCATTTTCTCAGCCTCTTCTTCCTTGGATGTGCATTGTCTTTTCTGAACTTTCTGGGGAACTGAAAAATCATTCCAATAAAGTAAAAAAGAGGGCAATGCATATTTAAAGGACCAGGGATGCAATACTGCAGAACTGGTGACGTGCCTAGCTACTTCTGTTGTAACCCCTTGGAACTCAGAGAGCTGTTAACCCTGCCCAAGCAGGGGAAGGTCACTCACTGGCCTCTAAAAAAGTCTGGGAAATGTCCATTCAGACCTGGAGCACCTGCCAGCAGTTGCTGGGCAGAAAAGGCTTCCTAACCTGCACGAGTCCAGACCATCAGCTTTCCTGACAGTCAGGAATTTCATCCTTGCAGCTTTTAGCTCAACACTTGTTTTTTTAAGCCATCCATCTATGCCTTAACTATAAAGCCAAGGTGTTTTTTCTGAGATAGCTGGCCCATAAAAGAGGATGCAAGATGGAAAACTCCTGGAGTTGGGGCTCCCTGTTGTGTACCCAGGCTCTGGCATTTCTCAGACATTAAAGACAACTCCTGTGCTTGGCAAGTGGCTCCCATCGCTTGAAGTCTGGCATTTTGAAGTAATTTGGAAACAATTTCATCCCCATTCTTCCAACAGGTTCAAACCACTTTTTATTTAAGAGTAAAGGCATGCCTTAATGCCAGCTCTTTGCTGGTGTGTATACTGTCTTCTCTCTCCTTAAATGTTACACAATTGAAAGCTAAAAGACCAATACAGTAGAAGTTAAGTTGTCATGGCCCATGCAGTCATTATATGTAAGTGTTGTCATTATGTAAAACTGCAGTCATTATGTGTAATTACTAAGAAAGTTGTGTAACTAAGGAAGAGGTCTATCTTACAGAAATAAAAGTGTTATCTTGGAAATTGCTATTGACACACAGGCTTCTCAGACCTGCCGCTATACCATGCTTCTTTCCTCTCATTTCTCTAGCAAGTTATTTCTCAGAAAGCCAATATGTAAATTATAACCACTCTTCTTTAATTAAAGGCATTCAGTAATGCTAGTGGGGAAAAAAAAGCAGCATTTACATGCAAAATCAAAATCAACTTATGGATTTCATCCTTCCTACTGCCTCAACTCTTCAGGTGCAATGAAGATGCCATTTTCTGTTCTCTGTATGTTCCTATTCTTAGCACAATAAAAATGAAATTACAGTTATTTGCCACTGTTTTGTCAAAATGGCAAACTGTGTCGCAAACAAATTTATTTCAGTCCAGTTCAGCTGAGTTCAGCTCAGCAGCATGTGAGCTTTCTTCCTGACTCTGCTTCTTTGTAAAGCCACAGCAAAACTGATGGGGAGTGCCAGACTCACTCCAATTAAAAATAATAGAGCCCATTTAAATAGAAACCATGGACAAAATACTGCAGTTGGAAGTGAACACCCAAACACAACCATGGAAACAGCAGTGCAAGAGAAACTGAAGCCAATGGAAATCTCTTCAGCGCAAACTGAACTTCATATGTTGAGCTTTATTCCCATCCTGGGTTCTGCTGAAGTTTTCACTTATCAGGCCTGTGGTGGGGAAAATCTGCCTTGATGTAGGGCCCAGGAAACAATACCTAGCCTTGTTCTCCACATGGAGCTTCTTTACAAGACAAAGGATATAAATAAAAACAGGGCTCAAGTTCTCTCCAAAGAGACCACTCTTTGCTTCTGTCTTGAGGAGCCCCAGATATAACTCCCAGAACTGCCTCAGACAGCATTCATCTCCATCTGGCCCAGAGATTTGAATTTGAATTGTCAAATGCACTGCAAGGATGCAGAAACACAGACCACTGTAAAACCTGGGACGTAAATCACTCAAAGTTGTGGTCTCTTCATGCTTTCATATGAGCCAAATGTGACTGTATGCGAAGAGCCCTTAATTTCTTTTAAGTAGGCTTTGAAGTAATTTCTGTCAACACCAAGTAACTCATTCAACCTTGACTCATTTGTGAAGATGCTGTACAGGTGCTGTATAAAATCCCCGAACCATAGAATTGTCAGGTTGGAAACACATCTAAGATCATCGAGTCCAGCCATTAAGACCCCAATGTAAAAATGATGAACCCAAAATTATCACTTCACTGCTGAGATGCGTTTCCTCTTGAGGCTGTCTGAAGCTCCGCTGCCGTGCTCCGTGCCTGCTTGTGCCACACGGGCTGTCATTATTCTCTTGCAACTTGGTGTCAGCACCGTGGCTCCAGGAAGCAAGTGCTAATTGGTGTGAACAAAAATTAGGGTTTCTGACTTTTTATGAACAGCAGACAAAGGGCTTTGCAAAGGCACATCAGCCAGACAGTCCAGAACAGAGCTCTCTGTTATGAATTTTATATCATTAGAAATGTTTTCAGCTTGGGAATTTTGGGGAGGAAATTGCAGGCTCAGGATTTTAGAATGAAACCTTTATGTTTGCCCACTGTTGCAGACAGCTGTGTTCTCTGGTAAGGAGGGTCTTCCAAAGGACATTGGGAGGTGTGGAGTCCCAGCTTGACACGGGACAAATCACTTCATGTTTATGAACTTTTTGCCGATTTTTAACCCTTCTCCTCATTACACTCCTGTGATCAATGGTTTTTACTGTATTTTTGTTGTGCTTGTACTACAGAGCACCCATTTCTGCTGGACCTTTTCGGATGATACTTCGATGCAGAGCAGTATATTTGAGTATGTGGTGTCTTCACCACCAGCCTGGTAGCTGGTAGAGTAAGATTCACACCTTATTAATCGTACACTTATTTTTTGCGAGAAAAACACATTAACAAACTTAGGCCATCATTTTGTGAAGAGAAACAGTTTGTGACTTTTCACATGGCACAAATGCATGAACCTTGTTATTTCTTTTCTCTCCCAGGCTACTGTTGCAAGGACACTCACACCTTGATGTGAAAATCAATTGATGTATTTAGCTAGCATTTACTTTTGTTCCAGCAGTAGCTGTGGGGAAAAAAAGATGAGGTACCAAAAGTAGGCATTTTTGTAAATCAAGAGCCTGGAGCAATTTGTGTCTGAGTATTTTTCAAAAGAAAAAATAAGATCCCACCTAGTAATTCCTAGAAAGCAACAGGAGGCTCACCAACATCTGCAGCAGGCTGGATTCTGATCTCACTGACGTGAAGACACGTCAGGGATCTCCACAGATAATCATTGGTCATCAACAGCAGTGGTCAGCAACACCGACTTTCCCTACTCTGTGGAAGAGCTTGTCCTGAGCATCCACTTTGGCAGCAAAAAGCTGCTCTCCACCAATAAAGTAGCTACAGCTGTGGAAAAGAACAAAAAAGGGACCTGTATTTCTTAGACATAGAGAAATACAAAACAAGACAAAGGAGTAATTCCTTCTCTGACTTGCTCACCAAAGCACAAAGATACACAATCTCTTTACAAAAACAAAATATTATGAGAGGGCCTTGCAGAGCTTACAAGAGATTTGGTCTGAAACAATTTAGCTCAGCTGCCATTTACCAGCCAGGTAAAGCTAAACCTGGGGTTAGTCAGTACAGGGGAAAGAGAAAGGAAGGCAGTGGAGCTGTCTGAGGCCTAAAACAAAACAATGTCTCTGCTCTTGAGGTGATTAATGTGTGAAATGGGCAGTGGAGGAAACTGAGCAATGAGCACAATGGTAAAGGAAATCTAAGTAGGTCTCCATTGTTTTAGGAGAAAAAAATGGGCCATATAAGAAGAATCTGTCTTGCTGATTTACAGTGAATTTACAGAGCATCACAAATGTTGTTTTCTCCTGTCTTGGTACACACCTGATCTCATTTGGTTTACAGAGCTGGTGATGTTTTCTTTTTCAAGACAGGAAATTAGTCAAAATGTAGACAGTAAATTAAATCCTGTTGGAGGAACAACTGATAATGGAAACTAGGGCAAATGAACTCTTAATGATTTACAGAGATCCCACACCAAATCCCTCTCCCTAACTTCAGGACAGTCCCACCAGAGGTGACCTGACACTAGCAAACCATTTGTTAGTGAGCCCTTTGACTTTAATTTCTATCCCATTTTTTTCTTGTTGCAACCCTACAAGGAATTCTCTAAGGGCTGTGCCTCCTCATAATTTTCATTTGATTTTGCCCTCTGCCATGCACACATATATGGGTGCACACCACACTAAACTAAATTTGTGAGCACCTTTCTCACTTTTTGAGTCTGAGCGAAACCCCTTCACCTGTGCACTGTGGATACACCAAGATGGACTTAAAAGTATCTGCCTGTTATTAAGCCAGATGCCAGAGTGCACCCTAGCTCTGTGGATCATCAAAAGATGTTTTCATTCCATTGTATTGCTTATTCCCATTTGGAATGAGATCCAGGCATTATGAAGTGACAGCATTAAACTAAAATGTTTCACTTACTGTGAGTCCTTTTTGTTTGTTTACACTGTATCTGTTATTGTAATTCTAGCCACACTAATTTAGCTTGGTTTTAGATGATTAAGTTAATGGGATATCTTGATTCAATCACTGCAGGAATAGAATTATTATTGAAACTATAGATGTTTGGAGACTTCATTGTAGGAAAACTTGCCATGTTTCCAGACTTTGCTTTCAGACCCATGCTCATCAGTTTTACTTATATACATCTTCCTTATAACAGTATTAAACTCTTGGACAAAAGTTTTCCAGAGGTGAAGTTCAGCGCTGGTGGGATTGATTCCAGTCATTTTTGTGACTAAATGGGGCAAGAAATTACAGACGGTAATCTGATTTTAAAGTTATCCATAGATTTTGTGTACAATCCCATAAGGGAATATAAGATAACCAGGAATTCTTAGTGTTCATCTACTTCTGTTCTCATTGTATCCGGGCATTTAAAAAAATTAATTTAATATTGACTTCTGTGATATTAAAATGCGGTAAAACTGAAAATTGCACTCCTCATGGTTGTAGAGCTCACCAGGCTAATCCTCTATGATACAAAAAGACTGTGAAAGACTTGAAATAATTGCATTTCAAATATCTAAATGCATGCCATGGTCAGTGCAGGGTTCTTGGATGGGATCACTGAGAGCCAACAGGTTGAATTCAACCCTTGCACAGTTCAGTCTCTCTATTAGTTCTTGGTCTTCCAGAGCACCAGGCTTGCCTTGGTGCCATGCTACCAGCAGCTTTCTGGTGAGGAACACACCAGCTGACAGCCCACGTCTGCTAACTGGGGTGGGGCTGGTCCTGGCTCCCTTTAGTGACTTGTGGTGCAGACACCTGCATGTGACATTCTGCCAAGACTCCCTCAGCAAGCAATGGAGGCTGATTTACAGAAGGTGATACATTTCCCTCTCCTCTTTTAGCTTGGGGTGAGTGATCCCTTTAAACTGGCTATATGGGGAGCACAATTATCTTAATCTGGATGCCCAGTTTAGGATGGTGACACGAAATGAGTCTCTGATATAGGAATAGCAAATACTGACTTTTAAAGCTTGTCTTATGGCTTATAGAGAGCAGGTGTTTGAGGCTGCTCTAGATCATCTCAGGGTGATCCTCTTCTCATACATCTACATTTTGCAAACCTTTTTCCTCTGTTTATCAAAGATAGGCAAATGTTGCCAGCACTTCCCTCAAAAAGATCTTTCTCTTTTAATACTCTTTGCCATACTCCATTCTCCAGATTAAGGCATTTGAGTTTGCTTGTTTGATTGACTGATTGTTTTTGTTTTAGAAGCTGCCAGGTTTTTTTTTCAGAGAAGGTAAAGATTTCTGTACCTTACCTACAAAACCTCCTTTCTGAGACTACGCTCTAGGATGAGCACAGGCGCTTGACCTTTAATAGGCTCAAAAGCAAATCAAAGAGTCCAATGTGCTCTAAGCAACAAGCTCAGCTGGTGTTTCTCTCCTAAAAGAAACACGGGCTTTTTCAAGGTTAAACATGTAACCAGAAAAACTATGAAGGGAATATGACTCTCACTTAGGGTAATTTCTTTGAGCTAGCTGGTGATAGCAGTCAGTCTTGATGAAGGTCACAAGCTCTGCATGGCTAAGAGTAATCAAGGATTCCCTTATGCAGGACTTCAGTGGATTAACAAACACAGCTGGATAAGCAAATACCACTGGCACCAAGTATTTCAAGAACCACAAGTGAGTGCTACATTAGCAATACTTATCATAGGCTCAGAACATAGAGAATAGAATTCTAGAGGTAAGTTGCTTTATTAGAATAAAGTCACTTTCTTTTATTTGTCTGCAGTGCATTACTTTATTACTTTCCCCATTAGCACTTGGGGAATGGCATAAGTAACTATGAGGTTTAACTTGGGATTTATTATCCACTTCCTTTTAAGATCTGAATTTGTAATGAAAACTGGATCAAGCTACAACATCTCATTTTAATATAAATGCATATTAAAAATGAGCCTATAAAGCAGAAGATGTCTTCTGGTAATGAGCACAGTCATGAAACATTTGTAAGTATCTTAACTGAACAGCTTACACTGTAAGAATAACAGGTCGATTCTCTCCACAAAGTGTGTTGCTCCAGCTGTGCAGGAAAAGACGGTGGGGTCATCTGCATGTTAATTTACAAGCAGAACCAGTTATACATCAACATTTCCTCAACAAACAGCTTTTTCCCAACAGTCCCTCCTCTCCAACTATTCTCATGCAACACTGTGTTGAAAGGTCAGCCTGGACTCTCTCCACTGCCAGAATATCAAGCAGTCAGACCTTATGCTGCATCAATCCACCTCCAGCCCATGCCCTGCCATACTTAGGCCATTTATCCCATAAGCAGCCTCATTCCACACTTCTCATTCATGGAAAGTGCCGTGGAAGTGTCAGACATTTTGCAAAAAATGCCCCAGAATGTGGCAGGAGGTGAGAGGTTGGTAAGAGAAATAGGAGATTTTGGCAATAATTTCTTTAAAGTTTTCCTTGCTGTGACTGTTACTATTTGATGTAATTAACCAATTCAGGAGTTGTGTCTTGCAGGCACAAATCTTGCACTCACACTTGAGTGTAGGTCTGGACCATGGGGCTCCATACAAGCTTATTTCTGTGTTTAAAACTCTTGTAGAACCTGGCATGGGGAGGAGAAATCCCTGTGCAGGAGAGGTGAGCTCTCCAGGATATTTCCATTCCCTGCTCTGCTGTAAAATTTGCTCTGTGACTTTTGACAAGCCACATTCCTGTCTTCCTGTGCTGAAACAAACAGTTAGTTACCAAACCTGAAGGCTTGCCAAAGCTTAATTTAGCCCTTCTTTAGATGTTTAGGTGCAAAGTATATGAGAAATGCAAAGTCCATTGATGCACCATTCATCACATTGTCCCCATGACTGGGACATTCACTTCCTCTCTGTTTCAGGAGCAAATGCACCTGTGTAAGAGCAGTGCTGTTCTGAACTACCATCTTTCAGATGCCAAGCTGTCACTGTGTGTGGCGATTTAAGAAGGTATGACGAATGTTTAACAAGATTTTTAATGGCTGTTAAATCCAGAGTCCTGGATATATTCCAGCTCAGGTAGTTACATTCATCCTGCTTAAAGACAGTTTAAGGGGATAGATCATCCTTCACAGAGCCTCCAGTATGGAAAGAATGAAAGAAACACACAGTCCTGCTGGCAGGAAGGAGAGGAAGGCAAGCGGGGGTGTTCCCAAAACGGGGGAGCAAGAAGAGTCATCAGGTTTTATGTCTTTATGTGCAGTGCCTGAGAACAAGGACGCTTTGGTAAGAGAAATAAACCTACCTTAGGAAAGGAAACCTACCTTAAAACAGGAAAACTGTTTACTGTGCTGATTTTATAAAATGTGAGTCAAATGGCAGATGCAAAGTCAAGCAGTTGTGCTAACCTCAGGCATTAGTTGATGCCAAATTCCTTGTTTGTTCTTAAAGTATAAAAATGTAGTACTTTGAAAGCTGCCATTTCAAGCATCAAACTCCAGCCTAGGAAGCTTTAAGGTGTTTTCTGAAGAAGTAAGAAATCAGGTTTGGCAAAAGCTGTCTTCTCCTTTTTGAACTCAAAAGACATTTCTGGATTTTGCTTTCATAAAAGGAGATATCGTCTCACATTTTTGTTGGTGCCAGCCTTTTAAATTTGGTAAACATGATAGCCCTAAAGGGCCCTTTGCACAGCTATCAGCTAGCTCTTTTCTTACAGCTTGTCTATCTTCCTGACATGATTTCATTTTCTTTTCTTACTGAGGAAATTAAGATGCACTCACAGATCTACAGCCCAAATTAATGTGCACATGCAGATTGATTTCAGTAAATTGGATAACACAGATTTGTTTGAAATAGGCAGACATTGCCGGCCCTTTAGGCAATGCTGTAGATAACATCTGTTTTGACAGAATTTTGAGAGGACAGAGGATATGAAACTTTGTGAGGGTTTTTAACGTTGCTGATTGATTATCACTTGTATAAATGGTTAATAATTTTTTCCTTACTAGTAGTAGGCAGAGCAGAGACAGAGTGCATACCACCAGTCAATCATCTCTCCCTATTTCAGTGATTCCAGAGTAATTTTGTTTCTGTCAGCTGTGATTACTGCTGCTGATTGGCTTTGAGCAGTACCTTCATCTGGGATACCCACATTTTATTCCCATTTGCTTATTCTCTGTCTTCTTTTCCATTGTCCATCTGCTTTGCACACATTTTACAATAGCCTGGGCTATTTCATACAATTAGCTATTTATTTTAGACTATAGTCTAGAATCTTGATTTGATTGGGAATAGTAAATCTAATTGTACTAGAAGTGATAAATGATTTAAAGTAGCTAGGAGAAATGGAAGTTCAGCTCTTACACTCCTTTTCTCAAGTCAGCTTTATCTCATGCACACTGGATATATTTTGTTGGTCTAGCATCTGAGAGAAATTAAGAATCTCTGAGAAGTCTCTCTCAACTAAACAAGTGCTGGAGTTGCTGAAGTCTCATAATTGTTCTTTTCCCAAATTGTCCCTCTGTCTGGTGACAATCTTGGAGAGTTCCACATCTCACAACAGATAAGATTTAGATAAAAAGGAGGGCTAGGTGTGTTATACTGCCTTCAGTGGAAGGTGCTGTCTTATTTAATTAAAAGAAAAGATAGGTCAGGCAGGGCTGTCAGCCCTAAAACCTGCTGAACACAAATTATTTGCAGATAACACAAACCCTCCTCACAGGCTTTTCTTTAAGACCCTTTGCAAGTGTGCTTAATGCTATTACTTACTATCTGAAAAACAATTCTCTCTCTGGTGACAGAGCTGAAAATATTGTTCAAAAGTGATTATATTTTACCTTTATTTTTAATGTGGAAATAAATTTAGAAGCCAGGATTATAGTGCACGATTCAAGCTTATTACATCAATATCAGGCATGAGTGAAATCATGGCTTTTTTCTCTGTTAACGTGCAGGGTACAAACTCTCAGCTCCAGGGTGGAATGTTGTTTTGTATTCCCTACTAGAGTAAAGCATCAAAGGGTGTCAGTAGTGCCAAATGCGTTACCTACATGGGGTTTTTTTGGGCCTTGCTCCCTTGATCATGAGGGAAGGCTTGCTGGTTTATACCCTTTCCTGACTGGCTGACAGACTGTCCTCTGCAGGGAATGGACTAGCTCTGTCTGAGGGGAAGCCTAGGCATGGGATAATGCACTCCAAGGATGACTGCTCTGAAGAAATTCCTTCCTCTGCACCAAGGTTTCATCAAACACTGAGACCCCCTGTATCCTCTTAGCCTGGTTCCTAGTCTAGAAGCACGTTGCTCTTCCACTCCTCCAGCCTTCCTTCAAGTACTGTCAGTCAGAACACAGCAGAGGTGCATCCTTATCTCTGTTACCACCAATATATAATGTTGTTATTAAAAGATATGGAATATGATGTGGGAAGAGCTGTAGATGGTTGTCTTTTAAAGCCTGAATTAAAAGTTTGAGTATTACTTTAGAAGTAAGGCCCTACTCCAGGAGACAAGGGAGTAGGAGTTAATTTCCTCACGTTGCTTATTCTATACCTAACCTAGTGTCCCATCCCAACCACTGCATCCCAAACAAGATATAACACCTCAAACCCTTCGTAGGGGGAGGATAAAGTGTGAGCAGTAGCCACAGGAGTTCTTATACTATAATGGTGAATACCTAGATATGTTTTTATCTGGTGACTCCTATTCACCTAGGTCACAAAGCAGTTCATGGAAGATTGAAATGAACATTTCCTAGCAATTATTGTAGAAAAGGATTGAACTGAAAACATCTTTAAGATCAAGAGATGTTTTATGGGTATCTTCTCTGTAACATCAGAGTGAGTCTATGAAAAAAATAAACAACAAAAATCCAAAAAAGCCAACAGTCAAGGTAGAATCAATTGTTGGCAGATGGGATTAGTAATTTCCAGGTGGTAGGAGAAGACAGGAGAATGTAACATCTCAGTAAATACATCCAAGACTGAAAAGATATTTCTCTCTATTTTTTTGTCCATGATGATGTTTTCTCTGCTCCATGAGTCAAATACTATTGCTTGGGAGAAATAATGATCTGCAATCAAAAGTGGGGGCTTACCACTAAGAGAAAATAAGAACTTCAGGCTTCTGGCTCTCTCTCCTTGAATTTTCCTTTTGCTTTCTGTCCTGGAGTTTTGGGTTTCTCCTTATGACAACGTCTCCTAAATGCTGCCATGGTGAGACAACGCCATCAGCTACACACGACAGCTCTTCCTCCTGCTGCCTCCTAGCTCAGGAATCACCTGAGGCAAGCAGTAATAGCTCATTATCCCACAGTCTGAGCAGGAGCAATAATGAGCTGGCTGCTCAATTGAAATCCTATGTTCTATAATATAAACACAGTGCACAGCTTAGAGAATTTAAGAATCTCAGGGCTTAATTAGTATCATAAGAAATTCTAGGAGCAGTGACTAATATGGAACAGCACTTTGCAGCTCGGAATTAATATGTCTCGTAAGTTAACATCAGGATCTGGAATGTGATGAATGACTTGTATAGCCAAGAGGTTGAAGAAAAGGAATATATTCCTTTCTGCCAGTTAATTTAGTACTTTGGTTACTAGAGGCCTGCTACTCACTTTTGTGCAGACCAAGAGTGTCTTGTTATATCTGCATCCCCAGCTGATGTCTGCATCCAGCTGATATCCCTAGTTTTGCTGGCTGATGTAGGAGGTGGAATTTTCTTCTATTTTCATACAACACCTAATGTATGGTTTGACCTCCTGGGTAGTAGATGAAGGTGGATGATGAGGTACTCCTCAAAAAGCCGTGTATCCATTGAGAGGGTTTAGTGCCTAGAATAACAACAAAACTGCTGTTAATGCTCTTCTAGAAGTTCTTCTCCCAAATTAAAAGGCCTTAGAGGATATGGCGATAACCAGGTGGTGAGGGAGGGCTCAGAGAAAGGCCCAGTTGCTCAAAGTTGACAAGAAGGATAGAGTTGTTATTGTGATGATTAATTATGATCCTTAGAAGGTTAAACTGTCCTTGGGAGAGGAAGGTGGGTTAATATGCAAGTCTGCTGAAGAGATCAGACTGTAGCCAGTGGGATTCATTGTTTCTAGCACAGACCAAAGAAAGGAGCAAGCTGTTACGTGGTATATTAACATCTGGGTCAAAATAACCTGTGCATCATTTTCTGCCTGTTCCCTCTTGTCCTATTGCTCGATACCACAGAGCAGAGCCTGGCTCCATCCTCTTGACACCCTTCAGATACTTATAAACATTGATGAGGTTGAGGTTAAAGTGCCACCAGCTTCTGCTGCTCCTTCTTGTCCCACCACAGAAGTCGCAACCTCCTCGTGGGTGTGAATGGACACCCCACCCCTCCTCAGTCACTCCTGCTCAAAGCAAGTAGTGTAACAAGCATATCTAAAAAGAGCTTTTTTCCTTTGGGTTGCTGTGACTGCTGAAAAAGCTGTTAGCAGGGAAACCTTCTAACTTTCCCAGCACTTCTGTGAGATTTCTCTCCTTCTCTTTTTTCCCAAGCAAAACTATTAGAAACAATTCTAAGAGTTTTGTAAACTGTCATGCAGCTGTGTACTTTGTTTTGAATTCTTATAGAGATATTTTAGGATGAATGTTTTGAGGAATTGACCAATGGGTTTGGTAGGTGGCTAAGCTCAAGGTCGAGTGACCTCCTGCAGCTTTCTGTGAACATCAGAAGCAAGCTACATTCATAGAGAGCCATTCTGTATGTTAATAAATAGTTCATTTGCTTTGCCTTATTCACCCTGGACTCCATGTCATTGTTAATGAGACACTGCGACAGGTTGGTGTAAGTTTTTTGTTAACACTGGTGTTTTTGACAGAAAGGGGCAATGAAATGGCTAAAGGAACAGTCATACCTCCTGGGGGGACTCCAAGTGCAAGGCTGGAGGAGGTAAGGGACATGGTGGATGGACCTGACAGATTTAGGTTAATGGCTGGATTCAGTGATCTTAGACATCTTTTACAACCTGATTCTGTGATTCTGTGAGATGGCTCTCTGGAAAAAGGTGCCCTCAGCTCCAGACTGACAGCTGCCCAGTCATTGTGCCTGGACATGTTCAAGTTTCTATGAACAAAGTGCTGGCTTTTCTGCTCAACAGCTTTTGTTTCATGCACTTCTACACATCCAGTCTATTGTGTTTGGCCTGGGAAGTTTCAAGCCACCTTTCAGTTCTTCAAGATAAAAAAGCTGAAGTCCTTCTTTCACTGAAACAGCTTCATAGCAAAAATACATCATCAATGTAATTTGCAAAATGTTTTTTTCCTTCTAGAGATTTTCCTAAGCAGAAGGGTTAGGTTTTTTGAAGTTTTATGAAAAAAAAGTGGTTTCTGTTTGTTATTCTATCCTTGTGTTTGGGATTTTTTTCCTTTTTTTTTAAATTCTTTTAAGCAGTCATCTTTGCTTTTTAGATCCTCTGGGGGAACAAAAAAGAATAGTTGGAAAAGAATATGCGTCAAATTCTACAAGACTGAAGGTCTGGGAGAAAGTGGCTCTGCTACTTCGCCGGTCTCACTGGGAGAAAGCTGCTCCCCTCTGTGAGAAACCCATTCCTTCTCTAAGCAGGTCGCTGGCATGAGGCTGGGGCAAAACAGGCTCCAATTCCCATCTCTATGACAGAAATGGAAGATGGGAACGAGTGAGTTCCTTCAAATGGCAAATTTGAAATGCTTTTCATCAGGTCTCCCAGGGACTGACGGAGCCTGTCTCTCTGTCTCTCTGCAGTTCTCAGGTGGAGCTGCAGGCACAAAGCCAGGTAAAGAGCTTCCCACCACCCTGACTCCAGCTGAGCATATTGTAGTTTTTCTCCCATCCACTGAGCCAATACAATTACTTCTGAAGACAAGAAATAAATCTGATTACCACGGCAGCCAACAGATCCCTGTAACTTGCAGCTGTTGCCTGAATATTTTGCCCCAGTGCCAGAGGAAGGTGCTCTCCTGTCAGTCACTAACAGAAGCACCATGACTGGCTCTTCAGCTCCTGATCACTCACACAGCTCCCTCTTCTCCCTCCATTTTTTCACTGCAGAAACTATTGTACATGTAATTTTTATTTTTATAGGGAGTGTTACAGTCCTCAAAAATGTAATGCATGTTCATATTTCTCCATCTTTAACTGAGGTAAATAGAAGCTATTAAATGGCTAAAGCAGGTACATAAAGCAGCTTCTAAATGCCTTCCTTTCCCTGACACTGGTTGTTTGCAGATTCACAGCATGTATCATCACAAGTGTTCAAATTTTCCTTGTTTGTGTTTTTTACATCCTCAAATTCTGAGTTTCAGAAATGGATTTTAACTGCCTTATTCTTCTTGGTAATGTATTTTTTTAATTTGACAGCCTATGTTTAGGAAATAAGACTCCCCGTTTCCAGAGAGCCTTCCTGGAACCACTCTTTAAGGACATAATCCTTGCTTGTCCTAGGCAGGCTCAGAGACCATTTCAGGGAACATCTTCAGGGCAGGTCTCTGGAGACAGAACAAGCCTTGTCTTGGAGGTGAGCAACTGCTAAACAGCATGGCCTGCTCTAAGCTAGAAATAGCCTCCTTCAAATAATAAGATTTATCATAGCAGAGCTGGCTGTAATAGTCCAAAATCATTACATTAATTGTAGATAGTAAGGGCTCAGTGCTTGAAATCTCTCTTTGTCCCCTTCTTTCAATTGGCAGTACAGGCATTCCTGGTCCTGTGTTGCAGAGAATGAGCCTTAAGCAGCAAAGCAAAAGCTCCAGAAAGTTCACATCTCTGTTGTTAGCAGGCCACAAAGGCTTCACAGGGATTTAACTACTGGCACTGAGGCTGTGCTTCACTGTACCCTCTTGCAGGGACTCTCATGCTGTGGTTCATGTGTTCCTTTCTCTGTATCTGTGCCAGATCATGTGATAATAGATTTTTTGTATATTCTAAAGTTTCTTTTCCCACTACGGTTCTTTCTGTAAGGAATTGGCCTGCGTGTGATCAAATGTACCACATCTTGTCTACTGTTAGGGAAAGGGTTGTTATAAATGCATGGCACATGGTGAAAATTGTTACGAGGGGTAGCTGCAGTTCTGCTCACCCAGTAATGAATGTTGACTTCTCAGTATCAGAGGCTGAAACATTTCATTTTCAATGAGGTCAGATATTTTTATGTCAATTCTACAGAATTTAGATGATTCACAAGGTGTGTGAACCATTTATACTGCATGGAAATAAGTAGGGCATAAGAGAGGGCAATTGTTCTATTGCTCTGCCTTCAGTAGTGGAGTTCTGAACACAAGGGGTCCAATTTTTGAGCCAGCTGCATCTCAGCACAATTCAAGATCTGCAGAGTAGGATTCTGAAAGGAGTATGGATGAAGGTTTCCTGATGAAAGGAGGATGAGAAGACAAAAAGCATTGCAATGAACTAATTAAAATCAATGCCAGGAGAGATCTCTCTGATGCCTGGGTGGTGAGAAACCAGCAGGTGTCTTCATTACTTAGACTGCTGGTGACAATTTACATGTAAAATTATGGGGTAGCTCGTTTAATTTCAACTGCAAAGTCTTAGCAGGTCTCTGGAGAGATGGAGTGGGAGGAAAGCCCATAGATGCTCAGTCTGTCAGCTTGGTATTTGGACAAGGAAGAGTACTCCAGAACCTGGACTCCTGTGAGCTTGAAACCCTTTACTTAAAGAGCAAAGGGAATGAATAAAATAGGGTGAACTTCAGTTTAACAGAAAAACAATCACCATGGCTGACTACTGCTGTCATAAAGGGTTTGACTTGTATCCCAGTGGAATGTGGTTGATTTCACACAGTCAGGCTTATTTTTCACCCAGAAATGTGGGATCTCTTCTCTACCAGCCTGTAGTGGTTTTGTTCGCATCTTTTACCTTCTGTGAGATAAGAATTAGAAGAAGGGCAAAAGCAGGCTCAAAACTTTAAAGAATATGAAGAAGTTTATTACTAACAGAATTAAAAGTAAAAAGAAATAGTAAGAAATTAAAGCAAACCCCCCTTTTCCTCCAGCACCTCCCCCTTTTGTACCCAACTCGCACAAAGGATAACAAACATGTGATTTAGGGTCAGTATTGCAGCTCTTAAAAGTCTCTTCAATATTTGAGGGAAAAAGAGGTTTCTTCTGCTTAATGTGGTTTCCAAACTGCCACTAGCAAACAGACCTACCCGGAAAATCTGCCGCCATGAAAAACATCTCTCCCATGAATCTTGCTGTCTTCCCACACTGCCATCATGGGCCATACATGGGGTATTTCTTTTAAGGATAAGCAAATTCCAGCCTGAAAAGCAACAACTCTCTTCTTCACAAAATCTCTAAAAGTCTCTTACAGCTCCTAAGTGACTTGGCGTGGCTACGCTTCTTTTTCTGCAGGCTGCACACAGAATTCTCTTCCCCCCATGTTTTTTAAAGAGAAATAAAACAGTTTGTGGTATTACAGTCTCTTACCACGGCACGCAAGAAGCCTTTTTAAGCTACATGGGAAAAACACGCTGCCACCCTCTTTTCCAGTCACCATCTTGAGCTCCGTCCCACGTGGGTCATTTTCTCTTTCTCTTTGACCTTGAAGCCTCCATGTTGAAGAGCTGATTTTCTTTTCGGGCTTTACGTTGGAGAGAAAAGCCTCTTTTCCTGTATGCTGCCAGCTGCTTGAATGTTTTCCCAGTTCGATGTAGGCTGCGTTGGGTGCAGAAAACTGTATCGGCTCCCGACGGGTCTGTGCGGGGCCACGTGGAAGGCGGAGGGGAGCCCGCCAGCTCCGGATGGCGTTGGCTGTGCAGCAGCAATAGTTTTTTCCTGTTACCCACGGCTCTGAGGGGTTCTCTCGCAGCACCTCGGGGCCCCGGTCCAGCCCAGCCACCCCTCCGAGAAAAACTGGAATCCAGAAGCCCGTATTTCCCGCTCCCGTGCTGCTTTTTATACGCAAAATTGCGAGAAGCGATTGGTCTAAAACACTGTCCATCAACTCAACTTCAACCTGCTACACAGCCCCAGTGGGCAAGAAGCCATGGGATGGATGGAAGGCAAAGTTATTAGTGTTAATGGATGCTCTGCAATTTTCTCCTTTAAAGGAATTGCTTGCAAGGTGGAAAAAAATGTTTCAGCAGTAACTGTGAGCTGTTATCAGACTAGTGCAGGTTGCAGCTTTTATAGTTAAGGATGCAAAGCAGCGTTCATTCAAGTGCTGGCTTCGTATCTGAGCTGGGCAGAATTTGTGGACCCATTTCAATGCAAAAATGTATTACATGCTCATTGCTTTTTCATGTTGACTCATATAGGTGACTTCTCTCAATGAGATTTTGATAGCCCCTGCCTTGGAGGCAAAAAAAATGGGCAAGTCCGACGTTAGATTGCAACTCCCCATTTCAGGGGAGAGATAAAGAGAAGGGCTGTATATTAGCAGAACGTCTCTTCTTCACATAATTTGGAGACAAGGTCTACAGCTTTTTTCTCCCTCCCTGGTGCTCTCTTAAATGTTCACTCAGCTGTAAGAGTGAAGGAATTGTAGGGAAAAAGAAAAGCAGCAACAAAAAATGGCAGGAGCTGGAGAAATTTTCCGTTCTGCAGGGATGGCCTTTTACAAAGGTCAAACTAGTAATTGTTGTCCAGATGCTTTAATATGATATGGAAATATTTTTCTATACATAAAAAAACTGTTCTTTTGTTACAAATAAGACACCCAGTAAAGTGTGTTTGAAAGCCATGACAAAATATAATTCAAAAATACCAAGATACCCCCTTTTATTAACTTGCCAAGACTGGAATTTGAAATTGGGTTTACTTTAATATTCTCATCCCAGTTAGTAGGAGAGTTTGAAAGATGGCTCTAATGTAATGTGATGTGTTTCACAAGGAAGTGGGAAGCCTTTGATTTATTTTGAAATTCTGTTTGCTGACTCAGAGTAAAGGTAGGGTGAGATGGGAGATATAAAGCACTGGTTTGCGTTTGCAATTACTTTCCTGTTGGCATCTTAATGGATAGAAAAGATATGAGTAGTGCAGGATAGATATATAGAAATGAGTTTAATTAATTTTGAAGGAAAAACAACTATATGGAATTGAGCTTAGCTAGATTTTGACCAACTGGAATACAGCTCGTGATAAGCTCTTTGAAATATGCATATTTGCTGCATCAGAAATCATCCTTAAATATTTCACATTCCATCTTTATCTTTTTAGAACTATATGGAAGCTACGTTCATTTTCTGAATAAAGTGGTGGTAGAACTGAAAGACCAGGTGCAATAGACAATAATAATTAACCAATTAAGCCCTCTTGCTTTTACTAGGAATAGTAAAGTATGTCTCAGCTAAGATCAAGGTAAAGTTGGACTTTTGTTGGCTAGAGGGACAGAAAAAGTTTTGGAATCTGGAGGAACAGAGATAGTTCTGCATCCTTATTTCACCTCTGCGAACTGCAGGAGAGGATGATAGTTTTGCAAAGCTGAGATTGCTGCTGAGGCTCTCTGCATGGCAATCGGGGGAGCAATTACAGTAAAACTAAACCTGGTGCCTGACACATGGTGAGAGAGTCTGGTTATTTGTATTTTCACCTAGCTTGTGCATATAGCAAGAAATGACCAGCTGCTCCTGTATGCATTCTCTCTCTTCTTAGCACAACATGTTTGTATAGTGCCTAATAAAATAAAATAATTTAAAAAAAAATCTTAGCAACCCTTGCAGTTATCTTAATGATTGGAAAGGAGTGCAAAAACAACAGGGAATGAAGAATCCTGAAACACTATAGTTGTTTGCCATGCTGTTATCTCTAGCAAATGATAGAGTTTTTATTCCTAGGATTTTCCTTGCTGAAATTTCTGGGCTTCTCTATTAAGAGGCTAAAATTGGGCAAATTATACTTGCTGTCGAAGAAGCAGCTTTCCCTCTCACAATCTGCTAAGCATAAACATGGCTCTATTAAGCTGAACCTTTTAAATACGCAGCAGAGCATGTCATTACAGGTAAAGAGCCCTGAATAAAGAGAGTAAGACATCTTCAGGAGAGGGAGGATGTGTGCCAGGCTTTGCTAAATTACATTGAGGACAACTTATTAGCACCTCAGAAATGCAGACGTATATGTGAAAATTAACGCTAGGCAGGTGTTTCCAGAAATAAATCCCCTCTGTTACTATTATAAAGACCTGACATGGAATCAGGACTGTCTTTCCCATTTGTCGCACTGGCAGGCTGAGCAGGTTTCATCGTTTTTGACTTCATAAATGATGCCTTAGGTTTTAACTTTTATATTTTTCAAATCTTATACCACCTAGTGTGTAACTCTGAAGTTTCGTGTGGCCTGTTAGCTGCTGTTCTCTCACGCTGGTTAGACATAACAAACCTCTCTAGGATTCCACCTCAAGGACACCAAAATGTGTAAACTAACGTCTTAGAAGGGAGGGCAAACTTGGGGTAGTTACATCATTAACTGGGGTTGTAACTGGAGAATTAACCCTGATATGAAAATGAACCAAACTTATAAAAGTGTGAAGAACTCGTGACCCGGGGTCCATTTTGGGTGTTGCCTTTGGCCTGCCCAGGGTGTACCTTTGAAGGCCCTTCAAAAAAATACCCACCTTTATTCCCTTATTCCTGTCTAGTCTCTGTTTCTTTAGGTGGCCATCTTAGGTATCACATTCAAGAAACCAAGTGTGTAGTCAGCAGAGGGAGGGGAAGATGTACAGGTACATGTAACACAGGCACTTAAAGCAGTGTCCCAAAGGGGAGCCTGTGTCTCTTGACTGAGTAGGGAGGGAGCATTAGTAGCAACTTTGGGCTGGCTTCTGGGGCTGGAGATGGTCTGACTACTCATGACCTGCATCCAACATGTTATCCTAGTCTTCTCTGCAGCACTGGAGAAGACTCAATGAACAGAGTTGTTGGCATTTGGTTTATGCCTGGGTACATGCAGTCTCATACCTGCAGGCAGCCTGAGCTCCACCAGCTCTGCTGGCTAATTCCATCTGACAGCAGTAGGATTCTAGACTGTTAGGTCAGGTGTCTGCAATGTAAACTTCTGCTGCTGAATTTAGGTGTGACGATAATAACAGCTCTGATTTCAAGCAGGCAAGGTTAGGTGGCATGAATCTGAGTTAAGCAGAGATGAGTTGATGTATTTGTCTTTGGTAGGTGCACAGCTCCCAGGATGTAGTACATGAGACCACACCAAGCTTTGTTAATAAACTCCTCACTACATCCATCTGGGCTAGAGTAGAGAGTTTAGAACTTTAGTGCTTGCATATGATCAGGGTTCAGTTCCGGAACCAAACGCAATCAGCATTTTGATAATTTTCCTGTATGAAAGACAGAATGTACCCTTCACATGTGTGTAGTTGAAACCAAACTAGGGAGAGTAGTTGACGTGGTGGAAGGTAGACTCATGTGGGTCTGCAGGCTGAAGAAATGGGCTGGCAGGATCCTCAAGAAGCTCAGTGAAGACAAAGGCAAAGTCCTGCACAGACTGGCTGAGCAAGAGAAAAGGACCTCAGGGTCCCAGCAGATGACAAGTTGAACACAAGTGAATACTGCATCCTTAAGTCATGGAGCACCAGCCACAGTCTGGGCTATGTTAGTAAGAGGAAAGAGCTCCAGTGAAATAATTATCACCTTTCCAGGACACTCCTGGAAGCTCAGTCCCTCAGAGTCCTGTTTCCTAAGGACACACACTACGGGCAACCTCATTTCAGTACTCACTTGAGAGTACAGATAGAATAGATGGAGAGAAAATCCCAACAACCGATGGTCTGAGCGTGTTTTCTGGAGGCTTAGGGCTCAGACCCTCATTTAACTGTAGCACATCAGTTCATGACTAGTCATGGCAGTTATTTGTCCAAATTAAACATTTGAGCAGCTTTATTAAGTTTATTGCTTAAGACTAAGGATGCTTTCAAGCACTCTTCTAAGCTAGAGCTTTAAAAGTTCATGCCTACGCAGAAGTTATCATGGGATCCAGGAGTGTCTCAGGCAATGTGTGCTATTGGAATACCATTACCACAGCTATCTATTAAGCCCTGGAATGTCCAGGTGGCTGGTTATCACTGTGTGGGTTTGCTCAGAAGCTATTAAAATTGTTAAAGGGCAGTTTTCTTCCTGCCACTGGCTCAATTATATCTCTGTTTTATAGCCTTCATTAAAAAAGAATGATGAAGACGCCTAAACAGAGTAGACAAGTTTAGTGGTGGTACAAACAGATACCTGAATATATATTCCTTGAAAAATTTGGTCTATACTTGATTTGATTTATTTTCCACTAAAACTATCTCCAAGTAATAGCTATTAATTAGCACTGTGAGGTAGTATACTACCAAGGTCATGTGTGGTTATTGCAGATGTTTCCTGAAAATTAAGTTAGTGGCTACATCACAGAAGAAATTTTATTTCCCCTTGAAACTTCAGCTGCAAGTAGAAATGGTTGGTGCATATAAAATGTTACTGCCTTTGCAGGTTGTTGAGCTGAGTTTTCGGTTACCTGATGATGCTTCAGTATTGCTGAAATTGTCAGTTTGAGATTTTTTGAGGGGGCTATGTAATTTGTTTGCATTAGGAATTCATTTATTGTTAGTGGAGGAAAAATTCTTTTCCACCAAAAAAATTTGCTTATTGATGACAGATGATGTTCATGAATCTGATTTCTGTGCCATGCACTACTGTACATTCTCATTTCGTTTTGTTTCCACTCTGCACAAGCCTGGCAGCAGGAGTGGTGAAGGGAAAGTTTATGAATGTGAATAAGAAAAGTTTAGTAGGAGAGGGAGTTACTTTCATTAGACCAATATTCATGCCCCCACACTGGTCTGGTTTTGGCATTTGACTTTTGTTGGTTTGTGTTTTCCATCTGTGTTAGCTGGCTTAGTGACAGGCATGACCTTGCTTGAGAATGGGAAGGAAAAATCAGAGAATTGTCTGTAGCATGGAACTTGTGCAATGACCACTTTTATGGGGAATTCAAGGACATTGCTCCCCTCCCTCCATTACCAGCTCCTTGGCCTTAGCCCACAGGGTGCCCTGGGGAGCTGGGCAGCTCAACACTGAAATGGCTGGTGAGAGGACCCTGGGGCTCCCTGTCAGCCAGCTGGCAGGAAAATGGAAACTCACCCATGAAAAGTGCCCTCAATGCCAGAGATCCAGTTGGGCTTTCAAACTGGCCTGTTCCCAGTGTAAACCCAAATCATCAGAAATTCTGCAGCTATCTTGAGTCGTATAAGTAGCTCCTTCTTAAGTCTCCTCATATATTTGTAAGATTTTTCAGACGGAAGCAAAAACGTTTGGTTAAATTTATGTGAAGCCTGTGGCATAGGCAAAGCAGCAATATCTGGATATCCAGTTCTTTCACTGTAGCCTGTGACACCTCACTATTTAGTAAAAATTTAAAAAAAGATTAAATATTTGTCTGACATCCTTGGAAGCTGTTCAAGTTCTTACTTGAGTCCAAAGGACATAAATTTGTCTGTAAAAGAGATTTTAAAAAACCTTGTACATGCATATAGACAGACTGTTCAGAAATTGCCAGGCAATGTCACTAACCATCTACCTCCACTACAACTTCACTAGAAAGGGGACTCCTCCACCCATCCACTACATCTTCTTCCACTACTCTGTGAGCAGCAGGCTTTGAACAGAAGAGTCTAAGAACCAGGTGCGTCCTAGGCAGGTCCAGAGCTGTGTCATCACTGTAAAATATTGCCATCAACCCTGAATCTAGCATAAAATCCAAAGGTCCTCTGGAAGAAGGAAGAACTTTTCTTGCTTCTTCTACCATTTACAACACAAAGACTGAGTGACATTGTCATTTCTGTGTTCTGAAATACATCCAGAAGGAATGACCACAACAATCACTGCAATAATGCAGGGGAGTTTGGTTGATATTTTGTTGTGAAACAAACCAATCCAATCCAATCCAATCCAATCCAATCCAATCCAATCCAATCCAATCCAATCCAATCCAATCC
>VXBT01007288.1:0-141902 GCA_013400235.1 Oriolus oriolus | reverse complement strand
AACCCAAACCAAACCAAACCAAACCAAACCAAACCAAACCAAACCAAACCAAACAAACCCAACAAAACAAAACAAAACAAAATAAAAACCCAAAACAAAAACAAAACCCAACAAAAAAAATTGAGGAGTGTGTGATGAAAAAGTCCATTTTTTTTTTGAAACTGAGCATGTAGTTCACTCTTAACAAGGATATTAGATTAAAAAAAAGTTGTTCCGCATGTACCGTTTCTTTGCAGCATAGAAATTCCGGGGGGTTTTTTGCTCACATTTATTTTTAATTTCAGTTTAAAATAAATTCATTTCAAAATGCTTCATTTTGCATTTGAAAGAATGTTCAGGTTTCCTCTGTCTCAACAATCTATCCCTAAAATGTATTTTGCCAGATGCATGGGAATATTATGGAAAAAAAAAAAAGAGTGTAAACAGTGCATAGAATTGACACATCAATACAAATTTAAGCCGCAGGGTGACTTGTATTGAATTTTTTCTCAGTACAAGGATCAATAATTTGTCTGTTGACAAATTTAAAATTACTGTAAGTGGCAAACAATCTCATTTTCGGTTCTCTGAAAGATGATACTTTCAGAGACCTATGACTCCAGGTCAGGAGTGTGTGCATGTTGCATGACCCCTTGTCTCAGCTCTTCAGGAGATGGGTGTGTTTGGGGTGGCTTTACATTGCCACTCCGTTTGTAAAGTGTGTGATCCATGCTGCAGTGCCAGAAGCCTTTCATTCAATTTTGCATCAGGAGTTAACATCATGAAAACATATTGGGGCTACACATAAATTCATCTATTCCTTCAAATCCTAAATTAATCTCTTACAAGACCTGTGGTGGTGGTAGTAGCTGCAAAACAGTTAGCATGACATTTCTCATAAGCAGTGTGCTGCATCAATGCTGGTCAGCCTGAAAACACTAAAAAAGCTTTTATTTTCTCTAGAACATACCAAGGAAGAGTACACAGTAATTTATTTTCCACTGTTCCTGGGTTTGTCTTGATGTCAACCTTAACTTTATCAAATGCAGAACCTGCTGGGAGTGATTTTCATTCTAAGATTGTCCTCAATCTGCTAAGTACTGATGACAATACACAAGTGGTTACTGTCTTAATATCCAAGCAGCCTGAATTAGATACAGAGCATGGCAGCAAAGCATTATGTATTGCTGGAATGGAATTTAAACTATTCAAGCGTACAAATTGAAAACTCATTCTGAAGAATTGCTTTGCTTTCCTAAACTGAGTATATGGTAAAAACAACCAAGACATTCAAGAGACTTATTGCTGGAAATGAATGTAATGATATAATTCATGCTGTGTAAGGCGGACTTTGGTCTTGATAGATGATGTTTGGTTGGTATTAAACTCTGATTTGCAGAATAGGAAATTCCTTAAGGAAGCAAAATTTCTTGCCAAAGCTGGCATTGCGAGTGCACAGTGATTAACGGTGTTCCAAATCATTCACTAATAACTTAGACAGTCAGCCAACACAGCCACCAGCTGGTTTGAAAACACCATGAAGGCAATTTACAGACCCCTTAGAAATTTAAAGTGGGAATATATAATTCCCCGTATAATAATGCCACCTTTAACTCAAGCTGGTTTTTTTAAAACAAAAGGTAGAAAACTCTCACGTGAGCTGAGAAGAGCCAGTCTTCCTCCTCTGTTCACCAAGGAAACAGTCATCTTCATTTTCTCTCTATGCAGAACAACACTATTAAGAGACCAATTGCACAATATTTAACTAACCTTTCATACAATACCTCCTTGAGCAATTGACTGGAGTTTTTCTTGGGTGAAGATTATGAGATTTTGCTGACAAGAAAGAAAATTTACTGACTATTCTGCCCAAGAGACACCCTGTATTTCTGCCAGCTCAGTCTGCCAGTGTGTTGGGGCAGACACGTCTCAGATCAGTTCATCATCCCATCTGCAGCAATGCCATCTGTAGAGCTGGAGGTGTGATGGTGCCTGGTGTAGCCTGTGGGGTTATCTGACACTTACTGAGTGCTGGGGATTGCTCTATTCTTGCCAAAAAACAAGGGTGCACAAGAACTGGGTGGTTCCTGGCCCAGCTCAGGACTGGAAGGGTGTAGACAGCTGTAATTTGTATAAGGGTGTAGGAAGTCCTGTGCTGTGACTGGTCATGTTCAGCACAGGGTGTTGGCATAGGACAATAATACATCTGCAGGTCCTCTATGCCCACAGGCACCCCCCAGAAGAACTCAGCCATTTTTATGCCCTCTTTATTCAAGACTGTTTCAGGATGGTGCATGGTGGGAAGGGAATGAGACGGGAAGAGCTGTGTGGTCTGGCAGGGTAAGTTATGGGCTTTGAAGCAATTTGTCCTCTCTTTTGGTCTCTGAATTACTTCTGGCCAGGTTTCTCCCAGACCGCTTCGGGCTCATGGGCTGTGCTTTTCAAGGCACACTAATGATTTGCTCACTACTGATGTGTAATCCATCCTCATTTGCTTTCTCCCTTTCCTAGTCCCAGAGAACAAAGAAAATCCAAGCACTGTGAGCAAGATTGGGTGGCAGTGGGTTAGAGCTGGGAAAGACAAGGATTACCTAAATACTCACATCCAGCTTCTACTTCTACCAAGGCAGAAGCCTTTACAAGAGCTGAAAGAAGCAATAATGCCATTTTCAGGTTTAGTGAGCAATGGGAAAGTGTGTCCACCTCTGGAAGTCAGTGTGGCATTCTCTGATAGCAACAACCAAAAAGTAAATTGGAGAAAGCAAATACATTGCATGGATGAACCTCAGGCATAGCCCCTTTTGTGTGTCTTTCCAGGAATTTACATAAGCCTTTCTGTCTGGGAAACTAAGATGTCTTAATTTTAAAGCCTGTGAAGGAATTAGGACCTCCAACTATTCCTTCGAGATGAAAACCAAATAA
This sequence comes from Oriolus oriolus, assembly GCA_013400235.1. Lineage (NCBI taxonomy): Eukaryota > Metazoa > Chordata > Aves > Passeriformes > Corvidae > Oriolus > Oriolus oriolus. Next base: position 139,001 of record VXBT01007288.1, on the reverse strand, counting down.
TGTGTCTTTCTATGCGAAATACAAGTTAAATTGTTGGGGTTTTGGGTCTGGGGTTTTCAGTTTTGGTTTTTTTCCCCTTTCTCATAATTATGGAGTACTTCAGTGCAGCTACCCAATATTTCTTTCTGATCTTAACCCAAATATATTTAGCAAAATTTAACAAGTTTCATTTCAGAAACTTTGAAATGTCATGATTAAAATATGGCAATCAAAAAAGTTAAAATAGACATTTTCTAAATGCTTCACGCTTTAGTTTAATTTCTAAAATCTAGTTAGGCTTGACAGTCTTCAAAATATTTATGGGAAAATATTTGACTTAAAAGGGAAGATACACGATTGTGCCAACATCAATTTTCTGAATTCATGAGCTTTCAGTCAGAGACAATATTGGGCACTGAGCCTTTCAAAGCCTTAGTGAGATAATGATAAATTATCCTCATTTTTTATATAGAGAAAGTACAGTTAGGCGTTTGCTCACAAAAAGAACAGAGCTGCCTGAGACAGTTCTGAGCCAGGAGGCAAAACAAAGGCAACCTTCAAGCTGAGCGTGGGCTACAGTCCCTTATAAGGCAGTAGGAGTCTTCCAGGACTGAGCTGAAGCCTATGAGGTTATTCTTTGCTGTTTCAGTTGATTTAAATGCATTTGCTGTAGGGTTTTAGCTACTTAATTTGCTATTGTCATGGGGCAGAAAGCAACCGAAATAAAAGCACTGTAAGGATTATTGCTTTTATTCTCTCTTCAATTGTGACACTTTGAAACAGAGTTCCTCAAAAAGAGTATGGCCTTCCCTCAGGTTAAATGTAACTGTCCAGTTTAATACAGAAATCACCTTTTCTACATCCCAAGTCATAGAATATAGAATCATAGTATCATAGAATCATAGAATTATAGATGGATTGGGTTGGAAGAGACCGTAAAGAGCATTTAGTTCCAAACCCCTGCCATGGGCAGGGACATCTTCCACTAGACCAGGTTTCTCAAAGCCCCATGCAGCCTGGCCTCGAACACTCCAAGAGATGGGGCATCATGTTCCTATGCCTCACCACTCTCACAGGAAAGAACTTCTTCCTAATATCTAATCAAAACCTCCCCTCTCTAAGATTTAAGCTATTGCCCCTTGTCCTGTCACTTCATGCTCATGTAAAAACTTCCTCTCCATCTTTCTTGTAGGCTCCCTTCAGATACTGAAAGGCCACTATTAGGTCACCCCTAAGCCTTCTGTTTTCCAGGCTGAACAATCCCAATTCTCTCAGCCTTTCATTGCAGGAGAGGTACTCCATCCCTCTAATCAGCTTGGTGCGCCAAGTTGGTTATGGGGCCTTGAGCTGAGGTAACTTTTGGTTGTGCAGTCCTAGAATGGTACAAGGGGTGTAAAGGGCTGCTCTCATGACTTAGACTTAAACATCACAATGGTTTTGACCAGTGTGCATCAATGAAAAGTATTTCTTAAGATGACCTTCACTTCCATGGAAAGGGATGAACGTCCCTAGGAAACATCTATCTCAGCTGAGATAGACTCCAGAAGCAGAGCTTTCTTTGGGAGCTCAGTAACAGATGAATAGGTCTGGCTGTCAGGAAGATTCCCCTGAAACTTTTCTAATTGATTCACATTGATGCCGAATATGCCTTTCTGGCCTCACTGTGTATAATTCTTCTTTCTTCACTACACATACTTATTGCCAGTCATGTTCCTCATTATTCATTCCCACCAGGATCATACAAAGAATTGAGCTCCTAATTCCTTCTGAATTTATTTTCCCATCCATTTTTGGTTTTCAATTATTTTTTCCCCCCTAAAGAAATTTCAACGTCTTTGCTTCGGATTATGGACAAATTTATTTATTACTACGGTAACACTTCTGTTTGCACAATTTTGTTAGTTTGGGACAGTTTGTGTAGTGCAGTGTAACCTTGTACAGATTCTCTCAGCAAAGAGCAGAACAGGTGTGTCAATTCAGATAACATACCTTCAGCTACTGACCAACCTTTGCATTTCTTTAGCTTCTTCAAGTGATACTCTTCACTGAAAGAGAGCATTTCACGCTTTTGAATTTTTTTTTTAATTTACATTAAAAAATTTTACAAAACTTAATTCTTTGTGTGCAAGGAAAGCATCTGGTTTTGCAGAATATTCTCTTTTGGGCAAGCATAAAAATTCTGAAGTTTTTTGGATATAAAAGTGAAGTTTTTCATTATTTTTGAGACAGGGATTAACATACATGAGGGCAAAAGAACATCCTCCAATCAGTTCTAAGCCTCACTTTCATCTGTTACTAATCTTTGTGAATTATCTTTCCATTACCTCTGATATACCCAAGAAGGATTTAGAGTTCTGTGATTATATCCCTACTTATGTGATTTCCTTGATCATTAATGACAACATCACTGTCTTACAAAATTATTCATCAAAGTAAATGAAGAAACACTTAAACTTCTGGGGTTTGGGGGACATCTTCAAGACCTGGATATTCAGATTCAATCACCTTGGAGTCTCATAACACCTCGGATGTAAGAGTTTCTTTTTATAACAGCAGCAGTGTTCCATATATTGGAGGACATGCGGATTGGATAAACTCTCAGGCTCTCAATTTTCTCTTACTTCCCTCTTCAACTTGTCACTATAGTAACTCTTGCTCCTCTCTGTAGGCAGATCTCAAGTTAATCTTCTACCTGCAAAGGATCCCACAATGAAGAGGGGAAATTTGTGTTGCTGGCAACTCCACAGAAGTAAAATAAACCTGTGGGTCCTTACGTACCAATCTGTAGAAAACATATTTAATATTTCCTCTGCCCCCAGAGAAATTTGGTTTCTCAGATCTCCAATTTCCCCAAGTAAAGTCTGTTTTGCCCATGATGGTAATGGGTGAGTGACCTTCCTTGTCTCAACTCATGAGCCTTTTGTTATATTGGAGGAGAAGTGATAAAGAGGGTGGGTGGTCACCTGACATTCAGCCAAGGTGAATCCACCACAGAGACCAGCAGAAAAAAGTGGAGCAGAAGTTTAATAGGCAGTAGTTTTCATCTGGTTTCACCTGGATATGTGCAGTTTTCATTTTCCTTCCTAGATAGAAGTTATGATGAGAAATGTAAACCTAGATACAACCTGCCAAGGAATTTGCATTGATTTAAGACCCAAACCCAGCTTGTGTTATTCATATGGATAAAGAACTAGACTCTCCTCTCCAGGGCAGGCCGAAAAGGAAGCTTATCTGCTTGTATGCCAGAACGAGAGTTTGATTTAAACAAGTTGTCAAGTTTGAATCCTGAGGATTGGATCTGCTCTCTGAGAAGCCTTGAAACCTCAGTATTAGTTAATGTATGTTGAGACTGTGAGATTTTTAGTACTGCTGCTGTGTTGCCTCAGCATAAGTAAAAACTCATTAATTTTATAATACGAGTAAATCCTACTCATGCCAGTGCAGTCGATCAAAGACCCTGACATCTAGAGCAATAAGGGAAAGCAGAACAAGCCATACATTTTTAATATCACTTATAAAGGAGCTGGGGAACAAAGTGGATGCTAATCTTAGAGCTTCAGGCACTGTGACTTGCCCAGGTCAGGGCTTGGGTAACATCTAGGTAAATGTTGAACCTGGAAGAATCTGTAGCTTGAAAGATATTTTTGTCAAAGCTGTCAGTGTGGCAGTGGACTATTGCATGTCTTCCCTGCTCATTCCAGTCCAGGGTGGTTTGACACCTACATCACACATAAACTTTATATAAACACAGTTAATAGAGATGTTGAGTATCAAGGATCTCAGGAACAGGTTTTCTTGAACTTTAAATTTTAATGTGGGTTTTTCTTCTACAAACTTTTCCTTCCACAGTTTTCATACTAAAATATAATTTTAATACTAAACAGAAGTTTATGTTTTCATATACCTCCTTAAAACCCCCAAACCCACAAATTCCTCTAGCAAGTAATATATCCATTATTGCTCCTGCCTGCCAGCATTATTGGCCTACCATATATGAATGCAGCCTGCTTCTAAATCGTAGCCAAGTCCTGAACAGCCTTCCAGATCTTTAATTAGCATAATGAGCAATGGATGACATTTAATAAAAGCTTGTCTCTCCTTGTTGCAGCTCTGGTATTATTGAACCTGTGCAGTCCATGGGAGGGCATGGTTAACTCAGTGTTGAAAATCTTGAGTCACATTCTCACATGATTTGCACATGATCTGAGAGAGCCACATCACCACTCTAGGCTCCATTTTTCCTATTTATACAATAGAATTTAGTCACAATGATGTTAAACTCTTTTATAAAGTGCTTTGGACAAGATTCATCTCAACATTATGTACTTAGAATATATTTGTCCTCATCAAACCTCACAGAACAATCAGGAAAGCACCCTGGTCACTGCAGTCAGTGAAGTTTAGAATGATTCACCAGAAAAAACCCAAGGTTTCCACCTTAGAATGAGAAGAGTCCCCCACTAAACTCTTAGCTTCATCCATCAGCTCTGCTCACACTGTAAAATCTAAGGTTACATTTAGAGATGAAGACATTTATATGGTGTATCCCCACATTTGATTAAAGATCACTCTATAAGTGACTGTATTAGTCTGAGTAACTGACAACTTGTGAGTTTGGAGCACAGACTATCCTTGGTGTGTCTGGACAGTTAGTAGCACACTGGAGGTATAAGTAGAGCTCTCAGACTCCTATGATATTTACTGCTTTGCTTTATGGAGAATTATTGTATTAACTTTTTATAAAGTTTGTTCCAATCACAGCTTGAAATTAGTGTATTTTTGGATTTTTGGATCCAAAACCATAGAAAAAATTTGTTGGAAGGGATTTCAGGAGCTCATCGGATCTAATACCCTATGCAGACTGGTGCCAACTCCAAAATTACATTAGTTTTCCCTGGACCTTCTCCAATCAAGTTTTTAATATCACCAAGGAGAGATATGCCACAGCTAGTGACTCTCAGGATAATTATTATATCAATGTTTGGCCATGTTAATTTTGACTTTTTTTTTCTCCTGATTGCACTCAGAATTTCTCTTGGTGCAATCTGTGACCACTGTCTCATCTTTCACCGAGTACCTCTGAGAAAGAGGTACTCCACCTTCCCTACATCTAATCATTGTGCACTTGGTCTTTCCATATCAATTGCTCCCAGGCGCACTGTAAGATAGGTTTTAATTAAATTTATATGACAGGCATTTTCTTAGTTAATACTATTCATATTTTCAAGGTAATAAAACAATATGGTGATTGAAAAAAACCAAAAATTTTTCACTGAATAATGCATCTGAATATTTATCAGTGAGTTTCAGTTTTCTATTGAATAGTCTTCTTCCATCAAGATATTTTATAAAGACTGTCTGTGACAGCTTCTACAGGAGGAGTTGTTGATGATAATCATCATCTATGCATTTTCAGCATGGATACTTCAGAAATTACTGAGCACTCCTTAATAATTTTGTTCTTTCTGATATTTATGAAAATTAGTAAACTGTGAAATTAAGAAAGGACTGCTAAAACGGGTCACAGTGTTTTTTCCTGTGATCTGCAGAGCTAGGCTCAGATGAATCAAATAACAAAGAAAAAGAACTCATGTAATTCCTTTTCATTATGAATCCTTAGCTGTTGTAAATGAAAGATGCAATCTAAATCACCAATTCAAGCTGCCCTGAAAGCATCTTCATTATGAAATAGAAGACAGACAAAATAATAAGGCAAAAAGCATGCTTTCTCCACTATATGTGGATGTGTTGTGATGCTGAAATTTCCAAGACAGTCCCAGTCTTTACCCAATCCCTTGGTTGCTGAGGCACTTAGATTAGTAAATAAAACAAACTACAGCCTTCTTCTACGGCAAACCTCTCCCCCAAAAGGAGGTGGCTATAACCAGCCTGTCTTCTGGGAATGGTCCCTTGCACATCCTGTTTTTCACATTGTTCCTGGCATTTCTGGTTGACCTTGAGGAAATACAGCCTAGAGAGCATGCTAATAGCTGAACAGGATGAATAATCATGGCCCAGCTCTTGAACCTGAGACCTGGTCCTGTTTATTTTCTATTGTACACATTTCTTTGAGTATTCAGAGAGCTTTCCTTGCCTTCTGACACGTCAGGAGACATTCTTTTCATTTCCAAGGCTTTCAGTTCTGTTCATTCTAATACACAATCATAGTGCAATGAATAATGTGCTTTCTGTGGCTTTCTTTGTCATCACATAAATTGCAGAGCTGTGGTTTAATACACATTCCTCCATTTCGCTGAGGCAGCAGACAGGAGGATTTAGAACATGTCAGACCTTCATCACAGCATTACCTGTCAGATGAGTCTTTCTGCCAAGACACACAAGTAACCCTAAACCTAAAACCAAAATAAAACAGTATTTTCTTCCTAGAAAAAGTACCATGTGTTGCCTTATTTGGGTGAAGTTAAACTGAAGTTTTTACTAGCCCACTTCCATGCATATTCTGAACTCTTCAAACAAATCTGTTTCAGCATTGGTAAAATGGCAGAAGTGGATGACAGGCAGGTTCTCAGCTACACTAAAATGTGCATGCAGATACTGAAGCTCAAAATGTGTGCACTGACAGTAATTCTGCACAATTGTATGATCACATAAAAAATGTGGAGTCACTGAAAACATATGTGTGATGGGTGGGAGCAAGAGGTACAGTTCTCAGTTGATGGAATTTATTATGTAGATCTTTGCTCTCCTGAAAAAAATTGGCAACTTCCTCTTCTGATTTCTACTTCACTACTTGAAAAGTTGTTTTCCTCTGAGCTTTACTTGTTTCATGTAAGTATTTCAGGAATTAATTCAATGTATTAGGAGTTTTACACTTGGAAAAAGCTAAAATGAAAGTAATTGCTGTGAGAATTTGAGGTTTTGGCTTGGATTTATTTTCAGATTGCAAAGCAGTCTCCAGAGATATTTAGTGCTAACACTGACCTGTGTGTGACTGCAGTTTATTTAAAATAGTGTTCTGACCGCAACATTTCTATACAGTCACAGCATTGTTTTAAATTCCAAGTGCTTTGCAGTAGCTTGATTATCAATTCTAATAGTTTTTCTAGAAATTCAAGCCAGCCTGACTGGTCTTTAATTCTCTGGCTCAATTGTTTTCAGCCATTTCAAGAAACTTTCTGCCTGAACTAGGTCACTATGTTCAAATTCACTGACACTGAGGCACGATCATATCTGTGCTGGCTGCTCTTCTGGGAGGCGGGAAGTGGAATTGCAAAAGGCAACGAGGTTCCTGCAAGAAGAGGAAACAAGCCTGGAAGGCACTGGATTATAAGTGAGCTCCAATCTCTATAAGCAGTCCTGGTTATTCAAGGAGTTGCCTGGAGTAGAAATCTGCACTGGGACTTGCTGCTGACATCTTCCTGTGAAGGAAAATTCACAGTACCTGAAGAAACTACCCCAGGATCATATTTTTTTTGAGTTAACTTAGGTAAATAAAGGTAATGTGTGATAAAATATTAAAGTCAGTGTCCAGATGTCAGTACGGGGGTAGGACTAAAGGTCCTGCTTTGAGGATAGGCTGGCTCAGCTGCACAAGAGTGAGCCAGTCATCAAAACGGGATTTGTAATTTATGGACAAGAGAGTAAGAAGGAAGGCAGAAATGCCCAAATCCTTCACAAAGGACAAGGGAACTCTTTCAGTCCACAAAAGCTCAAAGATGATCCCTATTGACTTTAAAATTGCCAATGCCAGAGCCAGTTGTCTAGATCTATAACAGGGATTTTGTGAGATCCTGTTCATCTGGAAAAGCTTCTGCTGTGTAGGAAGCATTAAGGCTACATTTACCTCCATGTAACCTGTATGTTCTCTTTGTTGATGCTATTTGTATTATAATCATCTTGTCACAGTCTTCAGGACGGAGGCAGAGGTCTTCCATCACACAGTGGTAATCCTCAAACAGGAATGATCAAGATACAAGAAAACTTCAGTGATGTCACATGGTCAATCTTGTATAAATCTAAATATATTTATTTCTTGCCTATAAAATTTTGGATGCAAGAAATCATACTGGAGCACACAAAATCTTTTACTCTAGGCTAATTTCCTGCTTCCTTATTATTCAGTTTCTATACTAATGAAATGGAGGGCGGATGCTCTTTTGTATGTGAGCTGGTGCCCAAAACAAAGGCATATTTTAAAGCATTCCAGTGTCCAAAGGCAAAGGAGTTCCTTCAGATTGCCAACCTGGATTTACATGTTTTTACACCTGTTATGGACTGAAAGGAAAACTGGGATCAAAAGCAGTCCCAAAGCTCAACTATTATTGTTCAGATTTTGTTGAACAAAGTGTTTAATACACCCTGGTTTTCAGAGAAACGCCTAATTAGGAGCACAAGATTCACTACTCCATTTTACACAGGTGATCAAAGCTAATTAGGGATCTTGCCCAAAATCTGGGTAAGCAGAATGGAATACAGCTCTCTGTCTCTGTGTACAAGGCCATCCATCCTTCCCCAAGCTTCTGTGGCTTTTGCTGCTCTCTGGCACATGCAGCAGTGCTGCTGATTCAGAGAAGGCACCCCAGGTGGGCACAGACAGCAGGGCTGGGACAGCAACTGCCAGAAACAAACAGGATGCACCCAGCTGGGATGGAGGCAAAGAGAAAGCTGGGGAAGGTTTAAGGCCTCTTGGTGTCCTCACCCCTGTATGAATGTAGTACCTACTTCACACTGGATCCAGCATCTCGACAGAGCCCATGTCCCAGGTCTCTGTGACCTCCTGCAAAGGAATGAGCTGTAGATCATACCCATATAACATGGTCTGAGGCATGGGAGCCAAGTCAATTATAACTCAGCAGCTCGACTAAGGTTCAGAAGCATCAAAATCCTTGCATTTGCTTTTCTCTGCACAATTACTCATCTTTGAGAGTGGGATAATGCTGACCTTCCTCACACAGGGGTTGAGAGAAACCCATTAATGTTTGTGACCAGAAATGAAAGCTAGAAGGTTAAGTGGTGCTGTCCATGCCAATAATTCATCACACTGGGCATAAATTTCGAGTTCACAGTGACCTTTCCTTTCCTAAAATATTCTTTTGGGCCAGACTCTGGTAACTCCTCTAAATCCAGAATACACGCATCCATAACAGCAGATCTGTTGTAGGTTTGCTGTGGTAAGAGCTAATCCGAACATTTAGCTCTCACTTTAACAACTCTTACTATTAATCAGATATCAAAGTTCATGCAAATCCTTCCAGGCAGATAAATATTTTTTATTACTAGCATAAAACTGATGATGAATTAATTGTTCCTCATTTCCATAAATGTATCCGACAGTAGAATATTTTTCCTAGGTAACGCAATTACCTATTAATTATTTTCTTGTCTTCCTGAAAATGAATGTGAGAGAGAGAGAAACAGAGAAATTTATGTACACACTAGAATGTAGAAAAACCTTCCCTTGCATGGGCGTAAGCTTTTACTAAGGACTCCACTAATGATTTCTGCATCAGCTACAAATTTTCAGGTTCATCAGAGTAATTATGATTCCTGGCTCCAGCTCCTCTCATAAATGAACCCTCATTTTTATGTATGCTTTTGCTGAGAAAATTATGGCTAGTCTTAAAGTCATTGGGTTCCCGAGTTACCTGGAAACACTTGATACATACATTTGTATGCATGCAGAGCTTTGCCAAATACTGTCTTTTATTTTTTTTCAGGGACTGGGGCAGGGGAAGATCATTGAAACTTCTGCAAAAAGGCTATGATACCTGACTGTGTTCTTTAGTCATTGTCAGCGTTCTCCCTCTCCTTTCAGAAGGAAGGAAGCAACTGCGTGTAGCCATGAAAGTCACTGAACAGGCTGAGTCTTCTGGCCCTTCTGAAAAATATCCAGAGACAGCCAAAAGTTCAAGACAACAATAAAGGCAGGGTGTAGAATGTTGAGACAGGAGACAGGATTGGGAGCAAAGCAGACAGTGGCATTTCCTCTCTCTTTTGCTACAACCAGCCCTAGGGAACTGGGATGGAAGTGAAGTGCCATCTTCTACTGTCTTTCTCCCTGCAGCCAGACTTAACATGAAGATGTACTTTGATGTAGCTTTATTCAGGGAAGGTGACAAACCACTGAAAATTATAGAAGATCAGAGGTTCTGAACAGAGAAAAATTCCCAGTTGTTCTTGTGGCTCCACAGGGCCCTGATGCGCAGGGATGTGCTCTGTCCCTGGCAGCTTTACAAGGGTTGCAGGGTACCTGCATATGAGGAAACCCTACAAGAGTTTCCAGCCTGGAAGCTCTGGAAATGCACATGCCCTGGGGGAAGGATGTTCATACACACCAATGTGGGTACCAGTGTGGGACCATTCCTGTTTCTGTATGTGGATATATGACTAACAATGCCAAAAAATATATTGAAACCTATAATGAGTCCCAGAAACTTCTCACTGGTAGTCATAAGAACCTTTCCTGGGCAGTAGAATCCATCTGAAATCTCTGTATATGCTCTCTTAGATGAAAGTAGGCAAATGAAATGTTAATTGAATTGCACAAGTGACTAGGCTGGGGACCAGGGCTGCAGGTGGTTAACAGTTTCAATAGTTACCTGCTACCAAAAAAGCTTCTACTTGCGGAGAACATCTATAACCACCAGAAAGGCGCTTTCCTTCTTGTCTTTGCTTGAAACTTGAGGCTGTGTCTCTATTATTAGATTCAACACTGGCAGGAAGCATTTATAGGTAATGAAAGTCGTTGTCTCTACTGCCAAATTGCCAGAATGGACCCCAGGGTGGCTGCACTCAGGGCTGGAGACACGGACCAGCAGGTAGGTCAGGCCCATTCCCAACAGGAGCCTTGGATGTCACTACTCTGATCTGAATGTTAATAGAGTATAATAATATGAACCTAATTCTATCCCATACACACCAGTTTCATGCCAGGAAGAGATTCCCAGAGCTTGGAGAGGGATCACAGATCAGCTGAAGAGCACCTGGAGGGCAGCACAAGGGAATTCTGGCTACTCCAAGTAATTTGGCTTCATTGAGAGCCCAACTTGAATGCCTCTATCACACACACACTCACCATGGGGAATAAACAAGAGGAGCTGGAGGTGTGCACCTGCCTGCAGGGCTGTGATTTATGGGCATCACAGAGATGTGGTGGGATGGCTCCTGTGACTGGAGGGCTGGAGTGGAAGCAGCCAAGCTCTTTGGGAAGGAAGGCAGGGACACAAGGAGGGGTGACACCCTCTACATCAATGACCAGTTGGAGTCCACCTGGGGATGGATGAGGAGCTGACTGAGAACTCCTGGATCAGGATTAAAGGGAGAGCAGGGATGGGTGACACTATAATGTAGACCTGCTGCAGGTTGCCCAACCAGGAAGACTGAGGGGATGAGCCCCTGTGGAGACAGATGGGAGTGACCACACATTTCCAAGCCTTCATCCTCCTGTGGGACTTCAGCCACACCAATATCTGCTGGAGGGACAACACAGCAGGGCATAAGCAATCCAGGATGTTCCTGGGAAGCGTTGATGACAACTTCCTTCTCCAAGTGATAGAGGAGTTATGAGAAGAGATGCTATGCTGGACCTTGTTCTCACTAAAAAGGAGGGGTTGCTGGGGAACGTGAAGCTCCAGGGCAGCCTGTTGGGCTACACTGTATGCTGGAAGAGAGATTAGGCCTTGTTGGCTGCAGAAAGAGCCTCATTCTCAGACCCAGAGGTGATCCTGGGATTACAGCCAGGTCACCAAGGATGGGCTGAGAGAGCATTGTGGGTTTCTGGACAGTGTCAGCCCTATGAGATGTGATAATTGCAGTTTCTGACCTTGTAAGGTATTGTTTACCTTTTACCATAATAGGCAATGTCTGGGAAATATTCCAGGTGATTGGGGAACACTGAGGTGAACATCTTTCCTGTTTTTATATGAAGTGATTTCCTGTTTTTCTATTGGTATTTAAGAGAATTTAGGATACGCAACAAAGCTTTTTTCTTCTTGCACCTTTACCATGATGTTGCAGAGTCTCTGCCCATGCGTGAATACTGCAGCAGCCTTGGCTGCAGTGACCATGAAATGGTGGAGTTCAGGATCCTTAGGGCAGCAAGGAAGGTGCACAACAAGCTCACTGCCCTGGACCTCAGGGGAGCAGACCTCAGCCTCTACAGGGATCTGCTTGGTAGAGTGCCATGGGATAAAGCCCTGGAGGGAAGAGGGGGCCCAAGAAAGTTGGCTAATATTCAAGGATTGCCTCCTCCACTACCTAAAGGGGCCTACAAGAGAGCTGGAGAGCAACTTTTGCCAAGGGCACGTGCAGATAGGACAGGAGGGGATGAATTTAAACTGAAGGAGGTTTAGGTTAGACATTAGGAAGAAATCCTTTCCTGTGAGAACAGTGAGAAACTAGAACAAGCTGCTCAGAGGAGCTGTGGATGTCCCATCCCTGAAGATGTTCCAGGCCAGGCTGGATGAGGCTCTGAGCAACCTGGTCTAGTGGAAGGTGTCCCTGCCCATGACAGGGGGGTTGGAACTGGATGATCTTTAACATCCCATCCAACACAAACCATTCTACGATTCTGTTAATGTAGGTTTTTCCATGCTCCAATGATAGAGAACAATCCAGATATATTTAACTTCTTGGAACACGTGTAGTTTAAACTTTTTGGGGATGAAATGATAATTACAAAAGAGATCAAGAATTTGTTTTGCATAATATGTCAGCAGAGTATGTTGTGCATGATCTTATAATGTGCACTTCAGTACTGGCAATTATATACCTCATTGTAGAAATCTCACTTTTTAAATTAATGTTGCTTCGTTTTCTACTGGGAAATATAATTCGTGAGTGGAATGGAAAAACCTTAATGAATCAGTGTCAGTGTTCAAAGGCTTGAAAAGCCTGTGGCAGAAATTAGAGTTGTATAAATGATACAAGTAGGTAATCCTATCACAACCTAACAAGACCCTATTTATCTTCAAGGCTGAGGTAACTGATACCCAGTCTTTCAATATAAGCCACATTTGTTTAAAATGCCTTTTCACATACTGGTTTGATGAAACTAGTTCTACCTGCTCAGTGATTAATTTCCTAATGTAAAGCTAGCAACAAACATGAAAAAAACCTCAAATCTTCAAAGAGGGTTAAGTTAAAATGTTTATTCTCTTGACCAGTATGCTAAAGGATGATATATATGATACATATTCTGCTAAGAAGTGGGAGATTTTTAAGCTAATCCTGCTCTTTATAGACTTCTGTCCATCGTGGGTGAGCAGTCATCCTGTTCTTCACTCACTGCTTGTGTTCATGTTTAAACGTTAAAGAGTCCCAGGAAAAGTTTATCAGTGCAAAATATGTAGGTGTTCAGAGAAGCTATCTGAAGGCAGTCTGAAGTCTGAGAGTGTGCAAGATGTCCCTTTGTAACTCCTGACAATGAACTTTCTTGTGAAATGTGAGATTGCTTAGCTGTGTCTGGGGGTGACACAGTACAGCATCTTGCATGTGACACAAAAGCAGTGAATCCATGGAGAATGGGGGCACAAGGGAAGAACTTAAAATCTGGGTAAGTCACCTCACTGATTCATTGTTTATTTCAAAGCTGGTGCAAGATAAGTTTTCTTCCACTGATCTTACACACTTCTGAAGAGACAAGTTGCAAAACTTAATGGAAGAAATGTTCTGCAGGTAGCACTTTGATTCCAGGGCACACCCAGATCACTGAGGAAGTTGGCACCTGAAGGTTTGCCTTGGGGTAATGAAAAACATGCCAGCTGGAGCACAAAACAGGAGCTTAGGGGTTTACTAAAGAATCAGATATCACCAGTTTATGTTTTATCTGTCAAATAAAATTTTAGGAGCTTTGTGGCTTAAGAAAACCTCAGTCATTTTATACATCTGTTAAAGGAATTCCGGTTCATCCCTCACTTGCTGAGTTACTTTTTTCCCCTCTTCTTAATGTCACTCCTGATTTGCTGTGATGTGGGCTGGCTTTTCAAAATGCTCTTATATGGACTTGAAAAACCTGATCTTCTACCAAGTCAAAGGCAAACCCTTCAATTACTTTAGTGAAGCTGATCCTCAGTTGTCATCTGGAGGTGAAAGTCCCTCTCCACTGCAAGCCTGGGGAGAAATGAGAATGAAAACATGAATGAATTTTTCTCTTTCTGTCATGAAAGTCACATTTGAGTGTTCAGCACTGCATTTTTATCTGGTATTTATTTAGCATTGTTGAAGTACAACTCTGAAGAATTACTTATTATAAAAACACCATTCCATGTGTGAAGTTTGGAAGTGATTAGAAATCTCCCTAATTTCCAGTCTTTTCTCTGAAGAAACAGCTTCCTTGCCTTCTGAAACATGAGGGGGGGAAATGGTTTAAAATTTTTATTCCCAAATTTGGAAATTCTAAGGAAAATGTGATTTTTCTGAAAAAGTTGGACTCAGTGCTTTTTACTTCCATCAAATCTTCCTTTAAAGTGACTGCACTAAATTTTGCTGTAAAACTGCATGTCTAACAGACAAAACATGATTCATCTCACTATGAGTTAATCTTGCATCCCTGAAGAACTGGCTGTGCTTCTTGTGGGGATGGGGTTTCCCTTGGTCCAGAAGGGAGAGGTTAAGGTGTATTAGCACAGGTCAGAAAGGCACTTTCTTCCCGGAGTATGTACTAATGAGGCAGCTGCTCCAGCTCGATTAGAATTACAGTCATTACCTCACTCCTTCGCCTTTGCAGAAGTGTTATTTTTAATTGGAAGCAGCACTTGCAAATCCCTTCCTCCAGTTCATGATGAAAGCGCTGTCAGGAGTAGATGGCAGCACGATGCCTGAGCAGGGCACCGTGTGTGCTCTCGCCTCGTGCCAGCTCCGTGCATTCCCTCCCGGCGGAGCAGACAGTTTATTGAGCACCCTGGCTGCTCAATGAAAGGATAGAGTGTGTAAGTGATGAGCACAAGGACTCTTACGTGTCACATCGGCGCTGACCCTTTGCAGGAAAACTGATTACTGCTCTTGAAATGCTCTTGAGGATGGTACCTGCCTCTGGCTGCTGATTCTGTGTTGAAGAGGAAAGGAAAATAATGGGAGGGATTAGATGGGAGGTGATGAATAACTACGGAAATGGGATCCAGTCTGAACTCCTCCCACTGCAGGCAACAGAAACTGATTGTGTTTGTGCTCTCACAAAGGGGAGTTTTGTCCTGTCTGAGATTCCTAGTCCTACGAACATCAGTTTTGTGGGGAAGACACACAGTGCTTTCTGTGGTGGGAGGAGTGCACCAGGCCATCTCTGTGGTGCACGTTCTGTGGGTAAGCAGGCAGGACAGCCGGGTGAAACTAATGCAGATGTGTCCTGAAGAGAGGAACCTTCATTTTGCAGCTTACTCTAGAAAGAAATGCTTTGAACTCTGAAGAAATCCTTTGGTGACAGCCAGTGCTCCAGCATCCAGCAATTCAGTTCTGCATTTTGCAGTCATGCATTCATGAGATGCTTTTTCTATGTCTGCCTCAAATTACTCAGCACTGTCAGACTTTCTAGGCCATCAATTAAATATGCAGAATTATTGTTCATTTTACTGATTTCAAATTTGAGTGTTCAACCTCTGAAAAGGAAATATGTCAGTCTCAAAGTCTCTTCTCCAGAAAAGGCCATACTGCAAGGTACTGAATTCCACAGTCATAGTGAATACTTAATTTGGTTTCCTTAAAGCTCCAGCAAGTCATCTTTAAAACTAGAATATCTCATTACTGACCTGCTGCTCTACCTGAGGGATCTACTTCACATGTTACTACATCTAAATACTTAAATATATGGATAGAAAGTAAGCTTACAACTTAATATCTTGGATTTTGTAACCAAACAATTTCTAACACCATCCTTTGCTGTAACTTTGAAAATTGCTTGCCTTGTTCCAAATTAATTTTCTTGCCTTTTTTATTATTATTTTTATTTTTCACTTTCTTTTCATTCATCCTTTTTTTTTCCCCAGGCCCTCTAGAAGGCTGCTTAATCTTCCATTAAGGTAGGATCCAGAACCCACTAAGTCAGTGGAAAGTTCAGCAAAGATTGAATTAAAACCTTCTAATCTTCTTGAAAGCTCATCTATCTAGAGACACCCCTAATAAAAAGACAAAGATAGCACCTTGCATTTTTTTCTGAGACTTTTGTAAAACCTATAGGCAGGTACCATAGTATGTATTGTATTGATGTGATATGCATTTTATCAACTATGATAAAAAAACATTCATCAACATCTCTTATTGCTGTTCTTTTTCATATAAAAATGGCACATTCAGAGCATAAATATATTCTTTATTTTAAGATACTACAAACTAGACAGTCTGGATTCCAAGAAAAAAATTAAAAATAAATAACCTTAGAAAGAAATGGTAACTTCAGAGGACTTCTTTCTCTGAAACTAGGACCTGGGATGAATCTTCTCTTTAGACAAGCTGATCTTTGTCTCTGAGTCTGAAGAGATTATGGCTTTTTTTTTTTTTGCAGACTCCTGGTTAGACTGGGGTCAGTGTCTGTCTGAGATGATAGAATTTCTATATATATCTGTTCACACACAAATAGCTACTTGAGGGACAGGTTTTAAAGTTCATTTTATAGCTAATGGAGGTCTCACCTAGATTCCACTGTGAGATGGAGGCATCCCATTCCATGACAAGTGTCCTACCTGGCTTCCTCTTACCAATTGAAGCAATCCCATGTACTGTCATCCACACAAATCTGCCTCAGAGACCTTACAGCACTTGGAATCACTAGGTGCAGGTTAGGGGGAATACCCTAGAGATATGAAAATTGTCCCAGGCCTTTACCTTTAAGAAAAGTACAGCATTGAGTGGAAGAGGAGCTGTGTCTGGATCACAAGTGATAAGACTCAGCTGGCAAATTATTACTTTCTTGTCATATCTTAGGTGACTTGGAATGCCTTTTCCATCCTTCTGTTGCTACAGAAAGGCATAGTTCTCCTCAGGAGGCTGTACCTTGAGACCTTTTAGTTTGGTACCTAAAATAACCAGATAAGGTCTGAGAGGGTTCCACACATTCCTAACGCGGTACTGGATGGGTACATTCAAACAAATTAATCTGCCTTTTAGGTTTAAATATCTCAGTTCAGAGCTGAGTCCCATCTCTGTGTGCTCTCTAGCTTTCAGAAAGCTAAAATAGAAGGAAATTGATTCCTGCTGTTGGTATAGATTCCTGTTCTGGAAATATTACAGAAAAGGTATCAAAATAGAAATAAATTACCTTTGTGCTGGCTTCAAGGTGACTGAAGATGGAATCCTTACCTGCATGCTAATTTCTGTGAGATCACTCCTAACAGAGGAGCCTACACCACTACAGAGACCTTTCATGTACTGAAATTAGATGAGAGAAACCCAGTCTCACAGGTCTACTAAAAAGTCATGCCTACTTGGGGAGTATCCTAATTACCCCTTGGAAGCATTGTGTGGGAACCGTGTCTAATAAATACCATCAGTAGAACAGAGAACAAATACTCTTCATAGTGTAGTTTTGCTATATTATTTTAATTACATTTTTAAACGTATATATTGGGAAGTGAATGTCTGCCAATTCATAGTTCAATTGTTCTTCTAGGATTTTTGTGCTGTCCTGCTGTGTATTCCTTACCCAGCACCTTTGCTTGATGACCTAAAAATACTTAAAACCTTTTTTCACAATTAATAGTCTTGCTAAGGTGTGGTGTAAAAGAGTCATTCTTCACCCAGGAGCTAATCTCTTCCAAATACTGGGCTATTCTGTGATGGTAATGAGGGCAGGATAATCTGTCATCTGTGTAGTACTAGTATGCAAGTCTTTGCTTAGTCTGTGAGTCATTTCTCCATTATTAGTTGAAAATAAATGTTGGAAGGGGATTGAGGAATGTAATGACCCCTCTAGGATGCCAGGAACACAGAAAATGCAAAGGCATGTCCATTCCTGATAACTTTAACCCTTTTGATTCATTACTTGGAAATAACTGACACACTTCTCTGGAAAAAAAGGTAGTAATTCATGGTCAAGAACGAACGAAGAAATCTAAGATCAATGTTTACTTGCCCTTACCCATACAGAAATTTTATCCCCCAGCAGCATGTCCTGGCCTGAACACGGACCAGGCTAAATCTGAAAAATTACTTCAATCAGCTGCATTTGTAGATGGCCTTTGGCAAACTTCCCCATAAACTTGTCCAGGAAAGGTAGGCTTAATTTTGGATTAATTGTCGATATGAGATCAGTAGAATGGGTCTGTGGGGGAAGCCTCCGTGGAGCCGTCATCCCGGTCTCTCCAGAGACTGTCTCTCCCCAGCCCAGTGGGGGCCAGCCAGTAGGCGGAGGAACTTTAAGCAGAGAGGTGGTCCCTAGGCAGCTCCCAAGTTTGAATCCCCACCCCCCGAGGTTTGTTCATACCCCTTTTTCCAGAGAGTTCTGTATAAGTAGCAGTCCTGTCATGTCAAGCTGTCCCCCACCCCTGTTTGATGTTCATTGGTTGTGTGTACCCCGATTCCTCCCCTCTATCTGCTCCCCATTGGTCTGTGTTGTACTCCCCTCCCCACTTTGCCGCCCCTTAAAACTACCGCGCATACCCTGGTCTCGCGGATTTTTCCTTTTCTCCATGATCCTGCAATAAAAGACGTCCCGTGGTCGTCGAAGGGGGAAAATCTCTCCGGCTCTCGCCCTCACGCGGCGCCGCACCTCTGCCCGCGGTCTCTCGCCCGACGTGTTCCTCAGGCCATGTCTGCAGGAAGGTCGCTGGGCCGACCCGAACGGGGTTTAACGGAGCCCTGACGTGGGCAGCCCTGGCCGCAGCGACATGGGTCTCTGAAAAGTTGGAGAGACTGTGCAGTGTTCAAGAAGGAAGGGAAACAACCTTCTCTGCGGGAATGCCTGGTTATTTGAGTCTAGATGGACCCACCAGCAAGGGTGTGGATTGTAATCTCAGTTCTGGAGCCTGCATTCCCATAGGGAACCCAAAATTTTGTAACTGTCATGAAAACACCCAAAAACTGCCATAAATAAAAGTGTCAGGAAGGATTTTGGATTGCCTGATAGTGGGAGCAAACTACTTAGTCTACACAGTTGGGTTCAGCTATTTAAAGAAGCTTCAAAAACTTGTGCCAGAAGTTTCCTTTTAGCCAAATACAATACAAATTTTTTGCCATTCTTGCTACTCTGTTCTGCTGCACATTGCTGGTAATGAGGTCCTACATTTCTGAAGGAAACGGCAAATCTATTTGAATATTCTGTGTCGTATTTGCCAACCTGAATAATGCAATTAGACGTATCAGTGAATAAAAGCCGTAACTCTAGAACCTGTTTTATCCTACACAAAGATAGCCCACACCAAAGAGTTGTGCCAGAGCCCCATAGCTTGGTAACAAGACCTGCTGATAGCTAAAATTAAATGAGTTGTTCATTTTCATCCAGCTTGTACTGGGGTTCCTGGCCAAACCTAGTTCTTATCCATATATGCAAGACAGATTTCTGAAATGCATTTTTCTTTTCTTTAACTGTGTTTTCTTAAAGCTGATGCAAAATCTTTGGAGAACACTGAAATACTCTTTAAATCGAGACTTGATCTTCTTCCAGCTGTGGCCCAGACTCAGCTCATTTTAGCAGTATAGAGGTTTAGTTTCTCTCGTAGGTTGTTGACTCACAACGTGGAAGTGCCAATTGATACTCATTGGCTAGGAAGGTAATTTAGAGAACTAATTTGACCTGACATCTAATCCTGGTGATTGATGCTTGTAGGACCCAGTTAATCTACGGATTTAAAAAATATTGTCTAAGAACTTTCACAACTCTCTTACCCACCAGCAAAGACAGATTATCTAGGGCTTAGTAAACAAGCACACATTTCAGTGGAGCAATTCCTTAGTGAATTTTTGCTGGAGGCAAATTTATTATCTTCACAGCTGCCATAGGAATTAATACACTTTCTATGAAAGAAAAAATCTATTTCAAAATATCACTAAAGCTGGGCATAGCTGAGCACTTTTTTTACTTTGTTCTAGTAAATTACGGCTTAACCTGTTTCTTCACCAAAGAAGACACCTTGCAATAAAGGCAGGTGTTTCTTTTCAGTAAGAATTCTATGCAGAAAGGGTAAAATGCTTGTTGACAGAGGGAACATACATCTTCAGTCTGGGTGTGGTTGCTAACATCCATTTTGTCTCATTCATACTATGCAGGAATTCATCAAACTTCAATAATTCCCTTGAACCACTTATTTATTTCAATAAAAATGTAACTTCAAGTGCTAAAATATTTTTTTTATACTACAAAATCTTAACTGGCTAGGTGATGCATCCTTATTCCCCTTCATAGTGTACCTCAGGGTTATCTTTGGTGGGTTAAACAAAGTTCTTCCCGTGCTTTAGCATCACTCAATGCAATCAGCTCCACCATTTAAACAAGAAAGGCCATGAAGCTGCAGAGATATTTCCTCAATCTCTTAGTGATAATTAATCTCAGAGGCCTGTACTGCACCTCTGGAACATTTGAGAACAGACTAGTTATAGTTATTTAACACTGTAGCCAGACAACCGAAACATATATCCTTCCTTCTCTGTGGAAGATTTTCCTCTGATCATTAGTTTAATGGTTTATTGTTAATAATTTATGATATTCCCAAGTTCAAACCTAACTCCCCATTGATGCTATATCTCATCATCGCTGCATCCACCCTACATCTGCAGGGATTTCAGGCTGGAAAATCAGAGGATCAAGAAAGAGAGAGATTTTATGTACTCATAGATAGATAGATATAAAAATTAGTGTCTTTGTTTGTGCATAGAAGTAAATATACATGCATCTACACATACAAGTATTAATTTAAAAAATTTAAATTTCAAAAATCACTGCCTTCTTTAAATGCTTAAATAAATAATATTATCTGTGAACAATCGTACCACTTTTTAATGATTCTCTTAACTAATATTAAATGTAACTGAAGGCATGTGAACACACAAAGGCAATTATTTCTGCACCTGAACATCTGTTGTTGCACCAGCTGTTGGGTGTCATTAATTTCCAACTTACAGATTGCAAAACATTACATTTCTTTTAATGGCTCATCAAAATTATAAGCAATTGTTGAAGCTATACCAGCACTCCCAGGAGTCTAAGCACATCATGGTTTACATAGTCCTCAAGGCAACAGAGTAGTGCAAAAGTTTTGAAAGAGAATTAGGTTATCTCCATAAACCTGAAGAGTTTTTTCTGTGTGGGTAGGAAGAACATGGAAGAAAGATGTTTTAAATCCATCCCCTTTGAGCAGGTTATTTAATTCATCACCCTTTTAGGCTCTGTTATAAATTAGATGTATTTAACAATGACAAAAATGTCTTCATTAATTTGATTTTCCCAAGTTCAACTTGGCCTCTGAACTGTTAATGAAATCTAAGAAACCTATAAAATATGCACAAAGCTACCTAAAGTGAGGTTCATCTTACATGTGCATAATGGTTCTGGCCTTGCAGCCAGTAAGTTGCGCACCTAAGGCACAACTTTTAAAGCTTATAGAAGTCTGAAACAAAACACCCTCAGTACCCTCACATTTACAGCCACAACTCATGAATTTCAACAAGGCCAAGTACAAAGTCCTGCACCTTGGTTTGGGCAATCCCAAGCACAAATACAGTCTGGGAAGAGAATGAATTGAGAGCAGCCCTGAGGAGAAGAACTTGAGGGTGTTGGTGGACAAAAAGCTGAACATGAGGCAGCATATGCCCAGGTGGCCAGTGGCATCCTGTCTTGAATCAGGCACAGTGTCACCAGCAGGACCAGGGCAGTCATTCTTCCTCTGTGCTGGGCACTGGTGAAGCCACACCTCGAATGCTGAGTCCAGTTCTGGGCCTCTCACAGCAAGAAAGAGATTGAGGGGCTGGAGCGTGTCCAGAGAAGGGAACGGAGCTGGGGAAGGGTCTGGATCACAAGTCTGATGAGGAGCAGCTGAGGGAGCCAGGGATGTTCAGCCCGGAGAAAAGGAGGCTCACAGGGCACTTTATCACTATCTGCAACTCCTGAAAGGAGCCAGATGGGGCTCAGTCTCTTCTCCCAAGTAAAAAGTGATAGGACAAGGGGAGAAGGCTTTCAGGTTGCACTCAGGGAGGTTTAGATTGGATATTAGGAAAAGTCTATTCACCAAAAGTGTTTTCAGTCACTGGAAGAGGCTGCCCAGGGAAGTGGTGGAATCACCATCCCTGGAAGTGTTCAAGAACACTTAGGAGCATGGTTTTGATACTGGTTGGATTCGATTATCTTAGAGGTCTTTCCCAGCCTTAACAATTCTGTTTCTATGATTCTGGGTGAGCTCCAAGTAATAGGAATAAGTTTTGCCTTATTGGGTCCAATATCTGGCCTCAGTGTCAGGCTGTGAAATGATGTAAGGCATCCATCCATTATTTCTTGAATTTCAAAGTGGAAAAAAAGCACAGAGATTAATCTTAACTGCCTCAAGGCAAAAGCAGGCACATGGGATGCAGAGATGACATCGACAGAGTGCTATGCAGCTGTGCATGACCTGGTCTGCACCATTCAGGATTGGGGCTCTCACTCAGGGGCTACCCATAAAACCAAGATATGCATAGGTCATCTTCTCTACTTTTGAGTAATTTCTGTGATTTTTCTTTCCATTCCCCTTATGTTTGCTAATTTTCTCTCCCCCTATCCTCAGTGCAGTCAGAATGACAGCATCTCTCCCTGTCACTGTGTACCATGCAGACTCCTCACCTGGCTCACTCCTCTGTCTACCCACAGCATTTCTGAGCGAGTAAATTGTAGTATGTCTCTATTATTTTCAGAGAAACACGACTTTAAAGATTTTTCTATGAGCAATTAGGTTACAGTGACAACATGATGAATTTCTGTAGTTTACTTGTTTTCTCAAAAGGAAGAAGAAAATATTTCAGGTCTCTTGAAAATGGCAAACAGTTCAGGGGAAAGAGGGCAACCTAAACCCAGCACTACAACTACCTGTAGGAAACCCCAAGATACTCTAAATCTCCTGAGGTAAGGCCACTTAACACCAAACAGAAAGAAAATGGGCTAATGGGTCCTAATTTAGTCTGGGTTTTTTTGGCAATTCTCCCTCTTCATCTCTGTAGAGTCTAAAAGATAATCACTTTATAATGGAATCATAGAACATAGAATGGTTTTGATTGGAAGGGATGTTAAAGCGATGTTAAAGCGATGTTAAAGTCTCCAACCTCCCTGTCATGAGCAGGGACACCTCCCACTAGACTGAGCTGCTCAAAGCTCCATCAACCTGACCCTAAACACTTCTGGGATTTGTGTCACTTGTAAAATCATGACTTTTCTGAATGCTGGTAGCTGCATTTCGCTTTTCTTGCTTGTTCAACTGCTATACTGGAGAAGCTCCTGGTTGGGCTTGCTTGCAGTACTGTAAACTGGAGTTGAAGGGACTGTGGCTGTGGTGGAGAATGTGCTGGGATAGGCAGTTTTCTTCATAGTGGCTAATATGGGGTTATGTTCTGGATTTGTTTCTGGATTATCAAATAGAGTTGATAATACACTGTTTTAGCTGAGTGGAGCTTGCACAGAGCCAAGGGCTTTTCTGCTTCTCACCCAACTCCACCACTGAGGAGGTGGGGGGGACAAGAATTTCTGAGACACAGACAGGATAGCTGACCCCAAATGACCCAAGGGACATCTCACACCATATGGCATCATGCTCAACATATAAAGCTCGGCAAGAAGGAAGAGGGGGACATTCAGAGTGGTGATGTTTGTCTTCCCAGGTCACCATTATGTATGAGGGAGCCCTGCTGTTCTGGAGATGGCTGAGCACCTGCCTGTCCATGGGGAGAGGTGAATGAATTCGTTGGTTTGCTTCGCTTGTGTGCAGAGCTTTTGCTTTACCTATTAAGCTGCTTCTATATCAACCCACAAGCTTTTTCACTTCTACGTTTCTGATTGTGTCCCCCATCCCACCATGGTGGTAGCGAGTAAGTGGCTGTGTGGGGCTCAGTTGTCAGCTGGAGTTAAACCATGACACTGAATTCTCATGCACTTATAAACCACTGTGGGAGAGAAAGC
Source organism: Oriolus oriolus (assembly GCA_013400235.1). Classification (NCBI taxonomy): domain Eukaryota; kingdom Metazoa; phylum Chordata; class Aves; order Passeriformes; family Corvidae; genus Oriolus; species Oriolus oriolus. The sequence continues at coordinate 115,003 of VXBT01007288.1, read as the reverse complement.
TCTGAAGAAATCGCTTTTTTTTTGCCTATCAGGTGCTGTGCTGCCTGCTAGAAAATCAGCACATGTTGAACTAGACTAAGGTTTGCCATTGCCAAGCCTTGATAGTTAAAGAGGACTTGGATGTTTCTCACAACAGGAATTGGATTAAATGAAAGTGTGCCACTCTTATTTCAGGGCAGCTGACTTTGTAGCAACGTAAGCAGTTCAAGAACAAGTGCCTTTTGGGAATATGGTGAAGGTTGGTACACACTGGGTTTTCTAATCTAGGACTCAGTGGAGAAAGTTAATGAAAACCAGGAGCTGCTCATTAGAATATCTTATCACTCACCTGTATCACTTGGACCAGGATGAACTCCTCAGTACAAGAGGAACATGGAGCTCCTGGAGCTAGTCCTGTGTAAGGCTAAGAGGAAATACAGATGGGATCTGCTCCTCTGTAGCCAGATGACATCAGGGTACACTGTGCCACTGTGACCATTACAGCCTTGCTGTGAGCCGCTGGCCAGGGTTATTCACGCCCCGGCTGGCTTCTGTGACAAACTGATGGCAAAGAGACGGGAAGGGTCTTTGCATGGGGTTCCACAGAGTAGGTTTATTGAAACTACCCGGCAAAGGGTCCAGAGACAAAGACTTTGAACAATGGAGGCTCTAGGATTTTTATATGGGGGCGGGGAGAACATCAGGGAGCAATGGTCTGAGGGTACAGGGGCGGTACATAGGCGGGGCTGGGGTAAGGGAACCCACAGGTAAACTCTGAGGGAGGGACAAAGGGACAGGGCCAGTGGGAGAATGGGGAGGGAGGAGCTTTCTGGACAGAGTCAGGAAAGGGGCAGGGACCAATCAGGGGAACAGAACTGGCATGCATTGCTCGCTTGCTCCCACCGAGCCCCACACTCCTGTGGGTCTGCTGTGCCAGTCCCTTGAATCCACAGAGTCCAATCAACTCAGTTTTCCCCTTCTTTGACCTGTCTGGAAGGAGGGCCCCTCCAGTCCTGCTCATAGTCTTCATTACTGACTTGTAAATATGAATCAGAAGTTCCTTTGTTAAGAGTGCAAGTAAGAAAGCCCTTCTACTATGTCTGGGGAACTGCCCACTAGAAACTGGAGCAGCAATTTTCCTGAAAGGACCCCCTTCTGTGATCTTTTTCCTTGCAACTCATGTACTCAACCCTTGCCTCTAGGGTTGAGGAACATTTTCCATCTCACTTCAGGATTTTTCACTAGTTCAGGGATGAAGTTCTAAAGCACTGGATGTGTCCACTGTCCCAGGCACTTGCCCATAATATCCCGCCAGAACTGAGAAACAATATGAATGTTTTGGTTTGAAGATACCAAGGATATTCAAAATGCTCCAAATCTATTGTAACTGGCCTGGAGGAAAGCAGAGGAAACCTGTTCCCTCTTTTTCCCCCCATAAATTGGCGCTCCAAGGAATAAAGGTAAAGAGTGTAATTTTAACAGTTCCTGAGAGATGGTTCCTGAAGCATGGATACAATGGCAATGTTAAGTACAATTACCAAATTAGTATCCTGATCAGTAATTTTATCATATAAGCCAGTGTTACACAGTGTGGGAAAATGATAACTTTAATCCAACCCCCAGAGATGATAAACAGCACAACAGGAAACACATGCAACAAGTGAGGTGTTAGACAACACAACCCTGAAAACAAGCACAAAGCCCCTGACAGCAAATAAAGCAACAGTGTGACCTGCAACTATTAAACTAATGAAATAAAAGCTCATAACAATTTGTTTTAACATGGTCTGATGAGATCTGTCTACCTCAACCCTTCATGCTCCCCATTAAATGCTATTACCTCTCCTTTCTCCCTCAACGGAAAGAGATTGTCTACCTCACCAAAATCTGTTGCAGGAAACAGCTTTGGTCTCTTTGTCTCTCTGTTGATTCATGAGGGCATCTAAAAAGCCACATTAAATTAGCTACCTAATTTCTGAAGGGCTAAAATTATGTGAGATGACTCCCACTCACCGTTGCTTGTATAAATTTATATAGGAAGACTCCAATGAACTCTGATTTCCTCTGTTGTAGGTTAATGATTTAGCCACTAAATTACCTTCATTCTTTTTTTGGTCTCTGACCTTGGCTAACATCTCTGGCTATTAGCACATTATAAATATTGAGCATTAGCAATACCCTTCTTTTGCACTGAAAAAATCTATAGGCCTTTCAAAAGATAGTTGACAGATAATAAAATCTGGCCTAAATGAACCTGTCCATACCCTGCTTTTGGTAGCACAGTAAGGCAAACCTAACTCCACAGACTCACAGGATCATAGGAAGATTCAGGTTGCAAAGGCTACTCTAGCCCAGCCTGCGGCTCAAAGCAGGTTCATCTGTGGGCCAGACAGGATTGCTCATGGATTTATGCTGATTGGCCTTGAAAACCTCCAAGAATGGAGACTTCGTGATTCCACTTAGAAATTCTGACCAGTAATAATCACTGTCCCTTTACAGGCAAAATGGACAAAGCTGTATCAGAAACAGCACAACTAGCTAACTCCACTTGCATAATGACATCGGTCCCCTAAATCCTCCCGGTCCAAGAGTTCCACCTTCCCTCCCATTTCCAGGGTGGACTGGGGTGGTCTGGGCTGGGCTGTGGCTGATGCAGATGTACAGGTAGGGTCTGTGTGATCCTGGCACATCCAGCTGCTGCCAGGCACTGCCTGTAGTGCCCGACACCTTTGCCTCTGTCTCACTGAGCTCTAATTTAAATCTTTCTATTCTACTCAGCTCCCAGTTATAATTATAAAGGAATATAATATCTTTCAGACATCTGGGGTGCTCTAAATTTGGTTGAAATTGTCTAGTAGTTTCAAAATTTAGGGAGATGCCAAGAGACTGATGGATAGACTGCAGGAATACATAAAGGTTCATTTCCTTAGGAAACAAGTCTGAGAATCCAATTACTATATGATTTCTGTACAAGACTCAAAAACCTTGGAGCTGAGAAAAATGTAGCAGGCAGAATGTTTCCTCAAACCAAGCAGACATTTAAACTTTTTGGAATTAAAATGGCATTATTTCCATAGCAAATTTCCTTCCCAGTGGCATGGAAGTTACATCAGTTTTTGCTGTTACATGAAGACATTAATCCTACTTTAAATGTCTGTAGGCTTTTTAATCCAGCATCCCCAGTGTGATTACAATAATTAAGTTTGCCATGTAACGCTCTAATGAGCAAAGTATGATTTGTGGGGAAAGGTAATATATTTTATGAGACTAAGCAATACTGTTAAGGACTAAATCAAACAAGCTTTCAGGAACACAAATTTTTGTTTTTTTCTTTCCAGGTTGTTCACCTAGTTTAACAGTGGCTTTGTGCCTCACACCTTTCTGAAATAACTGCCTTAGGCTGAGTCATACATTAATGCTCCAATGAAAAGAGCGTTATTCCATAGAGAACAGGGATGAGCTACCTTTTCCAGGGCAGTTTTCATGAAACAATACATGGAATTTCAGATTTCTCTCCCCCTCAACAAATTATTACACAATTAAGGACTTCAGTTAATACCCATGCCCTTTCTAATTGTTCAGAACCATTTTGCTTAAAGATAGGAAAGGCATGCTGAAAGCAATGCAGCATTAAATGGTAAAAATACTGGAAGGAAAAGGATAAAATATGTACAGCCCTGTGTTCTTCAGGCTTCCCACTAATCTAATGATGCAAAAATCACTGCCTGGGACATTATGAAATTACAAGCAATATTTAATAAGGTTGAGTTGAAAATGATAGGTTTATTGAAGATATCTGTTTAAAAATAAGTCACACACTTTCTAGATGAGTTGGGCAGAAGAACTAGTTTGCCTGTACTGCAAAAAGAAAAGGAAAGGGAGGAGTTTAAAGAGAACTTAAAAAAGAACTCAGAGAGAAAATGAAAAATTATGAGAATTATGATCTTCAAGTTATCGAAACAACTGGAAATACGATGACTTCTCAAATACTGTGTTTCAATTTTGATTCCTGTGTTTTGCATCTATAAGGAAACAAAAGCTATCTTAACTAGCTTGAACTTTCAATAACAGTCCTGAACCTGAAAAGTGAGATCAAAAATAAACAAAAAATAAAGTTGAAAAGAAAACATATCTATATATATATTTTTTTAATAAAAATTAAGAATTAAGAAATAAGCAACCAAAGAAGGATCAAGCTACTGTTACACTCATTAAAGTGTCGTCTCTTCCTTACACCTCTCCAGTCTACATTTTTCCTTTTTAATTTCCTGATATGAATTCCAACTCACCTGTGCTTATGAACTCATGACCCTTTGTGACCACCTATGGTGGCCTGAGGAAGGAGTGAAGATGTGACAGTGAAGGCAAAAGATTATGAAGAAGACACAAATGGGATCCTTGCTAGGTGGCCAGGCCAGCTAAAGAGGGTCACAGAATATGACATCAGTTCTCAGCAGGAGCTGGAAGAGCACAGGCTCACAAAGTCAGTCTCTGGGCTGCTCCTGTGTTCATTCTGCAGTCAGATAACATGGACCACCATCCTGGTGACTCCTGATGCTCAGTGTGCTCCGGGCTCCTCCAGTGATCTAGAACTCCTGGAATGGGCTGTTTGCTCCTGCTTCCGACAGAAAAGGGCCTGTAGATCTGTGCCCTGCCTTTGAGCAGCAAATATTAAGTAAAGGTCAATACAGATGTGTCTGATAGTGGTTTCTCTTGGCTAGAACATCAGGCTGGAAGGAGCCATTTCATGGACAAGGCATCACTCCACAGAATGGAGTGACCAATGGACCTGGTTTATGGCGTGGACTGTAGCAGCAGTAGCTAAACTTGTTAGGATTAGCTGTTAGGATTAGCTCTTTTCTCATGTCGTTCCAGCCTCTTCTCTCTCTCCCTAAGCTGTGCTGTCTCACTCCCCATGCAATCATCACAGAGTGCAGGGATATAATCTAAGCCCTGAGGCTCCAGTACACTGCTAAGAGCCACCGTCTGCAAATCCAAACTTGCTCCAGCCCAAGAAGTGCCAGGTCTGAGGCAGCTGCTAGCTTTGTCTTTAATAATGAACCTCTGAGAACATCTGAACTGCAGTATCAAAATGCAGCCTAAATACAGCAATTTATCATGATACACCGACTCACTCATGGCTTACAGCAGGATTTTGAACTTGCCAAAGGTAGCTAAATCGCTTTCTCACTTATAAAATATTTTTCCTAAATCACAGGCCTTTTTCTCTGAAAGATATGGTTAGAAGTGCCAACTCCAGGCAGAGCTGCGGGGAGTAAGCAGGTCATTAATAGCTGGCATGAGAGGTGCCTGCCTCTCTCCTTTGTGGTGAATAGTTTGTGACATATGAAGTCTCATTTTATGGTGTGTGGTGGGTTGATTCTGGCTGGACAGCCCAACAAGCTCCTCTGTCACTGCCCTCCTCAGCTGGACAGGAGAGAGAAAAGACAATAAAAGGTGGGTTGAGATATGGACAGGGAGAGATCACTGAGCAGTTACAGTCATGGGCTGCCCACAGGGTCACAACATCCTTTGGGCATCCCCCCACTCCAGCATGGGGTCCTGCGAGGGCTGCAGGCGGATCTCTGCTCCCCATGGACCTCCATGGGCTGCAGGGTCACATCTGCCTCCCCATGAGCTGCACCAGGGGCTGCGGGGGAACCTCACCTCTGGTGCCTGGAGCCCCAGCTGCCATCACTTCTTCACTACCACGTTGTTTCTCTTATGCATTCTCACTCCTCTCTTCAGCAGCAGTTGTGCATTTTCCCCCCCTTTCTTAAACGCATTATCCCAGAGGTGTTACCACCATCACTGATGGGCTTGGCCTTGCCCAGCTTGAGTCTGTCCTGGAGCCAGCTGGCACTGGCTCTGTTGGACCTGGGGGAGTTTCTGGCAGCCTCTCAGAGAAGCCCCCCCCTGCAGCCCCTCCCACCACCAGAATCTGGTCGTGCCAACTCAATACATGACCAAATTATTTGGATTTCACCGTGAGAAAGAGGTTGGTTAGTCTACCTCCCATAGGAACTGACTGCTGAGGTTTCTTATTACAAAAAAACAGAGGTCTCCTCTGAAAGATCCTTTCATCTGGATGTTTGAATAGATCACAGGTGAATGAAAGGAAAGAAAAAGCTGTTCATGCTCCGGTGATACAGAAACTTTATAGGTGGGTGGAGCACAACATAGCAGTAACTAAAAGAGAACTTTTTTGTCACATTTTACTTTTGCAGACTGATTTCCTTATTCAAATACCCACAAGGTGTACATTTAACACACTTCTTTGCACTGACACCTTGAGGGATCTATAACCTTTCTTTCACCAGTTTAAGTGTCTTGTCACAGCAATTTGAAAACTTAGTAAAGAAAACTACTCAATCACAGCATGTCTTACAGCATGTTTCCTGCTGCAGTGAACTCCAGACCATAGCATTCCTCTGGGTTGCAAGTTTAAGCACAGCTTCTCAGATCTTGTTCATTTGGGGTTTTTTATTATTTGGTCACAGAGAAGCCACATGTTTCACATATGGTTGCAATCTGAAAGGAGATATTTTTAAATGACATAACAAATTCCATGTTACTGAGCAATGGTAAATTTATAAATGAAATGGATGATTTTATACTTGAAAGGCTGAAAGCTCAGCCTGCCATATAAAAGCCAAACCAGACGTTGTCATCCTCACACAAAGAGGGTTGGAACAGTCTTCTCTCCATATCCATGGTTTGTACAGGAAGATATAGTGGGTTCCACATGTAGCAAGAGAAACTGTGGTAGGTCACTGGGAAACACTTCTGAGGAAAAGGAGGAAAGCACTCAGGAAATCTGACATAAGAGAGAATGTCCTTCACTGTAGGAGTTAATAAACAGTGTAGTCAAAAACCTGGCAGGAAGAATGGTGGAGGTCACTGTATAACACATCAGGGAAATTACCTAAACGATCTCCTGCATGGAGTCCCACCTGGCCCCACTGTATGGGATATGGGTTATTAATAATGAAGGATTCTCATCCAAAATAAATATCCCTCCATTACAAAAACCTATAATAAAACCACAGCCACACTTGGAGTTATTCTGTGACTTCACTTAGTAACAGCAGTTTTGCTTTTCTCTCTTTGGTATTCAGTTTTTGTAACAAGTAGCCGCTTCTTTTCTTGAATTGGTAATGTGTTTTATGGTGCCTCTCCACCTCCTTCTATGTCATTTTCTTCCTCACAAATGTTTATTTCCCACTTGTGCTCTGATTTTTATTGTACAGCTTGAAGCACAAAGCAGCCTCTACTTTGTGTTTCACCTGTTCTAGACTTGTTTCCTTACATCGAGATGAAACAAAGCCTTTCCAGCAGTGTAACATTGTTGTAGGTGAAACCAAAAAAGTGGAAAAATAAAAATTTTATGGGAATGCGCCCAGTAACATAACACCTGTCTAGATGTGCACATCAAACGCCATCTGGAACTACCATCCTAGGGGACTGACAAGTAGATTGTAGGGCATAGGAATGATGCTGGGGGGCAGAGATGTCCTCTTCAACCACTGACTTGCAGAATCCAACTCAAATGCGCTTCAGGTTAAAAGGGACTCTGCCCTTCCGTTGCATCTTTGCCCTCCAAAGAATATACACAACCCTATGTGGGCTGTACTGGCTGCAGCCTCTGGCCCAGAGCCTGTGCTCCCCTCACCATGCTCCTTAAATTTTGTTTTTCCTGCGTTTGATAATATTTCCCACAGAGCAGAACACTTCCCACAGGAGTTTCAATTGCATGCACTTTAGTCATAGTCAAAACACAATGAAGGAGAATTTTAGGGTCACCGCTGAGGGTTTTGTTCCCAGATCCCATGAGAAGTAAGTAGGAATAGGAACATTGCTTCACTTCATTCTAGACGTTTGACCTTTGAGAATTTTTTCTTCTCTCTTGGTCCTTGTAGCTCTATTGTAACTCACCAAGTACATAATGAAGTTCAAAGGAAGAACTTTTTCTTGGAACCTGAAGACCATCAGGACAGTGTCTAATTATCATTGCACTGCAGTAAAATTGGCAGGATATGTTCCAAACTCTTTAAATATCCAGCCGTAATGTTTGACCTGCTGACTCTCTGTGCAATGGATTTGACAGTCTATGTTAACCTATACAACAAGAGAGATTTTCACATCTTTTAAACTTTCCATTCTTTTCATTTAATTGACTGACCTTGTTCTCATATTAGGGGATACATTACAACCGTGTCTTCCAGGAGAGCCTGCAACACTTGCTTGCAGTCCAGTCACAGGTTGTCAGACTCTGCCAGGAATATAAAAATACTCATGATGTGCCTTCACACTGAACCTGGCAATTGCTTTTCTTCAGACTTGCAACATATCAAACAAATTATTTTCAAAATAATTTTCTTTTCTAATGAAACATGTGTGAGATATTTTGTCATCATCAGTGATAGTGCAATCAGACACCAAAAATAGGAAGCATTGCATAGAAAGATTTTGGACAGAGAGATAATTCCTGGTATTTTTTAAGTCCTGTGCAGAAATTTGACTGACACTCCCCTGTTCAGTGTTGGTCATGAGTCAGAATTTTCCAGGGCACTGGCCCAAAATTTTCTAATAGAAGGAAAATAATTAAACTCTCAAACAATTTATTGCCTACTGCTCAGAAATATGACCCTAATATACAGCAAACAAGAACCTGGCTATAAAGAAGTGTGGATTTCATACTCAAGAGAAAAAAAAGGAAAAATTAATGTGATCCTGTAGTGTCACTTTAGCTTGAGAATATTGGGTGGCATTTCTAAGTTACATTGGCCACTTTCAATGATACAGAAGTATATGCTCAGATAATTCCTTGGCACCCTCTGTGTTGTGCGAAATATTTGGCTGGAGTGACAATAAATCCACTCCAAGAAATGATGTCAGGAAATAAGTAATGTCTAATAAGAAGAAAGGCATTTTCGAGCAGGGTTTTTTATAACCCTGCTGCCAGGAACGGGCACTTTTGGTTCCTCCCCTCTGCCTTACATGGAAGGATTTATATTATTTATTTTCTTAAACTAAAAGTTCAAGACCATTAAGGAACTGCAGTTCATCTTTAAGATGAATTGCAAACCAGTTGTGCAGTATTTCACATTAATGATCCAGTGCCTACTGAACAGCATGCAGAGAAGCAGAATACCAGTTCTCTCTTTGCTAAACACAGCAAAATAGTGCAATCTAGAAACCAATTAGCATTGATAGAAAAGTGCAATGATTCCAGTTGTCTAAACTAAAAGTTATGAATAACTTAGTCAACCTTTCCAAACTGCAGCTGAGTTCTGCACAAATCACAACTTGAAGGCTTACCAGTCAGAGCTCAAAGTTACAGGTCTGCTGTAAACAGCTTTCCAATGAAATAGTGAGCATTTAAAACTCCTGTTATTTGAATTTTACAGGAGACTACATCCATCACTAGGTAGTTCCATTTTCCAGGAAAAGATATATGCTATGCTAGGAATTATTTCAGCCTTCATGAATTTCTTATTTGAGTTATTAGTGTGCACCCCGTATGGGTTGCAACATCTCGCGTGACAGATGAAATCTAGGTTTTCAATAATCAGTGGTTAACAAATAGCTTTTAGGCTAATAATGAGAGCTAAGGAAACGATTGTTTCTTACCCTGTATCTAGCAGGAGGTGGGATGAAATAGACTGAAGAGCACATCCTCATGCCAGGCACAGAATTCTGGCCGTTAAAGTAAGATGATTCTAGCCAGGGACTCAAGAAATGCCTTTACAGTGTGATCATGTTGATGTTATGATTAGAGTTATGTTTTTATCATATTTTGCTTCCAATTAAAAATGGCCAAGAGCCTACACAAAATTTAAAGTGAGGGAAATCTCTTACCCTGTTTTAAAAAGTGTAGATGAGGGAAGCCACACTGGTTTTCTATACTTAGCTTTCTGAGTAGAACTATTATTTTGAACAGGAAATGCATCTGTAAAGCATCGAGCGATCCTTTGTTGTGTGTATGTGGCTGGAAGGTCATGTAACAATGCTGAAACTGTGGGTTGTTCGAAGGATGAATACAAGGAGGTAACTCCTGTGGATGTGTCTGTCTGAGGGGCAATGTAAGGAGGGGAAAGCAGGTTTCCTGTTAGTGCCCCATAACCCTGTGTTTCTGTTTCTTGAAGTTCAGTGTGAACTGAGCTGCAACCACCTGCCAAGAATAACAGCATGGCTCTCAGACAGTGGCTTCTTTTAAGTGTAGTAAAAGACAAAGGAGTTGTTCTTGGCTTTGCAACACAATTGTTTATTAGTACTTGTAGCATATGGCAGGCCAGGCAGGTAACCAGACATTTGACTTCTCTATTACTAGCAACAGCTTCTTCCTGTTTCAAATCCTTTCTGGCCCTCCAATGGCAATTTTCTCTCAAAATACAGGGAGAAAATCCCTGACTCTTTCAGATGTACATTTGTTTTTTTTTTTTCAGGAGTGTTAACTGGTACTCAGAAAGAAATTAGGCATCACTCACAAGGAGGAGCTGCTTATGAGGTTTTTGATATGTGGTTGCTTCCATTATTTGACAGGATCATGTTATTGATAAACACAAGGCTGAACTGCAGCAAAAGAGATGTTTTGGAAGAGATGAAGGGTGATGCACAGATACAGGCACCAAAACCATTCAAAGTGGTACATACACATTTCAAGTAAAGAGTAGTTCACCATGTGTCTCAGCACTTTGCCAGATCAGGATGATGATGTGATGCTGATTAGACTTTCCTGGTGACCTCTATGGTCCCCAAGACCCTTAATTCATATTCAAGAGAATAACTCAGTGCTGTGTGATGCTTCATTGAGGTCTCCATGCCCACATACCCTACTCACAGCAGGATGCTCTAGGCAAAATTTGTCCCTTGGACACAACAGCCATTTAGCAGCTGAAGGTGTTATTCCCTGTACAGTGTTTTAAAGTTAAGAACTTGAAATATCTTTAAGGAAAATAAAATACTTTCTTCAGAGAAGACTGCAGAGGAAAGATAAACCAGTTTGTGGCCACTGGATTGTTGGGAAAACATAACTAAAACAAATAATTTTTTCTCTAGAAGTTATGTAAGTCCTCTGGTGCCTGCACTGATCGCTGCTCTCATCATACTGATTTAGCTGTAATAGGTTTACTATTGAATCTCACAATCCTTTCACATGATTCTGGTGAGGTGCTGGGAAGTCCAAGGACTGTTCAAAAGCAGACATCTCAGCATCATGAATCCAACTTGAGTGCCCTAAATGCCTTATCTGAACCAGAGAGGTCTACCTCTTCAAAGCCTTCCAAAAGAGGTATTTATAGAACTCTCAGCGCTGCAGGAGTCCCAGGAAAGCAGTGCTACACATGCTGTTGCTATTTGTTGAAGATATTTATTCTGCAGTAAACGTAACTTTTAGACTCTGTCTCTTCTGACATGGATTTGCACAGCCTCTCTGCCCCTTCCTGTGGTACATGTGAAGGGCAGACGTGAGAGCAGGGGGTGTCTGAGCCTGGCCAAAGCAGGAACTGAGCCCTCCTCCGAGCCCAGCCATGATCTCCTGCACATCACCTGGGGAGCCATCACTCTCCACAAACTGAGCCAACTGCAAACTGCTCCTGACAGTTTGATTTCTCCTGGGGATGTCTTTAATGGACAGGCTCTGCATATCTCCGATCGACTTTTATGAAGGGCATCACACTTCTGTCCCTTTTGTCTTGTTGTGGTAAGCTCAGAAAGTATAATGGAGGGACAAAACCACTCAGATAAAGTGAAGAACCTTTTGTAGATAATTAGCTTCCTGCAATTCAAAAAAAATATAAAAAATGAAAGTACAAGTACAAGCCCCACAAAAAACAGGTTTGAAGAAACAGAGAAGTAAACTGTTATAATCCCCATTTAGACATCAATATTTTTTCTGGACTTCTGATGACACACTGGGGATGACACTCAAAAAGCAGATAGTGAAACAGGTAGCATGGGAAAAGGGATGCTCTGCAGAGCAAAGCAAATGGAAGGTGTCACCTCCATGAAGGTTTGTTTGATTTGGAAGAGATGTAGCAGGAAGAGTGTGGAGCAGGTTTCAGTAACCAGAATGAAGAAGTGTAGAGCTTATATAAAATACTAAACAGTCTGAAAAGCATCTCCCCTTGCCACAGGGAAATCACGATACTGCCACAGGGAAATAAAGATACCACCACAGGAGTGTACCACATTAAAACTTGACACGGACAGGTAGCTGATTTCTTCATAGGCTTCAATAAACTATTTAAGAAATTGCAATGGTTGCACTCCCTCTTTCCCATCTTTTTGCCTGCTTCATCTCTGGGGGTCATGTATCATCCACTTCATTGTGTTTTACTTATTTTGTCAGCCCTTGTTTCTCCCAAGGAGCCCAAAAAAAGGCATTTTACTTTGGAAAGATGTTAACTCTGAGCAAAACATGAACATGATCCCTTGCTGTGGAAGGGAAGATTTTTCTTCCTGCAGTCAGAGGTTCATTTATGTACCTGCCATGCAGCTACAGGTGGAGGAAGAGAACAACACAAGCAGTGGAGCTCAGTTTTGTGGCCATGCTCCTCACCCAGGCCAACAGTGTACTTCAAGAGAAGGGATTGCATTTCAAGAGATCCTCTTCTTAGATCATGGGTAAGTTCTCTTAACTTCATAGTTTCCCAGATGATTACTCTGGAAACAAAATGTTCAAAAAATGTCAGAGTCTGGGAAAATATTGGAAACTGAGACAAGTGAGTAGGAGTCAAGTTTAAGTTCAACTTCTTGCAGCAGAACCAACAGAGGAAATGGACGACAAATGTAAAATACAGAAAGATTTCTTCATGCCATGAACAGAAGAGTACAACCAGAACAATTATTACCTTTACATCTTCTGTTGAGGAGCTGTGCTGGGTGGTGTCAATCAGCACACAGAGCTGCCATGTTCAAGTATGTGTGGAGTTATAACATCTGAGGGTTTTTAGATGCTTCAGTGGGAGATGGGCTGGAAGGGATTGAGGATAGCACAAGTAGGAGCACAAAACTGGTTGTGATGCAAGTCATTACACACTTAGTATTGACTTCTCTGTCAGATTAAATCTGTTACACAGCAGGGGCAGCAACAGTCCTGTCATATTGCATATTTCTAACTGAACAAAAACCTTGCCAGTAAGATAATATTGGCTGCTATGATTCCAAGTTCATCTGAAGAATAGCAGGAGAATTTGTGGATTTGAAGCTGCTCTTTATGACCTTCACTTGATCTTGGATGTAAAGAAAATCTACTCATTAATCTAGACTCCATGACCTCTGTGTAAGTTTGGAATTTGCAAAACAATCAAACTACAACTTGTGTAGTTTCCTTCTCACAGCAAACATCTCCCTTCCTGAAGGAGTGTGAACCCATAAAATTTCAGTAAAAATATCAATAAATTCTACAGGTACTTCATGCTGTAAGCACCATTTGTTTTCTGGCCCTGGAAACACAGGTGATTGAATGATCCTTTAAATCCCTTACCTAAATCTGCTACAGATCCTTGGAGGTAGTCCACGAATTTTAGTGGGTGTTGGATTAGCTCCTGAGGGACTAATTTCCTGAGCAGTAAAAGATGCAATGCTGATTTGCATGGGAAAGAGGCTGTCCAGGTGGATGAGTGTCATTTTGTTACATGACCGTGTGTGGCATCAATCCATGGTGGCAATAGGGCTGTAGGAGATGAGAACAGGAGCCTACCACCCCCCCTTGCCTTGCCAACTGTAACTAGAGATAAGGCTTTCCAGCCTGATTTTCATGATATGTTGGGCCAAACCCTGCAGTCCTTGCCTAGTTAGCATTCAGACAGACCTCTCTCTCAAACTGGAGGAAGCTCTAGATAAGAAAATGCAAAGTCAGGGTGAAGAGCCAATTGCCTTTTAACCACATTTTCTTACTGAAATCGACTCCACACTCTGCTTGTGTGACAGATGGCTTTTGGCACTCGTGTCAGCACACAGCAGGAACGACAGCTGGAAGTTTGCAGGACATATTCCCATTTTCCTCGGCCCCTCGTGTGTGAGGCAGATGTGTTTGCAATACAGCTGTATACCAAAAGGCAGGCCTGGGTACAGGCTGCAGGGTTTGACCTGTCAGTCCCCTCTCAGCGGGCGAGGTTTTGTGAATGCATCATCTGTGAGAGCTGGACAGATGGCAAATTTTACTATTTCAATTTGTCTTGTATTTCATTATCCCCTTAACTTTTTAATTTGACTGCTCTAATAAAACAATCAGATTTTTTTATGAGGCTTATTTTTTCTGCTGGGTAGGCAAACATCACAGATATCAAATTGGAATACAAAGGCAAATACTTGGGGTCATCGAGACATCCCGTATCCATAGTGATTCATTTATAATGCATTAAAGTTATAGTGCTATAGGCTAGTTTAACTGTTCAAACACATTATGAGGAGTGTTCCAGATAACTCCATCTTGGGAACGACAGATATTTCAGAAAGTGATGTGCTTAGGGAGCATAAAAAGCAAAGTGTGTTGTCATGAATGGTTTTAATAGGTGGTCTGAGATTTTGGCATCCTGGAGGCAACATTAGTCTTCCAACTATTTTGTCATATTTACTGCTCAAATTTCTTGAAAAAATACGAAAAATAATTTGAAGGGGCACATTTCTTACTAAAGCCAGATTTTTTTTGTTTTCCAACATATAAACTCAATAGAGACAAGGATCTGGTGCCTGAGGTGGCTACCTAGAAACAGAGACTAGACAGGAGTAAGGGAATAAAGGTAGGTATTTATTTGAAAGGTCTTCAAAGGCACACCCTGGGGAGGCAGACGCTACTCCAAAAGGACCCCAGGATGACGACTCACAAGCTCTTCACACTCTTGTAGGTTTGGTCCATTTGCATATCAGCATAAATTCACCAATTAAAGCTTTAGCTAATTATGTAATTTCTCCAAGCTTACCCTGTTGCACGCGGACACGAAAGAACACACACAGACACTCGCTCTGAGAGAGAGGGAAGCTAAGCCGGAAGCTCGAAAGCCCGCTGGCTGGGGGATCTCGTTTATTCTTATAGACCTTTAGAAAACCTCACTGACTGGAGAGTGAAATTACCACCCTTCAAATACATAGGTCAAAGGAGAGATCTATCAAATGTCTCCGCCTTAGGAGAAGGAATGAAAACATCTTGGCAGTTAGACATAACATGGCTTATGTTTACAGAACAAAGTGTGAGAACTTTATTTACAGAATTAAAAACATTGAAGAACTGTGAAAAGCAATGCAACATTACCCCCCCTCTCCAAGATGTTGGTTTACACATTTTGGGCCTAGGACAATCTGGGTGTCCTTGGAGAGCAAACCTAGAGAAGTTTGTTACATCTATCTTAGCAAGAGAGAACAGCAGGTAACAGGCTACAAGAAACTTCAGAGTTACACACTAAGCAGAACAGAATTCGAAAAATATAAAAGTAAAACCTAAGGCATCAGAACAAATCTTTGCCTTTATGTTCTATGAAATAGGAAAATCATTTTGCAGTAATTTTTGCTCCCTTCTTTTGGTGGCAATGTTTATTAACAGTCTTGGAGCCCTGATGGACCCAGGAAAAGCTTAATAATGTCTGACAAGCCGTTCACAGTAAAACTGGTTAATGTCACCTTCACTTAGCTGAGATGATTTAACTTCTCTTGCCCCTTAGCCCATTATGTCAAAGAGGTAACAATAAATACTAGGAAAATAAAAATTAGCTCTACTTCTGTGTTCAAATGGAAGCAATACAATAAACAAAACCAGTTTATTTTCTATACACCACTTAAACCAGGGAATCTTTTTCCAGCAAAACTCCATATTGGACAGACAAACTAATCCCATGGCATTTACTCAGGAAAATGCCCACAGGGCTGAAGATCCCTAATGCATGGGAAAAGTCACATACAATTCTCTCTTCTGAATGACACTGGAAAGCCTGTGCAGGTTCATTGAATCTATTTCTGTCACATAAGTTTCTCTGCCAGATATACAAAGAAATTGTAATTAAAGACAGCCAAAAGTGTCCCAGATTTTTAGTCTTCACTGCGTTGTCTTCAATATGCAAGTGGGGAAAGTAGAAAAAACAGTGAATGAACAGTAGATTTTATGAACTTTAGCTTCTAATTTTTCTGCCTGTCCTTGTGGGGAGAACTTCCAAAAGAAACTGCCCTATTAAAAACTAATCCGTATTTTACGGCAATATGTATTGTAAAAAAATATGTTCCCATGTTTACCATGGATAATTTAAATATTAATAAATGGCAAAAAGTAACTAATTACTATGATAATTACGTAATTACTGTAATATTAAATGCAGGTGTATCCAAAAGAAAACATCCTAAGACTACCACAGATTTAGAACCTGTATTGAATATTATTTTTCTCTGATTGCTAGAATTACATGATTTCTTTGTACAGGAAAACATCATCTAAATAAGCAGGCTGTGGTTTTCAACCAAAGTCATTATCTGCAGTCAAATTGTATTTTACCTGATTACAGGAAAAACATAAATAAAATTCTCATCCTGTCTTACGTTGCCTTTCCAGCAATGCTGTAAAAGTGTCGCATCCTAAATGTGAAGTTTGTTTCCCCCAGATTTTGATGTGTGGTTATTTTCTCACGAATCATTTACTTGGAGCTGGGCTGAACAGAGATCAGAGGATGTGATGATGAGATGAAATTCCTGAGGAAGCAAAGGGTTTTTTCCAATTAGGGACTTTTATGTATCTTTTTGTGCACTATTGTGGGAAGAGAAAAACTTAACTTGTAGGGGTTTGCCACATTTGTGGCCTGTTTGTAGAAATCTTTCCCAGCTCAACTTATTAACTGGTTTATGTGATTTAATAACACATTCCAGTTAGAGCTGGAATCCAGTTTGTGCCTTTGTGGCAGGAATTTATCAGAGTGTTGTTTTTTTTTAATCTAACGCACTTCTCTGAGATATTTTTCAGTATTCTCAGGGGCTTAGATAAGGTGAAACTCTTTCAAATAGGTAAAATACCTCTTTTTTTTTTTTTTTTTCTTCCCTGTAACTTTTTTTAAGCTTGATTCTGCACGGTTTTATGTAAGTAGCCCTGGAAGATGATACGAATTTTTGTGAGAGGCTTTATTTTCTGAAGCTGTGTCTGTAACCAAGAAAAGTTTCCAAATTAATACCCATGTTTACTCCTAAAGCAGTTACATGAGTAACTCCTTATAGCATTTTATGACTGTGCTATATTTACATAAATTATTGACTATTCAGTTTAATAACAGGAAATAAAGATCTTTAGCACTTTCAAGGGCACAGCTCAGAAAATGACGGCAAAGTTCCTAAAGATGACTAAACTTCCCACGTCTATGAAGACACATAACAGGATGGAATTAAGCAATCTGAAAGAACCCTTCCTCATAACTCTCTTGATATAAAGATTTTAACTCTTTAAAAGTAATTATTTTAATAAGTCTCTTAGGTGTTTATACTGCTTCAAGAAATGACCTTGCTTTGGGATCTCAGCTTCCACTTGGCTGCTTCCAGCACTCAAACTCATTTTTCTTGACCCAGCTGCCCTTTGCAGAGTAGATTGCACTCCAGATAATGAGAGAGGAGGGGAAAGGAGAAGTTTTGTGACTTGCTTCTATGGCTAGTGGTAATAGTCATTACCTAGAAGCCCCTCCGTAGCATTCTGACTGAAGTGGCCACAAATACTTTAATTTTTGTTTGGCAGCAGATGGTTTCTTTGCATCCTGACCAAATATGTCAGAATTTATGAGATGACATTTGCAGTCTATTTGCATCCTTGAAACTAATAGTTTCTATTACAGATTGTGTATAAACCACAAAACACTAAAATGTTTGCATGCATTTTTCAAAACATGTAATGAAAAAATATTAAAGAAAGTTAGAGCACAGTTGAATTCTATAAAAACTGCTTTTTTGAGTCTTTCCTCAATGCACTTTTCTGTTATAAATATTATTTTATGACCCTTCCAGGGTCATGTAATAAATATAATAAATAAGACTCTGTAATGAATATTATATTATGACCCTTCTAGGCATTTGGATTGTTCCTGTGAGATAGTAAGCTGAAAATTTCTAGGATATCTCAACAGTTAATGAAACAAACAACCAAACATTATAAGCATGAAAGTTACTCAGCTTTCAAATGTTTTATTTTTACTTTTTTTTTTACACTGCATAAAATTGTATTTTTACTTTTTTTTTTACATTGCATAAAAGTTCCATTAAGACTGAAATGACCTGACAAAGAAGACCAAACTATAAAAGCATAAGTAGTTGGGGTTTTTTCGTGTTGTAACTGAGTTCAGTCCCTAGGAGAAGAATCATTCAGAAGAAACTTTATAATTGAAATTGTTTCATTGCAGATGTGAAGCAGCAAAAGGCTCCAGGGGGTTTGTATCTTTATGTTATTCTCAGTGATGTGAGCTGCAAGAGAGGGAAATTATCATGCAGTTTATGGGATACAGGGGTTAACTGAGGAGCTAAACCAGGTAAGAGAACAAAGCAAGAGAGCTCCAGGGCTGGGAACCACTGTGGGCAAGAGTGAGATGATTGAATGGATTTGGAGACTGCATTCTCTCATTTTTACTGAGATATTCTAAAGAGTCATAACTCCAAAAATGTTTCCTGCCTGTGAATAAAGATGGGCATCTTGTCCAGGGCTGTCAGCCCAGTGCTTCCCACGAACAAGGTGTGTGATTACTTTGCCATAACAAAGAACTGGATTTGGCCTTCACCAAGTACTTTCATATCTCTTATAGCACATTTTTAAGCACAAATCAGCTGTTTGGTTCTGCCTTTTTTTCCAATCTCACCTCTTCTAGAGGTGTAATCACACAAGAATAACAACTGCCCTGAAGGCTGGGGTAGGTTACCAGATCCCAACACTCATTCTGTGTCTGCTTATGGACTTGACTTACACAGGAAGAGCTGCATGAGCCATTTGCCAGTCATCAGAGCAAATGATTAGTAGAGATAGGTTGATTTCTGCTATTTATTGTAGCTGTTTCTCTCATGGTATATATGGGGTGATTCCACACCACAGTGAGAAAGGAGAAAACAGGATGCTGTGATCTCATAATTGCTCCATGCATTCAGTAAACAGAAGCTGTAACACATATGTCTTACTCAGCTTAGTTTTGCCAAATAAGAGACATCAACAGGGATTTGAGAGAGGATAACCAAGTCTGACCAGTGGAAAAAATATTTTAGAGTTGCTCAGAAGTGTGAATCCAAGCAATTTTTCAAGATCTGCTGCTTTTCCATGATGAGCTAATAACTGAGAGCAAGTCATCTGTTCTGATTTCCATGAGGTGAAGGTTCAATCCCATAGCTGGATGTTAGATGAAGGCAGGATTTATATTGTTACTGCAGATAGTAAATGGTTTGGTCATTTTGGTGGAGACTCAGTTTGCAGTTGGTAAAAACCTGTAAGCATCGCTGCAGAAGTGCTAATGCTCTCAGGACTATTTTGCAAAGGAGAAAATTGCATCAATGAGGAGACACTGGACTGTAGTATAACAAGAATTCAGAAAGTGTGGCTGAATTTATGACTGCTGAAGTTTTTTAAAGGGTGCAGCCATCTCACTTGGTACCAGGCCAGACTTATCCCTATATTAACTCCATTGACTTAAACCCACACACACATTTGACTCACTGTTAGTGGGCCTGGGTTTTTTTAGGGAATATTTAGTTCTGCAGCTATCCTCTGAGGCCCAGGAGGAATGTGCCTGGTGCTGGGAACAGTACAGGACATGTTGGGTTTGGCTGGGATGACTGTGCTGGCTGCTGACTGAGTGTTCTCATGTCTCCTTGCTCTTGCTTTCGGCTTCATCCCTTGGGAGTTGTGACTTTAGAGGGAGTTCTTATATACATTCACAAGAAATCTGTAACTGGGGACTCAAAAACTTCTGAAAACTCAAAGCTTTCTTACATAGATTTTATAAAAGCCCAAATGAGAGTCATGGAAAAAACATTTGGAATAGTACTGTTTTCTGACAAGTTGTGTTTTCTTGGGAAAATGGTGAATCATCTCTAACATTTTCTAAGACACTGACCTCACTGGTGATATAGCACACACAGCCACCTTTCTCCTCACTGAGTAGGGAGGCCACCATTGCATTTACTGCCATGATTAATGTTATGTCTTGCTATTTTTCAAAGCCCAATATCTAAAACTTTCTAATTCTCTTGATTTCAGAGTTCAGCATAAAAGCGTGAAAAGCCGAGGGCTGCAGAACCAAAAGAAAACTGTTAAGAAGAGGAAAAAAAAAGACAGAAAAGAGATGTCGCTCAAGTGTAGTTTAACTTTACCCGATAAACCATAGGGACTAAGTGACTTCCAGATATCATTGAGACAGATTTATAGTCCCCACAATTCCCAAGTGAGGAGAGAATTAAGACCCACATGGATGTGCATGCACACCTTGAGTCCCTTTCCCAAAGGGAGTTGCAGGCTTGTCCTGACTTTGGACACTTCTTGAGGGGGCTGAATCTCCCCTAACATGTGGAGGAGAGCATTCCCCAGGCTGATACAGCTGCCTCCATCCACAGTTCACATTTTTGAGAGACCACGTGAAGGACAGAGGGACTGCAGAGTCATCACTCAGTGTACTGAAGAAAACTTTGATAGAAGGCAGTGAAACAGTAATGATGATGGCTGCTGATGATCATGAAGACAACACTTACAAATTAGCCCATCTCCCTGGAATTTCCTAAGCCCTTGGGCACCTAAACCTGAGGAACTCCTTTCTATCATGAGGGGGATTGAGAAACTCATGTGTGGCTAAGCAAGGAGCTTGGTTAATTAACAATCTCAGTTGTATGAGAAGCCTGGAAGAATTCAATGACCAGTGCAGAAGCTGAAAAGCCAACAGCTGAGCTCAGAAAAGTGGGATCTGACTAAATTACACCACATAAGACCTAAACTCCTGTTAACTTCCAAACCAGTGCATTAAGTTTTCCAATCCTCTCTCAACACCAGTTATTCCTTTCAATTCTGTTCACCATACAGAAATTGATGAAGATATGAACATTTTTACACATCAAGTATCTTCTGACTTCTGACTAGGGCATCATCATCATCTTTTCAGAGAATTCCAGTTCAATCTAGTTTCTGAAAATGACTTTGAAAAGAACAAAAAAATTATCCCAGAATTGTCATCATAATCCAGGTTTAGGAGTACTTTTTTTTTTATTATATGAGTACAGCTTTATCTGTCAGGCTGTATGCAGAGGCAGGGCTCTTGTGCAAAGAACATCTCACAGCATGGCACCCTTGCCCAAACTTCAGGGCAAGAGTATAAGATTATACTCAGTTCTGTCTCTCATTTTTATTCAAATGATGAATAGGAAATCAACACTATATACTGTGCTTCAGGGTATCTTCATCATAAGACTATTTGTATCCAGAAGTGTAGATAAACTAAACCTCAATTAACCAAATCTGGTTATAATCCCTCCCTATGGACACTCAGCATATTTCAAAAGAGGCAGCACTGTAACTTGTTAATTTAGCAAAAAAAGAGCAATAAAACTGTGTGCTTAAGAAGAAAAAGCACAGCTAATGATCTCTGCCTGCTGGATTCCTGAAATCTTGTGGACTACCCTAAGCCTTTATTGCATCAGCCCCACTGATTTCATGTTCCAGGGTTGGTCTTTAGACCCAGATACTCAATATACCTGCACAGTTCAAAACTGAACATCCAGTTTTGCTTTCACTGAAATGTTTTTCCCTGTTTACTGTATTTCTCTTACTTTTGTCCAAGCGGGTAGAAAAGATTTCAAAATAAGAAATATTTCAAATAAACATTGTCACCTTCTGGGCCTGAACTCACCTCTATGTATATGGCACTCTTTATCCACTAAGAAAAGATCTGTTTCCATGATTTATATTTTCTTTAGGGAGCACAGTGTTCAAATATCAGTATGCCTTGAGGATGCACAGTTGCCTTTACTACTGTGAAACAGGATAGAAATAGGATTCTTCATGTTACATGGTGGTTGCTTTATTCCCAGCATTTCCAAAGTCCCATTTTGACCCTTGATAATGCCCTTGCTTCCCCCATCACTGAAGACTATCACTTCTATGAGTGTAGCACCAGCATTATAGCTCATGAACTCACAACACTTTGAAGCATAGGGAAAATTGTCCCCCAGTCCCAGCACAAAGCCATAGGAAAGCCACTGTGCTGTTAGTCTGCCATTTGGTTACTTCCTATCAAGACTTTCTACATCTAAGTTGTTTCAGAAGCAATAAAAAGCAGCATTCTGTGTGTCAGTATTTGTTAGAAAGGTGTTTAGTTTATGGCTAAAATATATGATGCTGGATTTAGAAAGAGCCTAAATCCTCAGTTACACAGTGTTATTCAACAGGATGAATGAAGAATCTGGTCAAGTAAATTACCTCCTCATGCCAACCGTTCATTCTAATTTTATTGTGATTTCTACCACTGTTGCATATACATATTTAAATTCTTCTTTAAGTATTTTCTGCTCAAAGAAAAAGGCTTACCAAATTTCCACTTAGAAATCAAACACCTGATAAAGTATTGCATTTCAAGTACATGATTGTTGTCTCAAATAATTTTTTTGCTGTGAATAATAAAGCCCCAAGGAGATTTAACTCTAACATTATCTTTGTCAATTTGAAGTTCATTTGCCTGCAGGTCTGTGACAGATGCTATTATATCTCACTGGATCATGAGGTTTTATGAGTGATTTCTGAATTTTAAAAAATCCCAAACAACTATTTTAAACACCAGTTGGGTTGTTCTCAAACTGCTTTTTATAGGGAAAAAAAATCATTGGTTTTGATTATTTTGAGAGTATACTTAATAACTGTCAGTGTAACACGGGTAGGCTTGCATTTTGAAATTATACTGCAGTAATTGTTCTTGGATCTTTCTCTGCTGTAGTTTTAGGTGTTGAAGTTGTTTATGAGCTGATGTTAACACTGTGGAAAGAGAGACAAGTTCTCAGTCTGACCCTGACCCAACATAAATCAAGAGTAACTCTTGCTAAATCTCATTATGAGATGAGTGAAATAGAGAGCAGATTCCAGCCCAGCTTGACTCCTCTTAAACAGTGCTGTGTGTCAAGTGTGGAAGCACTTTTAATGGCTTTGGATAACCACTCATCTGAGCAGTGTGATTCATGGCTCTGTCAAACATGATGTCATGCCATATTTCCCCAAATTTTTTTTCTATTTTTATTTTTTTTGTAAAGACCAGTGTAGCATTTTAATGGGAATTGGCTCATGAGTAAGAAAGGAAAGATATTTCCTGTGAGGAAATTTGGGTGAAAGTTAAGGACAAATTTTTGTATGAATCAGCTAGTTCAGCCCACACCAGCTGTAAACGAGCATGAGAACTGTCCATGGGTGAGTAAGAATTTACCCAGCAGCTTGCATGGTCTGGAGCTTACACAGAGTTGCACCTGGCTGTCCATGGGATATTGTGTCAACAGGTAGAAAGAAAATGTTTTCTAATCCAGACCTGAAAACTCTAAAGTTCTCTTTAAAGTTCTGAAGGCAATGCCTTCAGAAGCTATCAGAAGACAAGATATTTGGCTGACACCAGGGGGGACCACACTGAAGTCTGGTCTGCTGGATTCAGCACAGGAAAAGGAATTTCTCCTGCCTGATAGGAATTTCCTAGAACAACATTGTAAGCATAAGAGTAATTTCTATTTTCTGATTAATTTCTAATACGATCACAAGTCTTACCCTGGACTGGGGTAAGAATTAAAAAAAAAAAAGTTCTCTTTAAACCAGTCCAGTTCCCAAAAGGTGTTTTTCAGCTGTGAAGGCATTTTGTCTGAAAGTTGCTTAGCAGCTGCATTTTGGGATACCAAGTCAGAACCAACACTTTTCACAGGAGATGGTAGATTTGTATCTTCATTGATACAGGTGATGGGACAGACACCAGGTGACACGTGGTGGGATTTCAGTGTCACCCTGTCCATGGCACAAAGTGCCCTCTCACTGCTGTCCAGGTCTGTAGATGTTTTCCTTCAAAGCGCACAGAAAGAAAAGGGAGAGGAGATCCTATGCATGTCTGTGAGCAGATGTTCTTAGGAATCTGTAGGACCACTTGATGTGAAAACAGGCCCTTCAGCCAGGCACTTGGGTGCAGATGTGTCGCAGCTGAGACGGGTCACGACACATATACACGCTGACAACTTCAGGCAAAGAGCTCATCTTTAATACCGCACAGCGTCTTTTATAGTTTCTTAGCTGTTTACATAGTTTTAAAGCACAAGAAGCTTAATTAAACCAACCACCACACACCACTGGGTGAACACACAATAATCATGCAGCATGTTTTTCTACCTCTAATTCAGCTGTGCCTCTTTCCCACGATCTTTCTCTAGCAGAAGCAACAGGCCTGAGCCATGATTTTACAAGGGCAACAAGGCCTTCATTTTATAAGGTTCTACCTGTATGTGACAGAGATGATCCCAGACACCCAAAGTCCTGGAAAGGTGGACACAGTTTATTATTCACCAGTGTACAAACTTTAGTTTTCTTATCACTGGGCTTTTGTGTCCACATTTCCCTCAAGAGCCTTTCCACAGAGGCTCAGACAAATACCAATTTAATGTACTCCATGAGCGGTGTTGAGATTACCTCTCTTCATTCTCTTCTCCAACTGTGCTTCCTCAGTTGCCCAAAAGGGTAACTGTTTCTTTTCTGTTGTGTCTTTGGCTTGGACAGGTTTGGATTCCTCTGACAGTCTAATTTTAAATCAGATCAATGGTCTGTTTTGACCAATAGTCTGTTTCCGCCTGTGGGCAGCACAAGAAGTTTCCATCAGATCTAATTCCTCCATATTCCTTTGTCAGGGTAATTCTACTTGGTCCTGGACAGCACACAAACATGTCATTCAGTCAGAAGCACTTAAATTTACCAGACAGCTCTTCACTCAGCAGAGGATACACATTCAACTAAATTTACAGAAACTGAAGTTAAACAAGCTCCCCATTCATGAAAAGACTTGATATTTTATCAGTTTCAAATTTCAGGTTACAGAAGTATCTCAAATTAATGGAAGGATTAGATTCTAATCCTTTCAAATATTTCTACGAACACATGGTGTGTTACGTCCATGGATGATTTGATTTGAGGCTGAATAAAAATCTCTGCAGAAAGTGCCTGTTTTTCTCAAAAACATTCTATTTTCAGTAGGAAACTAATAATTTATGACAAGATTCTTTTTTTTCAATATGAATAAAGAAAATGCTTGAAGTGTTGATGAAAATCCTCCAAAGGAAAATGCTTTTATTTTTTTAGCTGATCATAGCAGTTCATATCTTCCAAATCTCAGTTAACTGAACTAGTCAGTAGCGTTTGCTTGATAGGCAGTGGAGAGAGATTCTCCTCTAGAGTTTGTCCTGTTTAGAGACAGCTGAAGGATAATGGTGGAACACACTGTGGAATCACCTCCTTTTCACAAATTCCACACATGACAGAGGGAATCTCAGTGACTTATAAACAAATTTTTAGATGTCTTAAAGTAAGTGAAGAAAATTCCACTCTTAAGTGTGATATATTTAAAGACAGAACTGCATTTGTTATGTTTTACTGTCCTTTTTATGCCTTAATTATATTTATTTTCCAAGGGAAATTAACCAGACCAGATTATTGTTGGATGCTGATGGCAGTGGAACAATGTTCCTGTCCTTCCATCTTTTATCTGTCTCCAAAGGCAACAACATTAAAATTTCTGTTGCAGTCATAACAGAAGCTAAACTTGCATAAACTCAGGATGGCTGCGTAAACAAGACGGCTCACAGCATTATAGTGAGCAAACTTCATTATAGGTGGGTTGGTTTTCTCTTTTTTTTTAACTGTGCAAGGTAATTCTTACTTGCAGCTCTTCTGGTAAACTCACACAGTGTAATGTCCTTAATGCTTCCTGTTACTCCTAATGGAGAAGCTGGAAAATGCTTTACCCAGCAGTGAATGGTCCTTGCATACACATTTCTGCCTTTACAGTAATGTAACACTCCTTGTCTTTTACACTGAATTATTGTTTCTTAAGTAGTGGAGCCACCAGTTCTCACCCCAATCTCTCTGCTTAGTCCAGCCTTATTTTCTAGGCTGGGACCAAACCAGTAGAGTCTTTGATTTAAGCTGCCACTCAAGCTAAGCTGTGCCCATAAGAACAGCTCAGCAACCTGGAAAGGCTGGAGATGGGAAAGGTCAGTCAGATGGTGTGAGAGCTATAGAAATACCCCCTTGAAATAAGACAATATTTTGTGTTGGAAGGGACCCACAAGGGACACCCACATCCAATTCCCAGCCTTGCACAGGGTCACCCCAAGGGTCTTACCATGTGCTGAGAGCAGTGTCCAAACACTTCTTGAACTCCGTCAAGACTGGTGTAGTGACTGCTCCCATGGGGAGCCTGTTCGGTGCCCAAACACACTCTGGCTGAAGAACCTTTTCCTGATACCCAACCTACACCTCCTCTGACAGAGTTTCAGGCCTTTTCCTTGGCCTTTTCACTGGCCACCAGAGAGAAGAGCTCAGTGTCTCTGCGTCCTCTTCCCCTCACGAGGAAGTTATAACTGCAATGATGTCTCCCCTCAGTCTCCTCTTTTCCAAGCTGAACAGACCAAGTGAACTCAACCTTGTACAGTTTCCCCTCCACTACCTTCTTCATCTCCATGCCATTCTTGCCAAAAGGGCAATTTTGCACATTGGTGTGGTGAAAGGCAGAAAGGTCAGAACTGCTGTATCCTAATCTTTAGGCTTAGAGGGCCCGTAACTCAAGATTTTAGAATGAAGGGAACCCCGTGCCAGGGATTAAATTATTCTCTGTTACAAACTAAGAAGAAACAACCTTGCTATGTGTGCAATAGAACCTCTAATCTATGGCCCAGATGTCCATTCCCAGTGCCCTGGTTCTCCCAAACTTTTACAGGGTCTTGTATGGGAGATAAGGAAGAGAAAAGAAACTGTTTGCTAATGACTGTGAAAACAACCTGGCACACTGAGTTCCTTCCTTCCCCATCCTCCTCTCTTTTTTCACATCGAAGAAAGGCTGATTATGTTAACTCAGCCATGCATATGAAATTGTCCATCGAATTCTCACACGTGGGGTTTTTTGTGGAGGAAGGAGGCTATAAATAGCACAGCTCTAAGGTGATGCTGTAAACAGCCTCGTAAAACACAGGCTGCTTGTAAAGCAGTGCAGAGCAGTCTGTGCCAATGTGATGCCTGAATGCTTGTGCTGACTGGAGAATTCACTCTATCCCTTCATTACAAACACTCCCTCCTCATCCTCTGCCACACTTACTAGGGCTTTCATCACATACCAGATTCAGTGCTGCCCATGCCATGCAGCATTAGTATCAGCCAGACTGCTCCTGGTGACCTCTAAAACCTACAAACCCTACAATTTTTGAGCAACTAATGCTCTAAAACAAATTTAGTAGGAGACAACTTATAAGTAAACTCCAAACAAGCTTTTGCTGTACACTTGGAATCCTATTTAATGTGATGGATATTGATCACACCTTAATTCTCTACTAAGCCTTCCCAGCAATTTTTCAAGCATCTTCCAAGAAGAAGATATTGTATTTTTTAAAAATCCAAATTTTTTTAAGGTTTTCAATCCCTCTCTCTTCATTTTGTTTTTCAGAACAACTCTTCCATAGATTGTTTGGGTTTTTCATCTTTCAGCTTCACAAAATATTTTTTCTGGCTCAAATTTTGAAAAATAAACAAATGAAAAAAGAAAACCCTAAAGAGTGGGAAAACATATTCATGCTTTCCCAAAGAACCTTAGCTTCATCTTTTATAACTGCAGAAAATAGTCTAGTTTTACAGTTCATCTTTCCGTTGCTTTCAGTAGAATGGAATCCAAAACACTGGCGTACTTTTGAAGCAGCTGTTACATCTAAAACAAAACATCTGTAATCTAAAATAAATCATTTAATACAATAAAAAAATTCATTTGTAAATACTATTTCACTGGCCAGATTAAAAAAGAAGATCCTTAACTAGTCAGTTCCTTTTCAATAGAGGATTGCTCTTGAGATTTTTCTTGTAAATATTTCATATGAATTTTCTGTCTAAGAAAATGCTAAAGAAAACCCCTTCAGCGTGTACTGCATAATATTCAGCCCTACATTTTTGTCATAATTTTAATGAAAGGTTTTCTGTTTGTATCACGTTGACACAAAGTTTTTGAATACTACACACATATCTATAGACAAGCACATTCCTTGCTCTTTGGTTTTGGATCAAGCGACTTGTCTCTTCCAGGTTTTGCTGTCATGTACAAATCCATCAGCTCAGAGGTCACTACACCTAAAAAAGCCATCTAGATTTCCCTAAGCAGCAAAATATTTCTCAGAAGAGTCTAATTTCCTCCCGCTCTTGACCAGCCCAAAATATGGTTCCATAAATTTCCTCCTTTGGATGTATTGCTGCAATCATTTGTGGGGCCAATCCTGGACTCCTGGAGGAGAAGATAGAGGTGGTAAAAAGACTTTTTGGCTATTAAAAGATAAGAGGCTGTAATTTTTTTTCTAAATTCAAGGTCTCAATGATCTGATTCCTAGTGTACCAGTCAAAGTTGCTGGGAGACCTGAGGGAACAGGAACCTGCTGCATGAGGAGAAAAACTGAGCAACTGGAGACTGTGAGGGTGGTGTGAACGTGTTAAGCAGCTTTGCCGTCAAAGACAACCAGGGTTGTGCAAGGGTACCCTTAGGAGTGTGTGAGCATCCTCACAAGCCACTCCTCCCCATCCTTAGTCACTGTCAGTACTCTATTTTCAACTCTCTGTAATTTTCTGCACATTTTCCAATAAATGGAGAGGCAGATGGTACATGCTTGCGCAGAAAAGGATTTTTTTTTTCTTTCAGCAGAAAATACACAGATATTTAGACAGATAACAACATCCTTAAGTGATCAGATCCCTGTATGGAAGAAAAGAATACAGGCTTTTGATTTTTGTACTTAACAATATTGCCATGTTACAAGCTCATGTTGAACTCACTGGTCCCTAAATCATCTAAATCCCTTTGCAAAGGGTTGCGTTCCCAAGTTTTGTTCTCTGCTTAGATAGTCCCATTTAATATTTTTATATGTATTTATATGCATTTGAGAATGTTATTCTCTATTTTTTCCCTTTTTTTCTTCTTCATTTTTTTTGAGACCTCATGCTGGCCTTTTTGACCACATCCATCTAAATTTGCTGTTTTTAAGGGTATTCACAACGCTTCTCAATACAGCACTGCCTGCATATTTCATCACTTTGCAGCTGTTTTTCTCACACTTCCATTTCATCGCAGCTGTTAAAAGCAGTCGCACAGCACAGCCCCTCTCCTTCAGCTATCTTGCTAATAGGAT
Source organism: Oriolus oriolus (assembly GCA_013400235.1). Lineage (NCBI taxonomy): Eukaryota > Metazoa > Chordata > Aves > Passeriformes > Corvidae > Oriolus > Oriolus oriolus. The sequence goes on along the minus strand of VXBT01007288.1, from coordinate 85,666 downwards.
TTGCTGCTGATCTCCCTGGCATGTCAAGGTATCTGGGTTTATGTCTGAACAATGAAATTTCATGGATATATTTTCCCAAATTCATCCTCTTATTGCAAACCCTGATTAAATCCGTCTGTTTCCAATCTTTGTCTTTTAATTTTTATTGTAAACTAAGCATATAACCAGATTTGCAAAGGAATTATTACTTCATGTAATAATGTATAAAAGAAAGGCACAAAAGAGAGTAAGGGTAAAAGGATACAAATCTAGGAACGTCCCCCAAATGCAGCAAAAAGTGTTCTAGCATTAATTAACATATTTGCTGTTGGGAAAGAAGTGGATTGAGGATTATGATTATTTGAAAAATATAAAGGGAGAAATGGTATTTAAGTATACATTTGGAGATTAAAGTAATTTGGTCATATAATGTGGTTTAATTTAGGTCTGCGGAAAGTGAGAAGCCCGTTTCCCACATGTCCGTTCTAGTACCTGGTGATTTTTCACTCCCTCAGCTATTTTTTTCTCCTATTTTCACTTTATTCACTCTAGAAAAAAATTAATAAGAAAAAAAACAACCAACCAAACAGAAATTTGCAAACACATATTGGTGAAGACATTCTATTTTTATTTTAAAAAAATAAGGAAGAAAGAGCTGGCTGGGAAAATAAAAAAAATGCCTTAGGAGGACTTCACACAAAAAACTGAAACTTTTTCTCTGTATTCTCATTAAAATGTCTTAAAATGTGTCTGGAAATAACTGGCTACAAGGAGGTTCCAATAAAGAGGTTGCATATCAAATATTATCTTGCAAAAGAAGATAAGGAAAATATTTAGGAGTTTTGGTGCAGGAATAAATCAGCCTAAGGTTGAAGAAACTTCTACCTCATCTGTTCACAGAACCGAGATTTGTAAGGACTTTTCCTTTCCTCCATTTCCTTCCCTCTATCTCTGCTTCTCCCACAGCTGGCAAGTCCAAGACCTATCCCAGGTATTTGCTTTGAGCATCTTTCCGTTATTTTCAGCTTTTAAAAACAGAAAACCAAACAGTGCAATGATCATGTTCTGACAAAAGGCAATAACCCAAACACTGTACTTAACAGGTAACCTTCAGTCTGCAGAGCAGATCTCACACCAGAGTGTGTTATCTATCATGAGATATTTGGCTAAAGCCTCTGGGCCTTGAGTGCACCCATGTGAGTGCTTCAGGATATGGATGGAGCAAAGATTAGTTTCCTGCATTGCTCTTCTGCATTTTTAGTTTGTTGGTCCATCTCAGAGCTGGGAAAATTTCAGTTGCCTTGAAAAGAGCTTGGTTTTTATTTTAAAGTTTCAGTTAATTTCATGCAAGAATGGTTTTAGTCTTATGATCAAAACAAGTAATGTACTGTAGTATAACATAAATTGTCATGACTTAAATAGATTTAGACTTGACAGACTGTGTAGTATCCAAGTCGTTCAAGTATAAAGCAATGAATGACATTATGCCTATCACAGGAAATGTGGCTGTCAACTGCAATTGCTTCTGTAGCACTTTGGAAACAAGGACAATTCAAATCTTCAAATCACAAAGCATCTGCTTCTGTATTGCTTTTTCTTCTCTGGTGTTTACCACTGAGCTACTTTCATTACTAGCTTTTTTGATATCCCTCTCTAACACTCATAACTTGCCTCAAAATATGATATATATCATTGTATAATCAGAATGATAATTTCTATATAATAAGAATTGCATTTACATAGCTCACAACCATAGGAGAAAATTCCTTGTAAAATCACAGCAGAATGAGCTGACAGAAGGGCAGACACCAGGTCTGTCATGAGTAGTAAGGAGAAGGAGAGTTAGAAAGCTGGTAGGATCTCAGCATTTCTGTCTATAAACCCAAGCAGAAATGCCATTAAGGGGAACAGCGTGTGTGACAGTGAGCTTACAAGGCACTGGGCACTGCACATCCTTGCAATTGCAGGAAGCATCCTGAATTTTCAGAACGATGTTCTTGCTGGAAATAGTGATAGTGGAGACAGATGGAGGATGTGGTGGAGATCAGTCCCTGCTCAGGTCTGTGCACATGTGAGAAGCTGCTCCTGACATAATGGGAGTCCTGTGCTTGAATAACGCTGTACAGCTGTGCCATGGGCCTGCAGGCCAGCTCTTTGCTCAGTTCAAGTAGCTCTTGGAGAAAGGATTGGCTTCATCCGTGTCTTCTGGAGCAGCAGCTGTTCCTCCAGTAATTGAAATCATTCCCTGCCTGGCTTGTGCTGAGCCCAGCAGCAGCTGAGGCTGGCTCCTGGCCAGGGGAGCAGCAGCTGAGCCCTCCTCCAGAAACCCTGTCTGCTGTGAGGAGAATGGCCCCATCCTTAGACTTGGATGCTGACCTTCTGCATGGTCTGAGTTGACATTAGCTAAGGCAATATCCAGTGAGAAGAGCAGGAAGGGCTTTTTGCTCTGTCCTGGTGTTCCGTGTCCAGCCGTGCCTCCCTGCCTGTGGCCCCGTGCTGAACACACAGTGCACATCATCTCTGGCTGCAAGTGATGGAGGGGTTGTGGGGCAATTACACGTGTCATTCCTCAAACTTTGGGGTGTGTGTGTTGTGTTTTGGATAACACTGTTTTTTCTTCTTCAATAGGCCATTTACCAGGCAGTAGCCTTGCCCCCTCTTCACCCAAGGAACAATCTCTATCCTCTCAATGTGATTACAGCCCATTTCATTCCATAATAGGTTTCTTTTATTATTCCCTCAGGCATGTAAATCAAATTTTACTCAGTACCAAAATCTTTGTTCTACAAAGAATGCTGGCATCGAGTGCAGTGAAAGAATAGTTTCACTACTGAATACAGTCTGTGTTAATAGAACTCCACTATCTTTTTTACTTTGAAAGTAAACATCTGTCAAAGTTTATTTTCTCTGTCAGAAAGACAGGAGTGTCTTAAGGGAAAGCACACAATAAAATCAGATAGATTATTCTCAATTATACCTTTCTCTGTCTAAATGTTTAATTAGATAAGCTGCCACGGAGACAGTGATTACTTTGGCATCCATCTGTCCCATTTACCGAGGTTACAAATGCTGTGGAAGTCTTGGCAGATTTGATCACAGCAGCCACAGAGAAAGCAGGGGGCTGTCAGTCTCAAAAAAGGGCAATTTCAAACAACTTTTCAGCCCGGCTGGGTGGCCACTCCTGGCAGAACTGTTGCCAGTGGATGATCTTGTGCTGTCAGAATTTGGGATGTACCAGCCTGAGTGCACACCACAGAATCATAGGATGGTTTGGGTTGGAAGGAACCTTAAAGATCATCCAGTTCCAACCCCCTGCCATGGGCAGGGACACTTTCTACCAGGTTGCTCAAAGCCTCATCCAACCTGGCCTTGAACACTGCTAGGAACTGAGCAGCCACAGCTTCTCTGGGCAATCTGTGCCAATGCCTCCCCACCCTCACAGTAAAGGATTTCTTCTTAATTTCCTATATGTAAATGTAATACTTGAAGACACAGCATCTTTCACCCCTCTGCAGTTACTGTTCTTAAATAGGCTTTTATGCTTGATTTCAAAAGTTATATGTGTCCATCACAGTATTAGTTTGATTGCAGGTGTTTTAGCTACCATGGTAATACAGGTTTCTGTTGCAGGCCTTGCTTCATGCTGGGTTCAGAAAAAGCACAGAAGAGAAGCCATGATTTCCATCACACAGAGTCTGCAAGCACAGGCAGTGCATAATGTGATGAAGAATATAAAAAGAGAATGAGGCATATAAACTTGTGAAAATTGCAGATTTTTGCCACTTGATATGTAAATCTAGCTCAAGCCCATAAAGGCACAGAAATATTCAGACATAGGACTGGAAAGATTTTGACTCTGAATAGCAGGGCTGCCCAGTCTTGTTGTTACCAAGGACTTTGCGGTGTAGAAAGTGCTGCTTTGTGTTTTCTAAAATTGCAGTCAATAAATATTTAAGTGTAAAGGCTCCATTACCATTAAAGCTCACAATATTAAAAGTATTTATTTTCATGACATCTCATAAGGATGTTTTATGGGTGATATTAAGCCAACGTGAAGCCCACCTACAAGACTTGAGCTAAGGTATAAAACTTAATAACTTGAAATGGCATTTGTATGGCCAAACCTAAAGTAAGAGTCAACTTCAAATTAATAAATTTGAATTTAAATGTTTACCTGTGCTCCTAAGCCTCCATTACAAGTACAGGTAATGGGGATTTAGCCCATCCAGATGAGGAAAGATTTAGATGCCTGTGAGTTATGAGCTGAAATCAAGTCCTTTGTATTGGCACCCACGACCTTATGATGTACTCTGAGTATTCCTGCTGAGCTCTACCTTCAGAAAAGCACATTCCACACACAGTCCCATATATTATCTGGCAGCCTTGGGTATTATCACATGTATTTGGGGCATCCCAAATGGAGAAGAGGAGTTTCCAGGATATAATTAATACCTTTCCTTTTTGAAAAGGTCAGTGGGGTCCAGATAGCTAATATCATTTTATGTCTAAGTCCCAAAATCAGTTAAAGCAATGGTGTAAGAAGAATCCCAGTTTATTACATTGTTATTTGGCATAGCAGATTTTCCTTCTGCACTCTTTTTTTTGACTTTTTATTATTTATTCTTGTATCACTGAAAAACTCTTGTGGCTTTTGAAAATGTATTATATAGAGCCTGTCAGTGGCTTTTAAAAGAGGTAAAATGTTGGGCTACACTGTGTGCTGGAAGAGAGATTAGGCCTTGTCGGCCGAAGAGAGAGCCTCGTTCTCAGACCCGGAGGTGATCCTGGGATTACAGCCAGGTCACCGAGGATGGGCTGAGAGAGGATTGTGGGTTTCTGGACAGTGTCAGCCCCATGAGATGTGATAATTGCAGTTTCTGACCTTGTAAGGTATTGTTTACCTTTTACCATAATAGGCAATGTCTGGGAAATATTCCAGGTGATTAGGGAACACTGAGGTGAACATCTTTCCTGTTTATATGAGGTGATTTCCTGTTTTTCTATTGGTATTTAAGGGAATTTTGGATACGCAATAAAGCTTTTTTCTTCTTGCACCTTTACCATGATGTTGCGGAGTCTCTGCCCATGCGTGAATACTGCAGTAAAAAATGCTGAAAAGTAGTGGGGGGCATTTAACCCCCATCAAAAAAAAAGAGACATTGAATAATGAGTTAGAAGAAGATGAGGTCTCACATTCCATTCTTTTCATGGTTTTCCAGTTTTAGATTGTTGTTTAGTAATTCTTTCAGTATTACGGAAGTCAGATATTTTATTTTTGGATGCTGTTTTGAAGCCATTTGGTGAAGGGTTTGTATAGGAAAAATAGAGGGAAATATATGAGACATCCACAATGAAAGAACAAGGAATGCAAAATGCAGCTGACTTCATTTTGGTCTGCAGGCTTGAATTCAAGCCATGAGCACTGATAAATTCGCTAATAAATCTCATCCAGCTTATGTTGTGTTTCAAAACCAGTCTCATTTGTAGCTTCCACTAGTTTAATTATAATTTGGGGTATGGTTTGAACCAAAAATCAGGATGTGCAGTTTGCATGCTATTACTTCTATTTGCATAACATACCAAAATCAGATGCTGTTGTGTCTGTAGTGTTCCATAATCTTTATCTGTATGCCTACAGCCACAGGATAGGAAATTTAGAAATATAATCCTTTCTTTGAAATACTCATCACAGTTATATTCCTTCATGCCATTACAGGGCAAAACCCCTTTTTTTTTTTTTTTTAAGTCAGAGAGATGGAGAGATTAATGCTTCTGTATCATCTGCTTTTGCAGATGTTATTGAAACATTTTATAAGAGACAAATGTCATTGTAAATCAATATTTGTAATTGCAGGGTAGAATGATCTGTTTCCGATGGCTGAGGAGCAGCTAAATGCAGACACAATTACAAAACCATAACACAGCAAACAAGCAAACCTGCCCTCTGAAATGAGTATATTTTACTTGCCACAGATTATTTTACTGTGTTGTGGGAACACTGTTCAAGTATTAGCCTATGACTTTCTCTTTTTGTTCTCCCCATAAAAACACACTCTACTACATTCATCTTCCTCAACCTCATCATCCTTATCTGAACACTAATACTGAATGTACACAATATCCCCAAACCCATTTTTTCTCTGTGTCTCTGTTCTTGACCTCATTTTTCTCCATCAGTATTATTATTGCAGTATTTATGTCCTCATCTCCCTCCCCCTCCCCCAAACCTATGGATGTCGTGATTTGAAACATTGGAATTCTACTGCTGGATAAAAACCAAGCAAGTTCACAAGCCCTAAGCCTTTAGCAAGACAGAAGATGAACCATAAAATATGCATCACTCACAGGCCCAAGACAGTCTGGTTACAATTACCTGTAGTGGTTGCTGTAACAATAATTCTAAAGACGAGCTCACAGAGTCACACTGTGGGGAGATACTGATTTATTTTTTTTTTCCAAAAATACTAAGCATTCATAAGCAGCAGCATCCATAAGAGCAGCAAAGCGCCTCAGAGTGAACCATCAGGTTCAATGACATGTTAAATGCCAACCAGAAGTACCAAGAAAAAAATATGAATTTTTGTGATCTGGTTTCTTGTACAGGGCATCTGAAGACAACAAGCTCGACAAGACAAAATACTTGCTTGCCTTATATCTGCCTGCAAAATGGTCTTGAAAAGGCTGCTTGGGAAAAAAGCTTTTTCCAACCAGGGAAAGTATTTTACCAACATACTCAATTCTCATGTATACGATTCTTTTATGAGCTGATTAAAAATTATTCTATACTTTAATTGACATGATTCAGAATGAGTTCATGTATTCTGATATTCAATATGGCCAATTGCCACTGTGTTCTCACCATTGCTGGTACTTGGGATTTTGTCCATTTTTTTAAGACAAAAAAGAAGAAAAAGCTTTCATTTCAACTCCATCCAGGTCAAAGCAAGTTTAGAACATTTAACTTCAATTTGTTTCCTAGAAAAATCAAATCAATTTTTTTATTTTATGTTTTGTTAGATGTGAAAATTTTATTCTACTGTGAGGAGAAAGGCTTTTCTCTTTGTGACAAACAAACAGTAGCAATTTGACTCCTTTTTTATTTCCTTCATGGAAAAAAATCGCCTAAAATTAATTTTAGAACATCAGTTTGTGTATTTAGATTGAATTTCTGCTTCATTTTAATTTTAACTAGCTTATATTATTTTTAAAATAAGTTCTTGTAAATATATTAAATGATATTATATTTCCAACAAATAAAAATATAAGATATTTGTACTGTTACATCGTTACTACTCAGACTCTAATGGACTGTCAGTCTCTGAATCAATAGCAACAAATGTAGTTGAGATATTGAAATTAAAAAGATAAGGAAAAAAACAGACAACAAAAAAACCCCAGAACAACAAACCAAAACAACAAACCTAATGCAACATTTGAAATTAATTACATTTAAGACCTGAAAAGTAAGACATTCTGTTTAGGAAATTTCAGCATACTTTTGTTAAAATGTAGTCCAGTTAACTATGTCTCATTTGTTTAGAGCTGTTTCCAAAATTCTGATCTCTATTAATTCTCACTGGGATGAACTGAGTTTGGGAGAGTGTTATGGAAAAGAGTCACTCTATTTTTGCAGTGGTCCTATGACCTTTCCTTATATTCTCTATAGATATCTACTGTTAGCAGCTGCTGGAAGCAGGATGGTGGAGAAAATGGATCTTCTTTGTTTTTTAATCTGATACAGTGTCTTTCATGGTCTTAAGTTAACTAGCAGAAGCAGACATCTTTGAGATTTAACAAATTGAGCAATGAAGATTATTAAGAAGAAAAAATATTGGTTCATCTGTGGCATTTGTAGCAGACTGAGCAGAGCACCACGTTGCATCTATGCCTATGCAGAAAATCTCATTTTCTGTCTAGGGCCCATTTGCTCTGACAGGTAATACACTTTTATGTGGCCAGACAGACCTGACTTTGAGTGGTTTAAGTCAAGTTTGTTCACACACACATGCACACAGAGCATTTGGAAGTGGTGTGTCTGGACTCACAAATACGAACCGTGTCCTGGTTTATGGCATCCCTGGCTACTTCTGAGCTAGCATCTGAGTCAAAACCTTTCATGGACTTGCAGCTGGGAGATAGCTCAGCCTCACAAGGGGATCCAAATTTTCTTTCCTGAGTTTTACACTTGTTTTATCCAGCAGAAGTCTCTGTTGGAAAAGAACAGAAAAAGGGGATCAAGTCCATCAACAAGGAAAAATGTGGTTCCTCCACTTTCTTCCCAGAGTACTTCTAGCCTATTCTTCCCAGTCTCTCCAGAGAAACATTCTTCTCTTTCATGCCCCAAACTCAGCCATCTGATCCACCTTTTCTGGCCAGCCAGGTATGTCAGAACAGCAGCTTCATAATCCTGCAAAGGACCCTGAACCACGGCACAGAGGACACAGAGGATAGTTGCTTTAGCATGAGTGCCTCTGGGCAAAATGCCTTGGATTTCTGAGACGGCTTCATGTTGCTGACAGATGTGGCACAGGAGCTATGAGTGACCAACATCCATACAGATCAGCAGCTCTCCTGGGCTCTCCAGTGACCCCAAACATCCTGGGGACAGAGCAAAACTCCGTCACTGTTTCTCCTGATTTAATGCTCTCATGCTTTTGCTGTCTCACTGGGACCTGCCCCTTGATTTTTCTTTCTTTGCTTATACCCAGTCTTGCAGACCACTTGTTCAAGTGCTCGAAGTTGATGCATCTGCCTGACCTTATTGATTCCTCTGAACTGCAGGAGAGAAACACAAGGGATATTTTTGCCCTGTGCCACTCATCGAGAGTGACTCAGGAATCTGGTCTGTAAAGCTAAGTGAGCAGGTTTTGCATTTACAGATTTAGAGTTTTAGACCAAATTCTCCTGAGGAAGGGAGGAGGTCAGAAACTTCAAAGGTGTGATATAAATGTATGTTCTTATGTTAAATGGGTATCTTTGAAAATTCCGCTTCCATCATCCTTGTTTTGTGCAGTGTCCCACAAGCTTTCTGGTATTACATATATTGTAAAACTTCACGGAAGGACACACAAAACCTTGGGGTTTCTGCACATATTGAGCAAACTTGAGACTGTTTCCAAGTCAAACACTGCAAATACAAATTTTGCTTGTAGTTACAAAGACACCCTCACTGATCCTCTAGAATTTGCAAAAGTGTGGGTTAATTGTCCAGGTCCTCTCCACAGCTAATGACAAAGAGACTACAAAGAGAGGTTCAATTACCCTCTTACCTGGCACCAGCCTTGAGGTGCAGTGAATTTGTGCTTTCAGCTGGTCTTGTTACTCACTGACTTCAAAGTGAGTCCGGACAAGAACAGATTAACCTAGATTACAGAATTTGCTTTTAGAGAGATAAAACTAGGCAGCATAAATCCCATCTTAGTTTACCAGGGGACAGATAATGAGAAGGACAACCTTTATGTGCTCACTGAAATATAGTCAACCTAAATTTTCTGCTGGGCCATGGAGAAGATGTTGAGATGTTGCCACAGGGGCTCTCAGTGGTGCACTGGCTCCTACACTCAGTGCAGAAAGACGGTTACGTTTCTCCTTTTTGCGTTGTAATGCCACCACAAGGAGAGGGAAAGGTGACTTTTGATGAAGTCCCAGATCTCCTCGAGAGAAATTGCAATAAAATTTTGTGTGGATTCCCTAGCAGTTAGGGTGAATACTAATTATCTGTGCATAAGGAAAGCAGATGATTTGCAATGGGGTTGCACAAATACCAGAACCGACGTATCAAGATGCAGCAGACCAACGAAATTATTTGCTTTTATAAATGTCCATGCCTCTAGAGGCTTGTGGACTAGACATAGCCAAAGGAAATTTCTGACTACTGCGGGGTTCAGTAATATAGTTCAGTAAAATGGAATTTAACTTGAAATCTGAACAAAGCAGCATGTGAGAGGGAAGGAATGTTTAATCTGTGTTGGACTGCCTGTTAAATATCTTGAAAAACAGAATTTTCCTTTGTCTTCTCACCATAGTCCTGTAAGCCAAAAACTCTGTGAAAACCTGCATATTGCCTTCCAGTTGCCCAGAAGGACAAACTCCTACAAACTGTACCAGATAAAGTGGAAATCTCTGCAAATACCTAAAGATTGCACATGCATTTAATAAACTGTAATAGCAATCTTAAATGAAAAATTCAGTGGCTTCACAACAATTCACGCAAAGGTCTCAAAGAGTACAAAAATGGATTCCCATTGGTTGGACAGGGCCTTCAGCAGCCTGGTCTAGTGGAAGGTGTGCCTGCTTATGGCAGGGGGTTTGCAACTAATTGTTCTTTAAAGTTCCTGCCTACTGAAACTATTCTATGATTCTGATATATACAAATAGATACACATGAAAATAGACTTAAAAAGCTATTGGCATAAGAGACAACTGTGACATTTTTAGCTTCAAAACGCAATCTTTTAGGAAATGAAAACTAAACTTCCTGGGGAAATTTATTCTCCTTCTAAGTGCGTATATTAAAAAGAGACATAACAATTATGATAACAGTTTATTCAACCGTATAATGTTTCCTCTGCAGAGGACAGCCAGCAGCATTTTTGGCAAACGGCATATTTTCTAAGGGCAGGGATGGTCTGCCTCTCTGTGAGAGCAGAAGGGACTGGCAGTTTGAACAAACACCATTTTATATGAGCATATCCTGGAAGAGAAAGTAAGTTTCTTCTAGGGAAGAAATGTTCAAAAACAGAAAAAAGGGTCAAAACCTGGCCATTAATCCCATTAGAAAATCAAAACACATTTCATACCAAATCACTTTCTCAACAAGCCTATTCAGGAAAGAAGCCAAGAAAGGGGGATCTCCAGAGCTGCTGAGAAGGTAAAGGTGCTATGGAGGGAAGGAAGAAGAGTCTAACAGGAGGGGGATAGAAATGTCAATGTGGTGACATTCCAGGCGGAAGGAAAGGAGAGGAGTCTGTATTTGTGCCTGCTGTTTTGACAAGCTTCGCATTGAGCAGGAGTCAGAGAAAATTGATAGGAACTGGTTTTAAGAGATCAGCTTTTCCAGGGTACAGTGACTCAGCCTGAGCAAATCTGCAAATTCAATATCTCCAAGGTGATGCTTAAACTCACAAAAATGCAAAGGCAGTATTCCATACCTTTGAGACTTTGGATGATTTGTATGGCAACATTTCTTTTATTGTGGCACCTAAAAGAAAATTTGCCTTGAGGTTTTGTTTTCTAAAGTGTCTTTTTACATTGCATGTGTGTAAGGGTTTAATTATGAAAAACAAAGGAGGTTTCTACATTGAAAAATTACATTAAATTAGAATTACGTTTTGGGAGAGCACTTTAATAACTGCACATATTCTGGGAGAATTGCAGAATTGTTATTATCATCTAATAAAAAAGTTTTGAAAATAAGAGAATGTAGAGGCATAATTAAACCTAAAATAAACACAGTTTAGAAATAGAATTGTGTGTTTTAGTTATCTGTGCAGCCTTAATTCAGCCCTAGGAGAGTACTTTGAAGAAGCTGTGTAAAAAATGCAGCAATCCTGGTGCTAAGAAATTTGTCATGTTTGTCACATATGGGCTACTATATTAAGCTTAATCATCCTGTTATGGTCCATGTCATGGTGGGGAGATCAAAGATCTTTATAACAAGTCCTTGGTCCCACTCCCAAAAGAATCTGAAATGCAAATCATTAGTCAAGTGCATATCCAGCATTAAAGATCTGCATTTTCTGTTTCTGCTGTTCACGAGGCCGACAATGTTCTGGGTGTTTCAGACTGCACATTCCCTATCCCAGACATGTCGAGTTCCTCACTGCAGACACTCCAAGACACCTCTCTTGCAAACACTAATTATAGAATAGTATATAGCAGTATATTGAATCATAGAATCATTAGGGTTTGAAAAAGACCTCCAAGGTTGAGTCCAACTATTAATCCAGTGCTGTCAAGTCTACCACTAAGCCATATATGTATGTGTCTCTGTAATTGCAGATTCCATTTGCACAAAGAAGTCATGGTAAGACAACCTCAACTACACTTTCTTAATTTCTGGGTGCTTGATTTAGCAGCTTTCAAAATGCTCTTTTGAGAGAGCAGTTACTTACATATGTCCATGCAAGGCATTTCTGGGAAATAGTGTTTTTCTCTAAACACAGGTTAGGTAATTGAGCAACTTCCTAGGGATTTTTTCTATTTTTTGTGGATCGATGTTTCAACTGGCTTTTAGGCATACCATGTATGTAGTATTATTCCTATAGTTATATTTATCAGCAAGAATTGATGTTTACGAGAGTAACAACACTATAGGTTTGTCAGGAAATTGAGAGAAGGGTTGCATGTGGGAACAGAAGTGAACAAACAACAGGATCAAGGTGGGACTGGTTCCTCTCTCACTTTGGACTCACTGTTCTTTATACCAAAGTGTCTGAAGGCCAGTTTGCCTCCTGTCCATCAGGCTTAAGAGAAAGATTCTGAATCATTTACCCTGGAGACTGATTTATTTCAGAGTTTCCACAAGGTCAGTGGAAGGTAATCATCACCAGAGAGGGGAAATGGCCTAATGGTGGCTCAGTAGTTAAGGATTTTGGAGACAATGATGTGAGGAGCCCCTCCACCACTGGCCTGAAAGCTGACCTTGGCTTGGAACCTCTCCTGTCCCATCTTCCATTTGTAAATGGAAATGACACTTGCTCACCTCACAGGCACGTAGGGAGCTACAGGCATTAGGGCAATGCTGTAAGGAAAAAATGTGCTTTGGGCATCTGTATATTTGGGAGAAGGAAGCTTGAGCAATCGAATCTGCTCTAGACAATTTGAAAAAAAAAACCTTTTTAAAATCTGGGAACACCATGAATAGCTCTTTCTCTGAGGAAAGCCAGATATGGTTATGTTTGATGACTCTTCATGGGTAATGCTGGAAAACCACACTGGGAGTGGCCAATCTCTTTCAGCAGGTGGAAAGGACTGAACTCCTTGTGGTCTTTTCTCCCTCCCTCTTCCCTGAGCACATTTATAGGCCAGTGACACATTGCCTGTGAGATCTGTTTTCCTTGGAGTCAATTTTCTAATTGCTGAGAGTTTTAGGCATTTGTAACTTTCTTTTCTCTTACAATATAATACAGACAGGGCAGACAGCTCCACTCCACAACCATCAGGAGTGCTGAGGGCTTCTGGTTCAAAGGCAAGAGCTGTGAGGGCTTCTCTGAACCATTCTTCTTCTATTGTCTCTGCTTCATGGTCTCTCCCCTCAACCCATATTAGAACTTATTCTTAAAAAGTTTGGGAAAAGCAATGAATTAACAAAATTTTCTGGTAATACTACAACATTTGGGTTAGTAAAGGAAAAGTCCTGTGCTGTGTCCCTTGTGTACCTCTCACAGAACTCGGTGACTGGCAGGTGAAGCTCGGTGGAGGTAAATATGAAGTGACACATGAGATAAAAATCAATGCCACTCGCCCTTAGAACACGACAGATTCTGAACTGACCATTACCATTCATGTGTGAGAACTTGGGGTTGTGACAGTACAGTGAAAACATCAGCTTGGTGCACTTCAGCTGTCAAGAAAGCAAGTGCAATGTGAGCAATTATTAGAAAAGGGCTGGAGAAGGAAGGGAAGAGCACTACTGTGCTGCTGGGTAAATCCAAATGTTGCCCACACTTCACATGATATGTACAGCTCTGGTATTCCCATCCTACAGGATTTATATGAGGCTTGAAAAGATTCAGAGAAGTATCTCAGGTACAATAGATGTGAGAAACTGATTCTGTACCAGGAGAGACTAAGCTGGAAGCCTTCAGTCCAGACAAGAGACAACTTAGGGAAAAAAAAAAGGGGAAATGCAGCTGAAGTCTGTAAAAGATGTTTTTGGCATGGAAATATTTTTTAGGATAGATAATTTACAATCTCTTCAGTAGAAGAATTATGGACATCCAATTAAACTGAAGGGAGGGAGACTGAGAAGAAACTAAAAGTACTTTTTAATCATACTGCATGTAGGCAATCTGTGGACCTCCTTCAGCACGATATAGCAGGTGACAAGGTTTCCAATAATGAGAGGAAACACTAGACAGGGTAATGAAGAACAAAGTTATTGAGCATTCATAAATTGTTAGAAATTATGTTGAAAAAGAAAAGATAAAAGGAAAATAAAAGAAAAAAAAAAGAAAGGAAAAATAGCAGGAAATGTCCGATAAACCTCTAGAAATATATATTTTTAAAAATAAAAATAATTTCTTTTTAATATTTCCCTGTTGACTGCCATTATCATTACACCTTGGAATTGTAAGATACTTTTTATAATTAGTTCATTGCCAGGTCATGAGTACCTGTACCTTTAGCCAATGGCTTCTAGGCAAGACAGGCATCTTTGCTGATGCCAAGACTTCTGTATTCTTCTGATACAAAGCTTCTGCAAGCCTGGTGGCGTAGAGGCCCTGTCTGCTTAGAAGACTGAACCACATGGTCGCACTCCTGTAATTGCACAGACAAAACAAGCAGTCATGAAGGTGCACAAATGAGAAGTAACAAAAATTGAAGAGAAAGCAGCCAGGGAAGGCGAGGGCGATAAGAAGAGAAAACAACTTTTTTTTTATTTGCCATAGATGTTGAAAAGGTTTGCCCTTGGAAGTGACCTGTAGCATAGCCAGGTAAGCTCTTTAGCCAAGACTAAGTGCAGAATAATGATGGGACTTTGTGGATTTCGAAAGGCAGCTGTTGCCATGCCTTTGCTGCCACGCAATGATTTGAGATTGCAAACAGATGGGGAGGTAGTCAGCATAACAACAGGGGAGGCATCCATGAAAACACACATTTCTTAATACGTGACCATGGCTGAAAGGAAAAAACCAGTAAAAGTTGATGGGCTGCAGATATCCAGTTTCTGTCAGAACAGTATAAACAGAAAGAAAAAAAAAAAAAAATCACTCTGGCAAGAAAAACTGAGGTTAAAATATACACAGACTCTTCGGTCTCCTGTTACCTGGCTCATGCTGCCTGCGTGACAGGATCAGATTCTGTTCAAGCTCTGAAAGCCTGCAAGACCCTCTGGCTGGAGGCCCTGGATGCAAACTCAGTTTCAGGGTGTACCTTGTACAAATGCCTTTGGTGAGATCAGATATTTGGCAAGTCACTTGAAAAATATCTGAAGGACTGCAGTGAGCTTAGCTCTCCATGTAAAAATCCTGCTAACACCAGGGCCAGCAGCTAATGTTGCTGCAGAACTGACGTGAATTATATTAAACTGAGGTTAAACTAGAAAACTTTTGCTTCTCTAGGCTTTTCTGCTAAATATCCATGTAGAGCCACAGAATGATCCCAGCGTGTCGCCTGGCCCAGAACAGCAGCTCCTGCACCTGCTGCTTCACAACCTGTGGTGTCCAGTGTGACAGCTAAAGGACTTTAGCGAAGCCTGTTGTACCTCTACAATGTCAAGGCTGCTGGGCACTCTTTTTCTGAGCCTCAGAGCCCTCCAACTTCCCCTCTGAGTCTGACAGTGACACACCACCCTGCACACCTACATCTGCAAGGCTGTGACTCCAGCCTTGTGCTTAACATGGCTTTTCCATAAAGGCGAGTCAACACAGCAGGTGCTGAATGAGGTAGGGTTAAAATGACTTCGCCTGCTCTCATCACTTTTCTCAGCCACCTTTCACAAGATGAAGGTTTTTTTTTTACCAGTGCATATGAAGAAATACAGCAGGCAATGGTTGATAGCAGTGGTTCAGGCTGTGTCCCAGGGAGTGGCCACGCTCCTGGCATGGATAAGGCAGCAGTCCAAGTGTGGGGTTACTTCCAGAAACCTTGAAGTACCCTTTAGGGCTTGCAGACCTTCAGCTAGGAACTGCCTTTGTGGCCCTGGGAGGTTCAATCTCGGAGCAACCACCCCATGTACTCGGCAGCAACATCTTCCAAACCTTACCATGATTTCTCCTTGGACCACACAGGCCCCACAGTAACCAGATGAACATCTTGGCTTCTGCACTTGTCTGCTGAAGCATGATCCAATTGAGAAAAGCACTTATTAACAGTGAGGCTTTGAACTCAAGTCCATAAAGATGATGTTGCAATGATTTTAGGGCTAGATACTCACTGTATATTTTCCTTCATAAAATATTCTGAGATCAAACAGTAAAAAATAAAGGCTAAAAATTGCTGTAGGAAGGATGAAAGTGATGTTTTTTTCTTGTCTGAAGAGCGTTGACTAAAGCATACCATTATAAGGTTATGTTTATTTTACAGGTAAAAACAAAGACAAGAATAACCTTAAAGTATTCTGGGCAGAATAACTTATTATGACCTAGTACAGTGCAAAACAACAGCTCTTCCAGTGACCACTCTAGACCTGGGAGTGGAACATTTCAGGGAGTGGTGCTTTACCAGATGAGTGTTGTACAAGCACGATGGAGAGGAACAAAGCTTTTAGAACTAACCCTGTGGTTTAGGAGCCTAAGTCCCATTTTCAGAAGGAGCAAGCACTTGGAAGACAGGTGTTCAGGAAACCACTCTGAAAATGAAGCTTTGGTTTCTACATCACTTAAGAGATCTCTTCAAAATATTGACAGAGAGCCTGGACTTGAATCAGCTCAGATTCCACCATGTGTTGGGAAAGAACGAACTTCGTCCCCTTTTTTATGGAACAAAGAAAAGACAAATTTGCCCATGATACTGCGAATACAGCGCTTTTGCTTTGGTCCAGTTCTTGATCACATGAGTGAGGTGCTGATTTTCACCTGCACACACCCCACTGCTATCCTTCAACCTTAATCAAGCTACATTTTTACACAGGAGCGAGGAGGAAAAATAGACTATTCCTTTCTGGAATTACTGATTTTTTCAGCATCAGTATCCTGGCAAATAAATTGTAGGCACCTCTGTAATATCAAAGGCAGCAACTAACAAATGCTCTCATTCAATCCATGATTCTGGAAATTCATTGGGCACAGGGTGAAGTGTGGTCACTGCTATCAAAGTATATTGTCTACTCTGAGAACAGAATTTTGGATGTGAACCAAAGCTTTCTTGAGGGAGATAAGCTTGTTATTCAGACAGTAAAATGTTATGATTAACACCTGATGAAGCATTAAAGAACCATAAAAATTCTTCTACCTGGGAAAGATTACTTAGCAGGAGGCTGCCTGTGCTTTGGCAAGCAAGTGTGTAGCAGCCAAACTTGGTGTCTCAGCTTTCCATGAAAAAGGGGATTTATGCAGTCATTTTGTGGTGCAAATAAAGCAGAACCACCCAGTCAGCTGCAGACATGAACAGGCAGATTCTGCTTCTGTTCTCACTGGAATGGCCCAGGTTCCAGGAATTCTTACCCCACCTATGAATTGCGACTACAAAAGAAATTAAGTGCAAGTTAAGTGCGATCTGTGTCTGTCTTTCACAGTTTGTCAGGCACAGCTTTTGTAAATCTGCATACTTCCTTCATCGTGTTGAGTAGCAAGGGTGATTTGTTCCCCCTGCTTGCTGTGTCATTGTTCATTGTGGAGGAGACAGTGCATGCCCAGGTCCCATCCCAAATTGTATCAGGAGCTTGACAGATTTGGCAAAGTGCTAAAGTGGGTGCCTTGATGAAAACCCAGACGTATGTACACTCTGAAGGCTGTAAATGGGCCCTGGTTGGACCAGTCCCTAGCACTGATCCCCTGTGGGTGCTGCTGAACTGGAGCCTGGTGGGACATCCAGGCCTGTGCCTTTGGACTTCCATAGAGTTATGCTCTTTGAAGTTCCCAGTTTAGGCTGAAATGACAGAGGTTCCATTAGGGACAGATTATGTAAAATTAAAAGGAGTCTTGAGTGATGCTGACCAGCCTCATTAACAGGCTCTGGTGAGCATCAGCTGCTGAGCCACAGGCTTGCATTTTTTGAAAGTGAATGGCAATGCTGAGTCATGCTGAGTTACTAATTTTTCACTTTCAGTTTAAAAAATCTTAAAACATTTCAAGATGTCTAGACTGTTTTTTCTTTTCCTTCAGAAATGAGGCTTCAGATGAGAATGAAAACTAACAGCCAACACTAGAAAATCTAGGTCACTGGTCCTGAAGTGAGACTAAAATGGAGTAATGGTTCTGTTCAAACTGAACACAAACGCAGTTAGCACACGGGCAGGTTTACACCTGTACAAAGTGAGACTGAGTGTCCCCAGCCCTGCTCTGAGCAGATGGTGATTAAGGCAGTGGATTAAGATGGACGATTGAGTTTCAGGGCTCTGCATATGGGTAACAGGCAGGAGCAGTACACATCTGCCAGAAAATCACAACTCTGTGCCTGTTATCCCTATCTATCAATAAAAGTGATAACTGTGTTTCACATACCCTGTTTGCACAGTGAATTCTTCACTGCTGTGCCAGATCAACTCTTAATATGCATAACTAATGTAATGGTTTCCAGCCTCACTTGGGACCTCCAGCAAAGCCTGTAACCCAAATAAGGCCAAGCTGTGTTGTGTGGGAGGGAAGGATTCAACAGCACGGGAGGCAGAGACGAATCACCCTCTGTCTAAGAGCTTCAGGGCAAGCACAAAGCAAGGAGGTCCTGGCACCTCCACATGTTCTTTACCTGTCCCATGCTGGTTTGATCAAATGGGCAAGTTTGCCCATGCACTTGACTGATATATGCCTTAGTTCTCATGTTTCCTGGTTGCTAATTTGGCTGATTTCATGGTTCCGTAATCTCACTTGACTAACTTTATGTGGTGGGAGTATTTGCACACATAAAAAAGGAATATTTTTGTTGAATGCTAGTTGCAGGCTAATGTTCATGGTTTGAGAGAAAGAAAAAAGGGATCTGAAATAAAATGTAAGTGATACCCAAAGCTCTGATGTCTTCTTTACATTTGAGGATAACAGAGAGGGAAGGAGCTGAGACAGAACATCTGCCAGTAATTAGAGACTGGATTTAGGTTATAATAGCAAAGTCCTGGAGAGTCCTTCTTGTTTCAGCAGCAGGTCAGCAGTCTCATGGATGGGCTTCAGTGGAGTTTTTCATCTGATTGAAGTTTATCCCTTTTTTTGCAATGTCTGAAAGGACTTCCTTGGTAATAGGTAGTGAACATGATAGTATGGAAATATTTTATTATCTTACAGCAAATGATTTTCCTTGTTCTATAGTGCCCACTCACTGAATTCAGGACAGTTGGCAGCACAGGATGATGGCAAAGGGATAAGCTTGGGGCAGGGGAAAAGTTATGATTACTGTGAGAGAAGAAGTCTAAATAACGACTCTTCATCCAAGCTCTTTCTATTTAATTTCTTTTGCTGTTTGGAGGGGGAAAAATGGAGACTATAACTGTGTAGAAGTAAAACATAGTGATCCATTTCACTTCAAGGACACTGCTTTGTATCCATCTGATTTTATTTGTCTGAACAGGAATAGTCATTGTGTTCGATTCTCCTCTGAATGTGAAAATGTGGATCCAGATTTGTGTGGGCTCTGGGTAAACTTGAAGCAGTTTGGAACAAGCTAAGAAGGGAGCAAAATAAACAAGTGTAGAGGGATGCTTGTAGGTTCAAAAGTTGCTGAAGACTAGAAAATAATAAATGGTATGCCAGGGGGAAGCTCCACAAAGGGAACCTACTACAATTTACAAAGAGGAGTAAGATTTACAGTGGCAAGCGTGTGCACCGAGTCGCAAGAATAACAAATACCTAGGAAAAGAAAATATTGAGTAGACTAACCTACATTTGATGGGCTGGGGTTTAGGTGCTCTTGGATTGGGTTTTGAGGTCTCTTGGAGTGGGAGGAGGAGTTGTTATATTCTTTCTTGTGGGTTTTTCAGTGACCTGATTCATTTCACTTGTGCCATGGTCTTTCATCTCTATTCAGTGATGTCTCTATAAGAGCAAACACCTACATTATTGATCACTCTGGGCAATATCAATTCCATATTCTCACTCTCTGTTTGTTTAATTCAGGGATGCAAGTATTGCTTTTGCTGAATCTAAATGGAAAGCTCAGAGAGGTACTTCGGTGACTTCGTAACCTGACAAACTGTACACACCCAGAGTTCAGAAAACCCAGAAACTTCATCCAAACGAAATATGCATGTGGTCCAAGGGTGGGCCTGGGAGCCAGTTTGAGGTCTTCAGGTGATTTCCTTCATGACTTTGGATGAGTCACAAAAACTGCTCACATTCCCACCTGCACATGGGGAAATTCATTCTTGCGCTGCAGGTTTGTAGTTGGTCTCTGACTAAAGAATTAGTACTGGGCCTTACATACTGAATGTGGCATTGTATATAAGAATTAAATAGTTCTGATCAATAAAAATTATTCCCTTTCAAAGCTGATTTTAATTATTTTTTAATTATATTTCATTTCATATCTAACCAATTGATGTTCCACAAAGCTTAACTGGACTCTTCTATTTTCCCAGGACCTTTGCTCACAAGTTTGAAATATCGATTTAGAGACATATTTGAAGAAGTAAGATATTGACATTTTATCTTTTAAGTCAACTGAATGCTTGTTAAACTTCCCATTTTCCAGTTCATGTTACAATACGTGGAGAGGAGACTCAAGGCAACAAAGCACGAGGAATGTGTGTTCTGTTCATCTCCCATTCTCCTATGAGCTTCATGGGTCATCTTCCAGGGACATGTGTGTGTTTTTAAAGCTAAGCCAGCACTGCAGCTGCTGACAGATCAGAATTCTACTGGATGCCTTATAAATCAGGCACAGAAATTGTTAGAGAGAAGTGTGTATCAGCCAGAACGGTGATATAGCTATGTGTGCAGACGGAGTTCTTTCCCACTTCATATAAATCAGTTACATTCCAGTTTGCATGTCTGTCCTCTTCTGTGCTTATTTGTCAGCGAGGCATTGAAGGGGCTGATGGTTGTCAGTGAGATAAATCAAAAGCCACACTGTAACTGTTGTGGTGCTGTGTATTCCACCACAGATTCTAAAGAAAGATATAATCAGCACTAAATTTCCAGGTCTATTTACAGCATCAGAGGTTAAGAGAGTGATGGTGGATTTTTTATGTTATCTGATATCTTCCAGCTGTTTTTAATATGTACATCTCTTGAAGAGCTCTGCATGAGTCATCAGCTCAGCACACAACGCTGACTTTTCATTGTTAACCTCTCATAATTCACCTTAGCAGTTCCTGTTGCACTTCTCAAACCAAGGCTATGCTAACAAATCCATTATGCTAAGAGACAATGTAGTGCTGCTGCTGGAAAATACGAGTGTGGAATTATGTTTATTTTACACAGTTCAACATATTCTTCTATTTGGAGAGACGGTTACGCTTATCACTTGACAGCCACTGCCACAGCGAAGGTCACAGCGGGGGACAAGGAATAGTTTTCAGCACATTTAGGCAGCAGAGACAGGACAAATCCCTTAGGACAGGCTTGTCCATTGTATCCAGTGGGAGATGGAGGCTGTAAATGATACTTTCCTCTTGTCTCTTTTCTCCCTAGCTCTTTCCAAAATCATTCTCAGGCAGTATGGTTCTTTTCTCATGGGTGAAGCACAGGGGAAGATGACCATGAAGAAGCTGTTCTCTCTCTTCTAAGACAGGACAGTGACAGAAAGTGAATAATAGCAAACTGTCATTTAAAAGGGAAGATTATAGGGATGAACCTTGCAAGCAGTGCCTTAAGTAGGGTTACCCAGGGCCTTGTTATGCCAGATCTTGAATATTTTCCCCATTTTTCTGGACAATGTATTCCAATGCTTAACTGCTCGTGCAGTGAAGCATTTTTTTCTCTATATCCAGACAAAATTTCCCTGAAGCAACTTGTGCCCACTGCCTCTGGTCCTGCCCCCATGCATCCCTGTGTAGGGAGCGCCTCCCCTTCTTTACAACTACCTCTTTGGCAGTGGAAGATGGTGATTAGATCTCCCTGAGCCATTCCTTCTCTAGGTGTAGCAAACCCATTTTTTTTTTCTTTTTGACAAAGCTATTTTCAACCTTTGTTCATGTGTCAATTTCTCCAACCATCAAATCACCTCTGTGGCCCTCCACTGGGCCATCTCCAGTACTTCAAGGTTTCTCTTAAATTGAGAAGACCAAATCTGGCTAACACATGCCAAATAGAGTGGGATGATATCTTCCCTTGATCTGCTGGCTACAGGATTGCAAATGTGGCCCAGGGTCTGGTTTGCTTTTGTTGCTGCAAGGATACATTACTCCTTCATGTTCAGCTTACTGCCTGACACACCCCTTGTCCTTTTCTGCTGAAATTGGAAGGGTCTTTATGGGCAAAACCAGTCTGATTAACACTGGCAGTCATAGAATTGGTATTGATTAATTAATTAAGTAATTAACAAGGCTGGTGAAGGGCTTGGAAAACAAGCCCTGTGAAGAACGGCTGAGGGAACTGGAGTTGTTAAGCTTGGAAAAAAGGAGACACAGGGGTGACCTTATCACTCTCTACAACTGCCTGAAAGGAGGCTGTAGCCAGGTGGGGGTCAGTCTCTCCTCCCAGGCAACACTGACAGAACGAGAGGACACAGCCAGGGGAAGTTTAGGTTAGATGTCAGGAAAAAATTCTTCACTGAAAGAGTGATTGGGCACTGGAATCGTCTGCCCAGGGAGGTGGTGGAGTCACCATCCCTGGACGGTTTTAAAAAAGACTGGACGTGGCACTCAGTGCCAAAGTTTAGTTGATAAAGAGGTGTTAGGTTAGGTCATAGGTTGGACTTGATGATCTCAAAGGTCTTTTCCAGCCTAGTTTGTTCTGTAATTCTGTGTGAATTTGTGATTCCTCAGAGTCTAATGTCAAGGAATTTGAACATTAGATGTTTCATGAAAATGTTTCTGCACTACCTCAATTATAAACTAAAGCAGATCCTTGTGGTCACAAAGCCAAACCCTCAAACACTAAGCAGCAGGTAAGTTTTGAACTACCCGTATTTACTAGTTTGAAGACAAAACAGTGGGAGAATGCAAGTCAGAATTATAATTTAATAGGAAAATTAAAATAAATGGAATAGTACAAGAGCACTGACAGAGTCAGGATACAACCTGACACCCTGTTAGTCAGGGTGGTGGTAGCAGTCCAGATGAAGTGGGCCTGTTGAAGCAGTGATCCTGTAGCAAAAAGGTCTGGTCTTCACCTGAAGGTCCAGTGGTAACTCTTACCCTCTGAGAGTCCAATAGATAAGGACTGTGTCTGCTGCTCCAAACCCCAGATTATATCCAGGTGGGAATGCTTGTCTCCTCCCCCCTGGGTGGAGCATCTCACAATGGGATGAGGTAATTCTGTGAGTCATGCGGTGGGTCCTTGGTTGCCCATTAAACAGAGACAGCTCCCGGAGGGAGTTATCGGGGATGAGTCATGGTAGGAGATAGAGAACATTGCCCCACCTGCTCTAACAGCTTGTGAAGATGATAATAGAATACATGCTTTTGGCTACATCTTACGTTGTAACCTAGGACACCGTAACAAACACAGTTCTGTCCATGCATGGGTCCACCTTCTCCACACTTAAGGCAGGGAACCTGTGCAAAAATTAGACTATGACATATAATTAAAGACTACGCACATTGTGTACACCATGTCAGCCATCAAGTTAATACTTGTACTGCCTAACCAACACTTAGGCTTCTTTTTGCATTCCTCTAAGCTGCTGGTGAAATGTTGTGACAATAAGTTAGTTATGTGTTGTTTCCTTTTCTAAGCTTTGATTCGTTGTGTGTTACCTTAATTGAAATAACTGGTTGTATGACTGACATTTTTAGAATTAATTCTTTTATAAAAGTCCCCCACTGTCTGCTGCCCATCCACACAAAGTGGGCCAAGCCTTTCGGATCTCCATCCAGAATCTCTGCTTTGAGATTTTCCACTGTGGCAGATGTCTGAAGGCATGCCTGGATCACTCTCTTTTATTGGATCTTCGGTGTTACTTCCTGCACTGTTTCCCGTACAGTTAAATACCATCTTTGCTTTCCTCTCTGCAGTCAAGCTTTCTGCAATTATGAGCTGTACACAGTGACATTTCTCCCTTCCTCTTAAGTATTTAAAATGAATCTAAATGTTATAATTAAGAATAGCACTTCGGAGCCATTAACATGGATGGGTGTTTCAGTACAGAGCAGCTCTCACTGTTTGTACTTCTCTGTGAGAGAAAATGACTTTGACTTTCACTCCCCAAACTGGTTTTGAGTGTTTGAGGAAGCTGTGCTTCCCTGCTGCATTGGAAGGACATTTTGATGGCTATGAAGTGGTAGAGAAACAAAGCAAAAATAACACCACATAAAATAAAACTGGCATTTGCTGTTTCTCCTTGTCACAAATGTCAGTTTATAATTCTGAGTGGAGGTAGAGCTAGGTAACAGATTTAGTTTTAGGAGCAACACTATTGTTTGCCCCATAGTTTTTCACCAGATTTTCTCGATATTCTTGCCAACAGTAGAGGCACCCACAATTTTATGTATCTCCCAAGCTGTGTTGCTAAGGGATAGACTGTAGACACATGCTGTGATCTGTCACAAATAAAGCTTAAAATGCTAATTTGGTCTAGTTATTAGCACATTGTTGACACAAAATTGCAGTACAATTTGGCAATGAAAAAATGCAATCTGTATCCTAATCCCAAATAAAAGTTTTAGGATTACTGATTTTAGAGTACCATGAAATTGCAATAATGAAATACTAGTCTGTGCTGCAAGATGCTGCTGAGAATTCAAGTGCAGTGCTTGTAATTTCAGGAGATAATTATTTCTCTGGTAAGTTCTTCCATGTAGGAGACTTAATACGGCTTTTTTATACTGGTTTCTTGTACAGACAAATAGTTTTCATTTTATTTCCTATTTATGGAGTAATGCAACTTGCAGTAGAGTTGTGGTTTGCTACATGGTTCATAGGCATCATTCTCCTATATGCCTCATAGTTGAATAACTCAGATATGGAGTAAATAATAACAAAGTAGTGGAAAGAAGAGGAGAACCTGGACAGTTGAAAACAAGCTCTGGATTCAGACAGAGAAATAAGGTCTGGAGGCCTTCAGAAGATAAGGGCTACCTGGAACAAGGAAATGATGCCAGCAAATGATTCTGTGATCTCACAAAACTTTGCACGTGAGAGGGCAAATAAAAGTTCCACCAGGTTCCTCCAAACCTGTCACAGGTTCATCCAAACATGAATAGAGCATTTGAAGATACGGAGTGCAGCAGATGGCAAAGTATTACCCATCAGTTGTAGTTATTGTCATGGTTGTGCAGCCCTTGGGGTCTGAAATTCAGATGAGCAAGAACTCTTTGCCACCATCTACTGATGAACTGGGGGAAGAGACATAGCTCATTTTCTCAAATTATGTCCGTGACGGGCTGGATACCTCTGAACTGTTGTTCACAACTCATTCAAGGATAGAAATGAAAGGAACAGAGTCTTTTATTATGTTCACAACACTTCTAAGAATCAAAGGATTAGCTCTTGTGTCATTGGATTACATAAAACAGGGATTCTGCCCTGGGGAAAAAATAAGATCTTGATTTTCAGCCTATACCTTCTATTTTGTAATGAATTGAACTCCTCAGAGTGAGACTGGACAATGAAGCTGACCTGGATGTGGAGAGACGATAAAGAGGTGCAAGATATCTTTATTCACTAACAAAGGAGCTTTAATTACTTCAGGAGAGGGAAAAGCCTGGAGATCCTGATCTCGCAGTACACCTAAAAGTCACTTTATCCTGAGCAAGAGCCAGTGCCAGCAGGTTGCTGGGAGATGAGAGACAAGGCAGCAGTGGTACAAAGAGAGCACTATCCCAAAAAGATGCAACAGCACAGGGGCTTTGAAAGGACAGCAAGATGTCCCCTTAGGCTGCACCTTTCCTCTCCTGTCAGAGTCAATCCCACCTACATGCTCTCCTACTCTGAGACATCACCTGGGAAATTGCCTTGGGTTTGTGGGAAGCATCTGAAGCATGTTTCCTTTGTGGAATCCTGTTATTCCACTTGGTATCTGGATTTCTTGATGCCAGCAATTTCTCACAGAAAAAAACCCAATAGCCACTTCATAAATATGTCAGCATTCTACCTTATTGAGGTGTCCGATACATGAAAGTATTTCTAGGAAATGTGCCTCTTTTTGTTTGAAGGCACAATGTGCCACTTTTCAGGAACTTTTCAGGAAGCAGGACAAAGATGTTAGAAGCAAGGATAAGGTTCCTAAATAGTCACTTCTAAATAGATATGAATGTGCCATTTATGTGATTCCAGCCATCCAAAAATGTATAAACTTGAGTAACCCACAACTGGGTCTGAATAAGTATAAATCATCCCTTCCTACAGCCTCCTGAGAGCTTGAAATTAAAACCCTTGTTTGCCTGCCAAAGGCAGGGAAGAGAGGCAACTTCATTACAAATAACATGAGAAGATGTGGGGTTGGGCTGAAAGGAGCTCTTTTGCTTACTTCCGTATTTTCCTACCACTCTTGGGCAGTCTCCCTGAGCAAAATCACAAAATCAAGGAATATAGACTTTTGTTTGTTTGGTTGGGTTTTTAAATTTTATTTAGGGATTGAACTTGCATTGGTTACAGAGGCCTTGATGGACTCGCTTCTGTCTTCCCCTTTCTTTGTCCCTTTAGCGAAGACCAGGAATCAGGAGAGCAGTGCTAGAGCCTATGGTGCTGCAGATGCTACAGAAAATGGATTTGTTTGGATTATCGTAGAATGATTTGGGTTGAAAGGGATGTTAAACATCATCTACTTCTAACCTGCCTGCCGTGGGCAAGGACACCTTCCACTAGTCCAGGTTGCTCAGAGCCCCATCCAGCCTGGCCTTGAACACTTCCAGGTGTTGATGGGGCATCCACAGCTTCCCTGGGCAACCTGTGCCAGTGCCTCACCACACACACAGGAAAAAATTTCTTCTAAATATCTAACCTAAACCTCCCATCTTTCAGTTAAAGCCATTCCCCCTTGTCCTACCACTGCATGTCCTCGTGAAAAGGGCATTATAAATGCAAAGAAAATTTGTCATGTGCAGAAGGAATGTCAGCTCCACCAAATATGTTCTGCTGAAATTCAGGAGATACTCTGCACATCATGCTTTCATCTCACTCACAACAGTCTGCCTTCTCACTTTTGCATTGAATTGCAGAAATAAAATGAGCCTCAGTTCTATGTGACTTTCCTAAGGTGAAATTCTCTCTCTTCTGGCTGTTTTACAATAAAGGTGCACATAAACACATCTCACTCTCATTCCTATTGTATAAAAACATGCTGCTTACAGTTCTGCTCCCTGCATCCTCATCTTCTAGCCAGAAGAACAGGATTAACATGGACAGCCTTTGCTATCTCCCTTTCTTTTAACAGTTCAGGACTTTGTATTTTTCTAAAGAGTGAAAAATCCTTAAGACCAATACAAGAATCTTGAAGTCTTAAGGAGGTTCAAAAGGAAAAATAGTAAAAGAAAACTAATTAACAGAAAATTTCAAACTTCAACACTTTACCTGAGATGGTGTTAAGTTGTGGAAGAGAATTGAGACAGGCTTGTGGTTCTGTTCTTGTTCTGTTCCTTATTAATTGAAATTTGATGGCCCTTGAAAACACTCTGTCCCTCCAAACCCCAAGCTTTTATGGAAAATGCAAAAATGCACTTCAAACCCTGTGAATCAATATTCAACAGCTGAAGGATATTTCCACCTACCCTCCCTCCACCTGCTCAAGCTCATATTTTCAGTCTGTCTCAGTCCTTCATTTCACTTTTCCTCTTGCCAAAAAGTGAGCTAATGTCTTTTGCTGTTCCAGGGCAGGAAGAGAAAAGTGAGTCAACTCTGCATGTCCAAAGTATTTGATGACCATGTTTCTTTTTTAGCTGCCCTTATCTACATTGCCTGCCTAAGAAAATGTAGGATGACAGAAATGCTTTTCATGCCCAGCCAAGGGCCACTGAGTCAAAGTCCTGAAGAGAACACACTAATACACTGGAATAAAAATGAATTCTCATGTCTAAAATTTCCTACCTGAACCCTCCAGCAGGGAGATTCACCGGTTGGATTGGGTCTGGTTTGGCCCCATGCTGCAGTGAGGAGTATTTTGAACAAAATCTTCAACCCGTGGAAACTGGTGTGTCATGTTTCCTTCACTTGAAGATAAGCTTTGTACCATAAATTCCCCAATGATTCAGACTTCTTGGATATTTGGATTTTCTTTGCTGATTAGATGTGCATTAGGACTTGCCTGAAGCAACAGAAAATATTCATATGATGTATTAATAAAGTTAATTTAACATGGTCTATTTGTATGTCATAATGACTTCCTAAGAGCTTTACCTGGTCGCAGAGAAATTTCAGAGGGAATACTACCGCACAGAGGCAAGGAGGGCATTTCTAATTATAAGAACAACTTTCTAAATGTCATTTTCCTAACTCAGCACTCTTATGATTGGTACAGAGAGAGAAAGGACTTGTAATTCCCAGTAACCTTATTATCTGTTTCTTTTTTCATGACTTTCTACCTCTGCTGTTTGGATTTTTTCCCCCAAAATGATAGATACCATGACCTCACCTTTCCTTGACATTTAAAATGTACCAAATTAAAACAATGGTAAGGATATTTTGTAGCTTCCCAATTTTATTACCACTAAACGCATCATTAAGTGTAAATTGATTGCAGCAGAGAGCACATTAATTGTAATCACAGTACAGAGTCCTGATTTTCTGCTGATGCCACACTGCTTTTGGGATGAATGAAGCATTACTTCCCAAAAGAATCTGACTAACACTTCTGTGATGATCACCTACTTTCAGTAGCAAAAACACCTTTCTTTAGAGAAGATTCTGAAGTTGCATCTACAGTCAGAGGATGCTCCTGATATCTTTTCCCAACCTGACCACTCTCAGTGACATCCCAATCTGAAGTGCTGGTTTCTTTACACATTACACTAAGCAGGTTCCCAGCCAGGCTGAGGTTAAAAGGGATCACTTCCCTCCTCAGGAAAAGCCAGGTCTCAGGACTGAGCTGCTCATGAGTGATGTGCACATGGGAGGGGCAGAAAAGATGCAGCCAGGTTGCTTTTAAAGAAAACTCTTTTTCAGAAACCTGTAGTGTTGTCAACAATATAAAAGAGATTACTCAGGCAGCAGAAGGAGATTTACTTATCCTATTTACTAACGTAAGTAAGTGCAATTTGAACTCAGTCCATTTTCTGACTTTAGAGATCATACTCAGGCTAAGCCCTTGTCCTGTACTGTAGTTGGCAAGAAATAATAAAAAGAGCTGGCAAACCCTCCCCAAAGTCAACTCTAACATTTTCTGTGATCATGAACTGAGCCCTGCACTGATATTTTCCCTTTGGCAGCGGACTCCCACTGCTCAGAGTGACATTTGGAATCATGCAATCCATCAGGTCTGTACTGGTAACACTTGAGGAAACCAGCAATTCCACTGTTCCCCAGACAGCGAACCCCACCACATCAGGGAGTAACACTTCCACCTTCCCAGGAATAAACACACAGCTGCAGACCTTCATTTTTGTCTTGTGAGAGCTGACTCCTCTGAGCTGATGGCTTTTAACCAGGAACCTCAATGTGTTTGTTTGTTTGTACTGTGCTTTTGCAATTTCTTTTTGCAATTTCCTAAAATAAGGTCTAAAGTAGATCTTTAAGAAGTTAACAAAACCTTTCCTTAAACAGTAAACAGATCTGTGTTTTCTTTCAGGGTAGGTTTCTATAAAACCATGTCATGGTGGTGCCTGAACTTCTCTAAATTTTAGATTGATATGACGTATGTTATTTTTAAACATGAAAAAATTCAACTGCTTCAGGAGAAGTTTCTGCAGAAATAAGTAAGCTAGCAATAGAAACTTGGAATATTTTGTCTTATATTAATATGTATAAATAAAACAAACCTGGGGTAGAAATAAAATTTACTATGTAGATACAAGCCCTCTCTGAGATCAGTTTTGCCTAAATATTTGAGCAAAAGTCTGGGCATTGCTGTAACCTTCCAGTTAACTGCTTGAAAGGCTCTCCCATCATTCCATGTTCTATGTGAATACTGAAATTACAGATGCTTTTTAGGTGTGTGGGGATGTATCACTTTTGTTTTCCCTATAGAGGATAGAAAAACTCTGATTTCACAAAAGAGCTTTTTCCATTGAAAAACCTTTCCAAAATGTAATCACTGACCATCTCTAAAATTGAAACCACCTTTGCAATTTTCTTTGAAATCAACTGAGGAAAAAGTAGTAGTAATAGGTCATCTCTTCACCTTTATTGCTTCTGTCTCAAAGTTGAGAAACACTTTGAATTTAAGAATTATAGTGAACCATAAAAACTTTTTACACAGAATTGTAAATCCTTCTGCTTTATTACAATAAACACAAGAGTCAGACTTTCTTGGCACAGGTAGTTTTATTGCATCTATTACTAACAACAGATGTCAGCTAGTGAAATCCGAATCATTCAGAGGGAAAGGTTATATAATTTTCAGGGGGTTTTACTAAAAACTGAGAGTTTGAAAAGCTCAGAGACTATGGTAAATGATCCTTTTATATATATATATATATAAAAAATGTATAATCTCTAACTCTTCTAAGAAGTCTTTCTTGAACAGAACATTTTTGTATTTTCCAGTCCTAAATCTGACATCAAATTGCTTCTTTCTTTTTTAAATTTTAAACATTTAAGTCCATCCAACAAAAACATTCAAGGTTTCCACAGTTTTAGCTACACAATTTCTTTTCCCTTTGCATTAAGGAAAGAAAAGGAAGTAAAGAATCCCAGTGTGTAAGTACTTGGCAATCAGCAATACTTGTTTGTCAAAAAATGCCTTAAAAGGGACTGAACTTAAACCAAAATGGATTTTTGACACTGCAGAGTTTGTCTCTTTCTTTTTAGGCTGGGATGCACTTCTAACCTGTATGAGGAATGAACTCCTTCAGTTGGAATATCCTTCAAACCAGGACACACCACAGATGAACACATCCTATGCCTCCCATCTGAGACATCACCAGTGCTGCAGATCAGGACCTCCCTCCTTCAGGCTTCAAAAGGAAATGGGTTTGCCAGCTTTGCACAGACCTGGGAATAACCTTAAAACCAGGCTTATCTCACAGAGAGCGTGAATACTCAAGCCTGTTGTTGAAATAACAACAATGTTATTTCAAGTAATCTTTGATTTCTTTGATGTTCCATTTTGATTTGCGGTGTGGTGCAGTTGCCACAATGAAGGGAAGGGATGGCATCCCGAGGGACTTGGACAGACTTGAGAGATGGAGCTGTGCAAACCTCCTCAAATTCAGCAAGGTCAAGTGCAAGGTCCTGCATCTGGGTCAGGAAAATCCCAAACACAAACACAGGCTGGGAGGAGAATGGATTGAGAAGAAGGACTTGGGGTGTTGGTGGAAGAGAAGCTCAGCATAACCCAGCAATGTGCTCTGGCAGCCCAGAAACCAAACGTGTCCTGGGCTGCACCCAAAGCCCCATGAGCAGCAGGTGAGGGAGGGGATTCTGCCCCTCTGCTCTGCTCTGGTGAGACCCCACCTGCAGTGCTGCATCCAGCCCTGGGGTCCCCTACAAAAAAAGGACATGGAACTGTTGGAATGGGTCCATATAAGGCCTCAAAGATGATCAGAGGGCTGGAGCACCTCTGCTGTGGAGGCATGCTGAGAGCTGGGATTGTTGTGCCTGGAGAAGAGAAGGCTCTGGGGAGACTTTTTAGCACCTTCCAGTACCCAAAGCGGGGATTGCAAGAGGGCTGGAGAGGGACTTGAGTGCATGGACAAGGGGT
The DNA here is from genome assembly GCA_013400235.1 of Oriolus oriolus. Taxonomy (NCBI): domain Eukaryota; kingdom Metazoa; phylum Chordata; class Aves; order Passeriformes; family Corvidae; genus Oriolus; species Oriolus oriolus. The sequence continues at coordinate 53,983 of VXBT01007288.1, read as the reverse complement.
AATGGCTTTAAATTGAAAGAGGATGGGTTTATATTAGATATTGGGAAAAAAGTTTTACTGTGAGGGTGGTGAGGCACTGGAGCAAGCTGCCCAGAGAAGCTGTGGGTGCCCCATCCCTGGAAGTGTTCAAGGCCAGGTTGGGTGAGGCAATCTGGTCTAGGGGAAGGTGTCCCTGCCCAGTGCACAGGAGTTGGAACTAGATGATATTTAAGGTCCCCTCCAACACAAACCATTCTATATTTCTGTGGTTCTGTGATCTGCTCAGTACATTCAGAGGATCATGAGCACTGCAGTTAATTGTGGCCTACTTCAATGCGAGATAAAATCACCCAGAGTTACATAAAATAAATTTTATTCAAAACTAGAGTCCAAAATGTCTAGGAGGGAGATGAAGGGGTTCATTCCATGGGTCCCCTGTCTCTGCATTGCCATTTCAAATTCCATTCAATTCCAGACCCTGAAAAGCAGTCTCCACTAATAGGCTTTCAAGTATATCCGTGCCTTTTTTTTCAGTTTGGGCGCTTTTTTCCCATAGTGCTACAGATTTTTAAGGTGTTCACTGCACAGTTGTCATCCGCCTGTAATCTGCTTGGTACAGGAGAAATAGAGGGCAGAATTGTTCCTGACCCTGTTGTTCAGAGATCTCTGCCTTTTTGAATACCAAGAAAGAAATAGGCTGTAAATTACATGCTGCCTACTGGCCAGAAAGAACATGCAGTTATATAATCAGCCACAATAGGACTGTAAGAAGGTATCAGATTTCATCTAACTTTTATTGAAACACCAAAGTCATCTAAAGCCTCATATTGCCAGGGGTATCTTTCAGACCAAATACATGCTACACCCTGTAAAAATTAAGCTAGTCGTTATAAGCTTAATCTACTGTCTGAATGGCAAAATTAAAAAGCACTCAAGCATTAAACTGCTCTTCTTAAAGGAAAACTAATAAAGCAATATGGGTAATATATAAACAGCTTTAAAGATTGCTGTGAGCAGGATAGCTGAGCTGAACATTTCAGTGAAAATTGTAATGTATTATGGTTCTCTGTAAAGTTGAATGTGTTCAGTATGCTGCTTTTGCCACTGACTGGTTTGCAACCATTATTGGCTTTGTGGAGAATCCAGTGTATCTTTTTTTTTTTTTTTAATTTAAGAAAGTTGAGTTTGTCAATGTGAAGTCTGCTTGGGAACTTATTAACTCCTCCTTAAAACACATATCCTGCTTGAATGCAAAGTTAGCTAATGCCTAGTAATAAATATTTTGTTGTTGTTGTTTATTAGCAAAAGATCTTTAATAGGTTAACTGTATTCTAATTCACTCTATCAATGAAGTGACCTTGGCTATGGGGCTCATAAATAGTCAGTGTATATACTGAGAAGGGAAAAAAGCATGCTTGTATTTGTCCATGTACCAGACTGAAATCTGACATGGCATAATAACTCAGAGATATTAAACCACTATATCTAAAAACCTAAATCTCCCAATTCTTTCATCATGGTTGATAAAATGTACAACATCGGTGTGACACCTTGGCTTTCAATATGCAAGACTTCATCAAATGATCAGTTATTAGTTTTAGTGAGAATTTTTATGCTGAATGATGCTCAAATTCTTAAAATGGGACAGTCTTAATGTAGCTTTGAGCTTGGCCACAGGCCGGGCTGTGGAGTATTTACTCAGCTGAAGTCCACCTTATCCTTGGTGGGACTTCATGAACTTCAGGCAGTTGGATCAGTCATTTACCAAAGGTACTTTGCAGAATCAATTAGCTGTGCATATCAATTTCTGAGATGACTGTTTGGGGTCTTAATCACCGTGTGATTAAGACATCATTATTCTGCAAATAGTTCTTCAGCTTGCGTGTGATCACCATTGAAGTACTTGGCTGAATAGTGAGGAGAGAAAAAAAAAAGGGATTGGAATCTGGCTGTTGTAATTTTTCTCAATGGAAAAGATTGGTAACTATTTGCATTTAAAAACTATGGCTATGCTTTATGCCTCAAACTTTGCAGGAGACAAAATTCTGCAGATGAGGAAAATGGGTTGTCATGAACTGACTAACTTAGACCATAAAGAGATTACAATACAGATAAGGTTCTAAGCCATGTCTTCTCAGATGGAATGATTGGATAAGATTCTTGAGCTGGGAGGCAAAAAGCAAAAGAAACAAAAAGAGAGTTGCTTGCCATTATTGAGAGAGTTTTCCAGCACAGCTTTCTGGGTCTGTAAATAGCATGGTGCACTCTTGCACTCTGAGTCTGGCCTGAGAGAAGGACAGTGCTGTATCACCATAGTCAAACTTTTTGCCTGCAGAGACAGATTAACCGACCGTGTGCTTGCTCCTGCCATGCTGCAAATGCCTTGTAACTTAAAAAAAACCCTCTCTCCTTCTGTTACCCACATTTTTCTTTCAAAAGAGCAGAGAAACCACTTCCTATGTTTAAGTTGTTTTCACAGCTCTGGCTACTCAGTCTACCTGTAAATAGTGTAAACTAGAGAATGCTTTTGCAGATGTGAACTCCACTGGTGTGACAGAGGAAATCTGCAGGAGAAATACAACGAGGCTGAACTTCAACTAAAAGACAAGACTGTGGATCTTACTGTGTCCAGTTCTGGGCTTCTCAGTACAAGAGAGACATGGAGCTCCTGGAGCAGGTCCAAAGATGATGAAGGGACTAGAGTGTCTTTTTTACAAGGAAAGGCTGAGGGAGCTGGGGCTGTTCAACTTTGAAAAGAGATTACTTAGAGGGGACCTCATCAATGTCTACCAGTATCTGAAGGGAGGAGTCAGAGGATGAGCCAGGCTCTGCTCGGTGGTGCCCAGCAACAGGACAAGAGGCAATGGGCAAAAACTGATGGACAGGAAGTTCCACCTGAATATGAAGAAGAACTTTACTCTACAGGTGACCAAGTGCAGGAACACATTGCCCAAAGAGGATGTAGAGTCTCTCCCTCACTGCAGATTTTCAAGAACTGCCAGGACACAATCCTGTGCCATGTATTCTGGGATGACCCTGCTTGAGCAGGGAGGTTGGACCAGATGACTCTCTGTGGTCCCATCCAACCTCACCCATTCTGTGATTTTGTGACTGTTTTCCTTTTTCCTCTTAGTTTTGATTATGTTTGCACCTTTCCAATATGTTCTTTGTTGAAACAAACACAGAAATTTCTGTGTGAAGTTCTTTCATTTTCTATACTTCACCTCCTGACACATCTCACCATGTGCAGTAATGGGTAGGGGTGTTGATGTCAAACCCAGACCAGGTTTGCTCAAACAAAACCTTTTATTCTGGATCAGAACTTCTGACCTTGAAGCTTATTCTCAGCTAAGGCAAAGTTGTGTGTCATTTGTTTTTTTAAAAACAACAATGTTTTTATCTTTTTATTAACCACAGATATTTCCCCCCATTATCTGGAATTTATGTTAATTTTGGCCTGATTAAGCACTATAATTATTTTTAGTTGGTCCCATGGAGGGTGGAATGACCAGGCACTGCAATTTAGCAGAGTTCACTGTGATATCTGCAACACGAATGGAGACAAAAGAGGACAATTTCACATGTGAGGATATATTTCCCAAATTGTTGCTGAAAACCACATCTACTTTTTTTGAGACAGACATTGCAGCTTCCTTCATCCAAGTTCCGTAATGCTCTGGCATTATCATCTGTGAGACAATAGTCACTGAGGTGACATTCTGCTGCAGATGTGCTGTCTCCCAAACCTCTTAGAAGAGGCTTTGTTTTCTTCTTTGAAAGGGGAAGGAGACATCAAGGCTTAGCAGAGTCCTTAAAGAAGTCTGACAAGAAAGTATGTGGTGGGCGAGATAACAGGACTACAGGATGATGTATGCAGCGAGAAATGAGATGAAGCCACAAAGTATTTCTGAAAAAGTGTCTTTAAATTCTATTTAAAATACCTTTGCATGATTGTTTCTCTGAGTTCCGCTCCAGCTGCAAGAATTTTAAGAGACCAAAACCACAAACAGGTCCAACATGATGCTAATATGAGCTGATGCCTTTATGTGCTGCAGAAATGCATAAATATTTATGAAAAATAGTGTGACAGTCCAGTTCCCTACAGTCCTATCAAATTCTAGACATATGACAGAGCACCTTTTCAGAATTAACAAATAACTCAAGCAGTTCTAAGGAAACTTGGAAGAGGAGAAGTGGAAAGATAATAAAATGTTTTTCCCACCCTCATGTTAAACATAAAATTACAGAAGAAAATCTTGGAAGGGATTTCTCTAGGTCCTGCTCAAATCCAGATCAATTTCAAAGGTTCTGAAAGGTTTCTGAGGGGTTTTTCCACCTGAGTTTCAAATAGCTCCAAGGATGGAGATCCTACAGCCTCCCTGGGCCCCTGTTCCACTGTCTATATTTCCTGTCATAAAACTTGTGCCAGTTATCCAATTATCTTTTTTGTTCACCTCTGAGAAGTTCTGTCTCTGTCTCCTTACAGCCCTCCTTCAGACAGAGGATACCATGTCCCTCCTCAGTCTTTTCTCCAGGGTAACTTCTGCTACGTCATGTGTCGCATCCCCTTAATGAACCTGGCTTCTCTTGGCTAGATTATCCTATGTTTGTCAGACTCTCTTTGGTACTGAGGTCCCACAATGGGATGAATTTTACCAGAGGGGTCCTCCCATTAACCTGAATTCCTCTGTTCTTCCTTAAAATGGTCCCTGAGCAGTAGATGAATCATTATCAAGAATCTTTCAATGAGAACATTTGACTGAGAAACAAGATACTGCCAAATTATAAGATAAATCTCAATAAAATCAGTGAGAACTGAATCAGAGCCTTGTCTCACCACTCCAGTGTTACGGCAGACAGAGACAAAACAAGAAATAAGGCAATATTCTCCACCATTTCCCCATTGTTAATGACCTCTCTCAAACTCAAAACCCAATAAAATTGCTTATTGGTTTCATCAGGACTGTCTGAACTCCTTGAGGGCTAAGTGCAATATTGGGTCCAGCAAAGGTGGCAGAGAGCTTGTCCACAATTTTCAAAAATGCTCCAAACCAGAAAATCCAGGACTTTTCTGCTTCATGTCTGACTGCCCAGGCATCAGCTTTCTCACAGGTTATTGCAAAGGTGCCAATGCATCCTCTTCACTCATTTCACACAGGCTTGAGCAAATCTGGACATGAGAGATCCTGGGAATTATTCAGTGACAGAGAGAAAGAGCATGTGACAGGAGAGTACATGCGTAGGACTCTGCCTAGTATATACCTAGACTCTGCCTAGGACAGGGCAAGAGCCAGCAGCATGCTTTTCATTCCTCCCAGGAATGAGGGACAGCAGCTTTTGGATACTGAAGTTCAGGGAAAAGCACTTCACCTGCTGGCTGGGGCTCCACCCTCAGCAGTGTCTCACTGGTGAATGAAGAGCCACAGGACAGAGATGCCTGTGCTGGAGCAGATTTGCCAAATATCCAGGGCAAGAGCTCACCCCTGACCCATCAGATATCTATGCCAGGAGCTGAGAGGGCATTTGTTGCCACATCCATCCAGGCTCCTTTTTGCTGAGAGAACATTATCCATGTTAATACGGACCTCTGCTATCAATAGTTATCAATATCAATACCAATTACCTATCACTAATTTAGAGCCAGACCTTCCCCTCAGAAGTTTCCCATCATCTGTCCTGGTGTGATGGCAAACCCCAGATGTGGGAAGATTTCATCTCTCTTTAGCATCAGGAGCAGATTTTCCTGTCCCTCTGCATCAAAGAGCAGCAGGGAGCTGCTGTGCTGATTTGGGATCCATCAGTTTTGGGGGCCCCGAGCCATGTTGTGCCTGCTAGAGGGTAGCACTGGCAGGAAAAGGTGTCAGGAGTGGCTGGATTCTGGCCGGACAGATTCTTCAGTGGATTTAGGTTCATAATTTATAACTTTACTGTTCCTAAAGTGGTAGGTAGTGGAAGCTTAATGTTCTGCTCTCCTTCAGACTGTGGATGTGTTAACATTTGTATGTGGGTTGTCTTGAAGCCAAAACCAATTCTATATGGGAAATCTGCATTTCTTTGTTGCTTTTACTTTCAAATGAGAGTAGAGTAAGAAAATGTCTCATTAGTGTGTTCCCTGCTTGAGGAAGAATTGCCAGGGAATTTCACAGTGAAATTCCAGCTCAATTTGAAGTGGACAATATGATATAAATGTTGTTTAAAAATGTCATCAAACTAGGATTTTTCTCATTTTATTTTATTTTATTACAAAACAGAGAAGATGACACTTCCTAGGGCTAAAACAAGAGTTGGATTGTCCTACAATAGGAGCTCCTAATGACTTTGCATTGTGTAGCATAAGAAGGAAGTGTTTTACCTCTCCCATTCAACACTGTATTTCTCTGGTGCCCATGGTGGAGTGGTCCCAGTCCAAGATGAAGGAAGCACACCCTATCTCCCTGCAGAAGTTGATTAATTTACCAGCAACCAAGACATATTAAAAAAGAAAAAAAAAAAAAGGAAAGACGTATTTTGACTTGCAGAGATGCATACAGAGAAGATTGTGATGTTTCTTTTGCTTAAAGATGTTTTCTTTACCTAAAGCTTCAATAGATTTGAACTTGTTTCCAAGTTACATACGATACAGATGCATTGAAATTTTGAAAAACTTGAAGATGCTGATCAGTTTAAAGCACAGGAAATTATCAATTCCCAGATTTTTCCAAGATTTTTTCTGTGACCTTAACCTCTCTCTGCCTCAACCCTGTAAAATCATTTTATTGCCTTTATTTTTGAATCTCTTTTCTATTTAGGTTTTCAGTGCAGATGTTGCTCTGTCTTTTTACAATACTCCAGAAAACAATACCCTGAGCTCAGCTCATCCCATTAAATAAACCACAGCAACCATTTTCCATCCAGCCATTAATACACAGCATTTTCTTTCCTCCTTATTAACTGGCTGTCTTTCTTTCTGAGCTAAGAACCCTTTTCTTCATCTTTCTGTTGCAACAGTTTGCAGATAATGTAATTTGAATTTTTTTTTCCAAGATGGAAAAGCAAAGAAAGACTAATTTGTTACCATACTTCAGCAAGACTCCCTTTAAGAACTCGATGATATAAACCGGAAAAACAAATGTAAATGTTGTTCCAATTAAGTGGAACCCAGGATGTCTCCGTGGGTGCATTATAGGTTGCAGTGGAGGTGGTAACGCTGAGGAGGTAGCTAGGAATAGCCTTCAGCATTAAAAATTTAGGCCTGCAACTCATTCGCAGCTGTGACTGTGCATGCACTGGGAGAGAAATGGCATAACTGAAAACAGAATCGGTATGTGACTGCCAAACTTATCCCAAGGAAGAGGAAATTTAACCCCAGTGTTGCCAGTAAGAGTGAGAGTTTGCTTCAAAGTTTGTCAGAGCTGCCTGAGGGCAAAGGGAGAAAGAGCAGAGGCTGGTGGAGGAACAGGAGTAACTACGACTCAGTGCTGCACAGCAGGGCTGACAATTAGAGCATGACCTGTCTGAAGGTCAGACTGGTCCTGTAGCTGTGGGTGACAGTCAGTCATGCTTGTGCACAGCTGCCTGTGGGTGCCAGTCCACAGCAGGCCTCCCAGGGTTAAAAATTAAATAATACAACAAAATTTTGTAGCTTGGGTAATTGAGAGACAAAGCCTCATTTTACTAGGAGAGAATTTCAGGGGGAACCATCTTCCCTGCTTTAAAATTAGGTATTGAAACTCATCACTTGCAGGACCTCCCACATGGATTCAAACAAGTTACTTGACTTCTTCTTCTGTGCTTTGGTAGGTGACTCTACTCTTCTTGGGAAAGCAATGCCGTTCCTGATCTTATTCATAATTTTCCATTGCTTCATGCATTTTTGCACCATGTATGTCATTTCATCTTGATGACCTTCTTTCATTTGTGTTTAGTTTACATGGTAGCGAAGGTCATCCTGCAGGTCATATCCTGCTGTCCTATTCTGTAATTTTCAGGTAGAACATTTGTGTTTCCAGAGGAATATCAGAGCTATCATGTCTATGTTTGTAGCCCATATTTGGCTTATTTCTTAACATGAAAGAGTCACCAATCTTTCCTTGAAAAGACAAAAGAGGCCCTGCAATTTCTTGGTCAGATCAGACATGTCTTTTTCTGAAATTGAGATGTAGATCAGCTCCAGATTTGATGTGAAGGGAGGGAGAAGCAGCACAGACTCATCTCGGCCTCTTGTTAAGATGACAGCCATTGATAGGGACTGTGATAATTAAGGAGAAGGTTGTCTGTAGGATTCTGCAGTCTCCAGGAGCACAAACCCTTCAAGGCATATGTCATCAGCCTGTTATGCTGACAGGAAACCCTACTGGGTGGGATGCTGTGAAATACTTGATATGTTGACAATATTGGACAGCAGTGGTGCTGTCCTGCCCTGAAAGGCAGAGGAGAGAAGCTACACCTGTACACTTGATAGCTGATGAGGCAATGGGTTTCTCATTTGGGCAAGAAGACCCCAAGACCCCAACTCTAAGAAGGGAGGAGAGGGAAAGGGCTGTCCCTTTATTTGGGTATGTGGGAGATGGACTGGGCCTGGCTCTAAAGGCTGCCTGTCAAACTGACTCTTTACAGGCTATCCTAAGGCCCATCTGTCTCTGAAATCTCCTTAAAGGAGATGGATTCATCTGTGATTTTGCCTTCTCCTAAGCTATCTTTACACACACATTTAGGCTGGAGAAAGATGCACTACTGATGAGCCCGTGTTTGCTGTGGTGCCTTGTGTTTTTCCATTTAGGATATTGTAAAGTCTGGCTCTCAGTGGAGCTCTCAGATGAGCTACCAGCATTATATTGTTGTTACTCTTTTGTCTGTGGATCTCTATTGTGTATTGCAGCTGATGTGAACATTTCAATAAAGTACCAGCTCAGATAGGCAAAAGCATTGAGCTACCAATTTTGTCATGAGCTGGATGCGCTCACTGTGGTTAAGCAGTCACTTATCAGAGGGAATGAACCACAGCCAGAGGAGGTGGGAGGAAGTGTTCAAGCATCTGAATGCACATAGGGAGGAACCCTGGCTTACAGTGTCCCACCACCAGAAACTACCTGAAAGACCATAGTGACAGAATGCCACAGAGCCTTTGGTGGCATTTCAAAAATAAATGGGATGGCGAAACTATAAAAACAGTGTCAAACAGGCCTATGGACTCCCTGTCTTGCACTCAGCTCTGAAGAAAATATAGGCAGCAGATGAACCCAGTTCAGAGAATATCTAGATTGCCAGAGCACTGTTACCTACCCAAAACATTTCTTTGCTTTAGCTCTGCAAATCAGAAATACTTCTGCCAGAGTCAGCAAACTAAACTGATAGTTAAAATAAAGGGGTAGCCAAACTTCATGGCTGAATTTGTTGCAAGTGGTAGGTGGGCACAGAAGCTGAAGCAAAAGTAACTGAAGCACTGTTGGAAAGAGCCCAGACTGGAATGAGGACATGTCTACATGTTCTCAGTGTCTTATTTCTTACCATGATACAGCAGCAGTGGGTGACTTTTTGTATCTTGTGTTAAAGGTTTTCTTAAAAAACTTGTCTTGTGATGTTCTCAGGGTAGCCAGCTCGCATTCTATTCAGCTTGAAGCTTTACATCACTGAAATCAAGCACAAACATTTGAGACCTTGCTTTGTACTTTCCCAGTCCAGTTCTTGCAGTGGTCTACATTTTATTGTTCTTATTGTTCACAGATAATTCATCTCCAACACAATTAAAGATTTAGGCTGTTTCACAAGGCTGCTAGGTGACCAGGATATTTATTTAGCTCTTTTTACTTTCGAGTGGCTGCCATGACATGTGCCCTCGAAAGTACTGCACAGCCACTACAGAAAGGCTCTGTCCCTGCCTCTCCACAGCAACAACCTCCCTACCCGTTCTGGCAGCAGCCAGAGTTGTTTGCAGATAACAAAGCCACAAACACTGCCAGGTAGTCTCCAACTCAAGCTCAGACTACAAGGACCACCCTGTCCCACCCTGTAGGAGAAGGGTGTTGAGACCCCAGGGAAAGTGGAAGCAGCCTCATGGAGAAGTTAAGTTACTCTTCCTTGGTCTTTCAGATCCCTCAGCTCAGGTCTTGAACTGCAGACTTTTGCCTGAAGCCAGGTTCCCAAGTTCTACCTATAACAACTGGGGGATAGAAAGCACATTTTTGAGTGCATGTTGGCTTGGGGATCTAGATATGATTCTGGGTTAAAATGTACCCTCAGCTAAACATTAACAAAATACTTGATTCCAGATGTCATTGGACTGCTTGGCTGCAGGGGTGGGTATTCAAACAGGTATTTTGGAGAAGGGAATTAAGCCTCAGCACTCTTTCTGAGAAGTGATACCCTGCAAAGTCAGTTGAGAGAGTGACCAGCTTAGGATCTTTAAATTAGAAAAAGTGCAAAGCCCACCCCAGAGTAAGGCTGACTGGAAAAAGGAAGGACAGAATCAATATTTGTGATCAAAAAGTGAGAAGCTGTCTGCACCTCAGTATGAGGAGGATGAATCTCTCAAATCTTCACATAGGACACAAGCCTGAAGGAGGTTTAAAGGATTTCACATTCACAAGCCCACAAAAACCTTTGAAAAGTGTTACATTTACTTCCACAAAAATCTTTCAACTTTTGCAGCTGACAGCCATATCCAGGTATTTGGTGCACATTTTTAACTTCCAAAATTAACGAAAAGAGGTGAGGAGGCTTTCTGCCTATACAGGCATGAATGTTAGCCCACAGGCATGTCCTGTGCCCTGAATGAAAATACTGGCCTGTGTTTTAAGTGCACTGCTTTTACTTATAAATGTAGGGGGTTTTTTAATATACATGGGAAAATTCAAACCAAGGAAGATGTAAAAGGTGGCCAATGCTCTTCAGCAAGTTACTATAAGAAAGTCCCAGGGAATGACTTTCACTCCAGTTTAGTTATTTTTGGATTTATAACACTGAAGCTCAAAGAAAAATTGGGGTGAAAGTAGCTCTTTCTAACATGGTAAAGCGGCCTGGATCCATTTGCCCAAAACTTCACCAGGTGAGAGCACTTCTGATCTTTTATACCAAGCCATACATGATTGTGGCTTTGACTTCAGTACAGACACTTCTGACTTTGAAGAAAATGAGACCAGAATTAGATCCATGATGTTGCTGCCCAGGATAGCAACAACCCATGTGGCAGGAATGGTGTATTCTTGCTTCACAAAGATTTGTCCCTCCTCCAGCCTGTACTTTGACATTGCTTTGTTTGATCAGTTCTCTGGTTAACATTACTTTGCTTTCTTCCTTAAAACTGTCTGCATTTCCACAGTGGATTCCTGAGCTTGGATGTCGTGAAAAGAACTTCACCCTTACGTAGAGGAAAGCTGCAGCTGCAGTCCCACAAGTGACAGCTGCAGCATTTGTTCCTTAGTGTGTGACATTTTTAAACAAATTTTTAAAAAATCCAAACCAAAGCAAAAGACTTTGCCTTGAAGGCAAAGATTTCTCAAGTGCACAGCCAGTAAATTATTTTATTCATCAAGGGACACTGTCCTGCTCCCATGGTTTTGCTCAGGCGCTGCACTGGATTTTTGATGGTCCCTGCTCAAGACTTTTCTTGATGAAGGGCACCATTATTAAAGTGCTCTTGGCTCTGCACAACATCAGAGTGAAGTAAAGATCCGTCTTGATGATGTAAGGGCCTAAATGTCCTTTCCTTGCGTATTCAGAAATGCTTTTGACTGATGCAAATGTCCCTGAGTATATGGGGTTTGACTGACTTTTCCACTGATGACTGCTGGGGGTCCCATTCCCAGGACAGCTGCCAGTCCAATCTGAAATCTGCCCTTCCATCAGCTGCAAGAGCCTTCCCACTGCATGGCCAAAAGCTTTTCAACATTGTGGTTTTATTTCTAAATTTTTTGCAAGTGCTGCAGCCATCTGAAACCCACCCTCTAATGTGGATACATCCTTTTGTTCCAGGTAGCTAAGGAGAAACATGGAATCCGTGGCAAAATTGAGAGGATGGAAGATAAATCATATACTGTTTGCTTGAGCTTAAAAACCCAAGAAAGAGAGGGGAAGATTATATTCAGCATCACTTCTAATGCATCCAAATGATATTAGAGGCATATTTTTCACTTTAATACAAATTTAAAATAAAATGAATCTACTTCAAATTGAAAAAACTGTTTCTTTTCAACAAGTTTATTTATTAGCTAATTTTATGTATTTTCTGCTGTACTGTACTTGTGAAACTGCCTTGTGAAACTGGTATTTTACTTTGCAGAAACATCCCTCAGGAAATGAGACAGACCAGTGAACTTCTAGCACTTCACTAATGAAAGCAATTAAGTAAAAATAAAATACAGATAAAATAAAACATAGTTTACAGAGAATGATCAGTGTCATCTGGCCTCAAAATTACTCTACTAAATGAAGATTACAGCTTTATAAACAACTGATTAAATGCTACAGTAGCAGTTAATATGGTTCTTCCCTAAAGCCCATGATGGTGACAGTAAGGTATTTATCCTATTACAGCAATGTTACACACCCTCTTTCTAGTAGAACTGTGACAAACATGTCAAAATAGATGCTCACTGGCATGAAGAGAAGGACAGGAAAAGAACTGGAGAGAAGAGATTTGTCCAGCAGATGAGTGGAAAATGCAGCCTTCTAGAGACTGCTGTTGGTGATGGTAACAGAGTCCTAAGAAGTTTAGCACTCTGGTGAGAAAAGTAGCAATACCACAGTTTTATGACTGATAGTTCTGAGGCTGAAACATCAATGTCAATATTTATATGCTTGGAAAGAGAAATGTAATATATAATGTAAGTTACAGGATCTTTTCAGCTCTACCAGAGCTTAGTTTTGAGAGAAATCTGATAGACTTTGGGGATTAGAGAGAAAATAAATTAGACATCTATTACAAAATTTGCTTTAGAGTTGTTATGAGGCCGGCATATTTTTCATGCAATACCTGTGTGGAAATGTTTTAAATATTTATTGTTTTAATATTCAAGAAACACCACATCCCTTAGAAAGCTGTTCAGTTTTGAAAGAAAAGGATGATTAAATTTAGGGTGAGATTGAAGTAGAGGTATCCTTGATTGTTAAAACAGCTCCATAATGATAATTTCTGGAGAGGAAGGAATGGTTTCCCATGGTCACCTCACCCAAATTTCTGAGAATCCTAGGAATAAAAATCAGTATTGGTTTTTTTTTTTTTTTTTCCTTTAGCCCTTGAGTTTATAGTGAGGCATCCAGAGGTGGAAATCATTCCACCTAAATATCCTCCCATTTCCTATGTGTTACTCTAAAGGATATGGTTCTGGCTTGTGTCAATAGCAAGTAACCAGAGTGAATGGCCAGGGCCCAGAGCCAGGATTGCAGTTCCCCTGTCCCACACCAGAAACAGGGAAAATGAATGAAATGACTCTGAGGGGAGCCAGCTAAGCATGAAATAGTTCAGCTGACATGGAGTGAAGCCAAGGAAAGCCTTCCTATGACTTTGCTGAAAGCTTTGCCAACCTCAAATTGCTGTGAGATACACTTGGGACATTGTTCCACAGGTTTGCCTTGTAAATTGTCTTCTGACTCCCCCTCCAGAATGAAATAGCTGGGGCTCATTCCTGCCAGTAGGCCAGTAGAACTCTGTGGCTTCACCTGCTGTTGTAAATTAAACATGACCAGGACAGTTCTCCAGAGCTGAGGCAGAGTTGTGAGGAAAGGTGCACATCTGACCCTCTCTTATTCCCCAGGAACAGACTGGCTCATTGGGAAAACATGCAGACTTCCTACTGGGTACCTGGCTTGTGCTTGGTCAGGAATTTTCTGGGAGGGTGGGTGCACTGAAAGGGTGATCCCACTTTAAAATCTGGGTAAGATCTGTCCTTCTCCATCCTGGAAAGCATCTGAGGCAAGTATTGGCTGAAAAGGTCTCGGCATGAGCTCTCTCTGCTCTACAGAGGACAGGAAAGCATCACTCTGCTGCCCAGCAATGACCTGTCAAGGGCAGGAGGCACATTTATTCCACAGCAGAGCTCATTCACTGCCGCATGCCTCCAATGCACTGTGGCATCTCGTGACTCCCACTTTGTGCCTGTGCAGTGTGAAGAAATGGGATCCTCTGAGACAGGTTCATTCCATTTTGACAAGGAAAACACATTGCACAATCAGCATCTCAGTCCCTCTGCTTGTCACAGTGACTTTTCACACTCTTCAGTTGCTGTCTGCCCTGAAAAGTGCTGCAGGTGGCTCCTCACAGATGTCTGTGACAGTGACAGATGAGAAGCTTCTTCACTGTTTTGATATGAAATGAGCCTTGCATATGCCTCCTGTTAAACATGAACCTAAACAGCAGGATTAATAACAGTAGCAATTGAAACACTCATCTGTGTATGATTTTATTTCAGTCATGATCCTGTTAGTGTTGAAATAAATCAGATGTGTCTGCTAAGTCCAGATGAAATTCAGGCAGCTCGTTTAGTAGCATAAGTAATGATATTTGGAACCTGGTTTGGAGGCTGCCTCTAAAGAAACTATAAGCACAGACAATGGGGAGTAGGTAAAACTTAGGTGCATAAATCTAAATCCCTTCCTCTCAAGATTACTTCACTCTTTGCTTTCCCTGTTCAGATACTTCTGCTGTATGTCTGTATTTCATTCTGTGCAGGACTGATCAGATCCACAAACAACACAGCACCTTGTCTACCTGCCCTGAAGCATCTGACAAGACACTTTCCCTGAAAGTCCAATTTATGGTTTCACGTGGTTTTCACTGCAGCATCCTGTTTCTCAGCTAGGTATGTGGATCTTCTGCCTAGCAATTGGTAAAAGAAGGAAAAGAGATAATTCCATAAATTATGGACATGTAAGAAAATATATGAACAGTTTTAGGTGACAGGGAAGTCCTTCACAGTGAGAGCTGTAAACTTTAGGATGCAAGGAGACTCACATATTCCTTTCTCTAAAGGATTTTCCATGTAACTCTAGAATCATAGACTTACACAAGTCTGGAAGGGACACTGGGATGTCATCTAGTTCATTCTTTGCTCCAAGCAGTGTCAGCTTCAGGGTTCAGGTTGCTCAGGGCATTGTCCAGTTGAGCTTGCAGTATCTCCAAATACAACAATACCATGAGTTCTTGGGGAGAGAAGAGCTTCAACAAGAGCAATGGAAACCTCTCTCCTCCCCACACCCAAATAGTACAGATTATGTTCTTGAAGGTGTCTCTGAATTGCTCTATGCAGCTGTGAGAGTGGGACCAGCTCTCCTACATGGTGTGCTCAGGGGTGTCACCCCAACTGCATTAGAAGCTTTCCACTGGTAAGTCATAAATTTTCATTAGGAAGACAGAAGAGGTATTGATTCGGTGAAGAAGGACTGGAGTCATTTAGAAAAGAGTGAATACAACTTGGAGAAGCATCCACATCTGGAGGACAGACAAGAGTTAGTTACTGTGTGCCCTTTTCTCCAGCATTTTGCTCTCCATTGAGATGTCCTGGACTGACACAACAGTTGCTCCCCATAGGATGCTGCGTGGAGGGACCATGCACCTGTCCCCAGGTTCTGGATTGCAGTCTAGTAGCCAAATCCTGGAAGGAGGAATGTCTCTGATCCAGTTTTATAGTCTTCATCCCTTTGGAGCTAATCCTAAGAGATTAACTCACTGTGCTGTGAATTGATTGCAGAGCTAGGGATGAAATGCAGAGGCTCTGTCTTTTCAGTGCCGAGCACTGAACCAGTGCTCCTCTGGGTCAGGCAATGAACTAGCTGAAAAAGCTTTCAAATCTCTGAGCAAGATTAATAGACCTAAAGCTCCAGACTGAAGCCAGATGGAGAACATACATGCTTCTGCTTTTTCTGTTTGCATATGTACAGGTGCTGCTCTCAAGGCACTTGTCAGCTGCCTGCGTTGAGGGAGCTGACAGATCCACTGCAGCACTGCTCGGCTAAGTGTGCAAACATAAAGAGGAGATTAACCAAAATAGCCTTTTAATAACACCATCAGTGGAGTGATCAACTGGCTGACAGCAGGGATTGGGCAGGGTTAAATATGTATGCAAAGAGAATTATTATTGCACCCTTTGCAGGTTTTTCCATTCACAGAAATAAATTCAGGTGCACCCTGTGCTGTCCAATCACATATTTCTCTCCCTCATCTGACTCCCTATCAGACACCACACATGAATTCCTGGCAGCTGACTAACTGCTAGTGCAAACCTCCTCAGAATTTACTGCATAACGGTTTGATTTACAGTGTTTCTAAACCTGTATCTCCTCTTCTTTGTCAAGCCTGTCCTGGTGAATCCTGAACTAGACTGAGGCGTACTGAAATACTGTAACACTTGTGGTGGGTTGACCTTGGCTGGACACCAGGTGCCCACCAAAGCCACTCTGTCACTCCCCTCCTCAGCTGGACAGGGGAGAGAAAACAGTGAAAAAGCTCGTGAGTCAAGATAAGGGTAGGGAGCGATCACTCACCAGTTACCACCATGAACAAAACAGACTTGGCTCAGGGAAATTAGTTTAATTTATTACCAATCAAATCAGAGTAAGGTTATGAGAAATAAAACCAAATCTTAAAACACTTTTCCCCCTACCCCTCACTTCTTCCAGAGCTCAGCTTTGCCCCTGCATTGTCTCCCATCTCCCCCCAGCAGTGCAGGAGGATGGGTAACAGAGACTGTGGTCAGTTCATCACACCTTGTCTCTGACACGCCTTCCTTCCCATGGGANTCTTAAAACACTTTTCCCCCTACCCCTCACTTCTTCCAGAGCTCAGCTTTGCCCCTGCATTGTCTCCCATCTCCCCCCAGCAGTGCAGGAGGATGGGTAACAGAGACTGTGGTCAGTTCATCACTCCTTGTCTCTGACACGCCTTCCTTCCCATGGGAAGGATTCCTCACACTCTTCCCCTGCTTGATCATAGAATCCCTCCTATGGGAGACAGTCCTTCAGGGACAGGCTGATCCAGCATGGGTCTCCCTTGGGGTCACAAGTCCTGGCAGAAACTTGTTCCAGTGTGGGATCCTCTCTCCATGGGTCCACAGGCCCTGCCAGAAGTCTGCCAGCCAGAGGCTTCCTGTGGAGTCACAGCCTCCTTTGGGCATCTTCCGCTCAATGTGGGGTCCTGCAGGGGCTGCAGGTGGATCTCTGCTCCCCCATGGATCCCCGTGGGCTGAAGGGGCACAGCTGCCTCACCCTGGCCTGCAGGAGAGTCTCTGCTCTGGCACCTGGAGCACCTCCTGCCCCTCCTTCTGCACTGACCTTGGGTGTCTGCAGAGAGGTTTTTTCACATATTCTTACTCTCTCCAGCTGCAGTTCTGCAGGTGTTTCTCCTCCTTCCCAAATACATTATCCCAGAAGTGCCGTTGCCATTGCTGATGGGCTCAGCTTTGGCCAGCAGCCAGTCCATGAAGAAAGCTTCAGGCAGCTTCTCACAGAAGCCATCCTTGTAGCCCCCTTGCTACCAAAATATGGTCTTGTAAACCCAATACAACATGTTGTCTAATAGGCAGAGACTCTTCAGTGCTCTCCATTAAGTTACCAAGTTGTTCATTTTAGCTCTCTGTGTCTGTGACAGCTCCTACTGGATGCATTTGGACAAATACAAGGCACCCTGTCAGACTAACAAAGCCCTGGCAAGTTTTAAGCAATATAAACACTTTCAGGAAAGCCACAGAGAAAGACCTGACAGAAGAGACACTTGCCTTCTAATGGCAGATGTTTGGGACAAATTAGCAAATGTCAGGAAGGTGCTTTGATGAAATGAAACAATGGGGTAAAATGTGCTATAGTTTCTTTATTAAACTAAAGTATGAAATCTGAAGCATTGTGGAAACAGGGGAAAATGTTTGAATCAGTGTTGTTAGATGTAATATTCCTCTCCCCTACAGAAATATTTTGTTTTTCTGCACTTAACCGTAGGATAACTACTAGCTTAAGCTTGTCTATGAATAGAATAGACTAGCCTAGACTAGACTAGACTAGACTAGACTAGACTAGACTAGATTAGAATAGAATAGAATAGAATAGAATTGAATTGAATTGAATTGAATTGAATTGAATTGAATTGAATTGAATTGAATTGAATTGAAAAGAGTAGGAGTATTTTCAGAAGGAGGAGACCTCCGATGACCATTTAGTCCAACAGCCTGACAAATTAAGGGCTGGCCAAAAGCTAGAGCAGAGCAAGTATTGTTCTATAAGAGTAAATAAGCTGTTCTTTGCAATCCCAAGTGAGATAAGAAGGTTTACAGAGCTGTGTAAACCCCAAAGGATAATCCAGTGGCCAAAACTTTGTCCCCTCTCCATGGCTACTCTAAAGCCTGTCTCAGCTCTGCCAGTGACCTACTCCGGGACTTTAAGAAGAACCTCAACTGTTCTGTTGAAAAGGCTGTTTATTACCAGCCTTTTCTATTCTGCTAAAAAATTAGCAATGCAAAGCCCTTCCTGTGTTTATTCAAGATTTCTTGCTGTGTGCCCGTATGAGATCCAGCAGGGTTGTCGTGCTCTCAATTGCACCTCTAAATGCTGCTGCAGAAAGAGCAAAGGTGGGTAGCCATCCACTGAAAAGTGCCAGATTTCACTGGCATCGCTTAAAGAAGGAGATCCGTGGAAAAGAATGGTTATTTCTAGCAGAGAAATTTTTTTTTACTACTTTATTACTCTATCTGCCAAATTAATTGCTCAGTCCACTTTCATATGTTGCTGTTAGATAAGGTGAAATACTTTCAAAAGTAATGACATTTTTAATAATTAACAGTATCTTCTATTGAATTAGCTTGCTGTCTTTTATTCTTCTCCTTCAAGGGTAAAGCTTGATGTCTTTGCTCATATGGAGCTCATGTGTATATGAACACATATGCATAGGTACATATGTATATGTATGTATATATATGTGTGTGTGTCTGTGTGTCTGTGTGTGTGTGTGTCCTGTGAATGAGAAAAGAAGGAATAGGGGGCAAAATTATATGCCAGATTGATGCCATGATGATTTTTTGCTTTTTCTTTTATACCCCTTTTATATACTCTCTTATGTAGCTTTTATGTATTCTTAGTGTTTTTAGCCCACATAGTTACAATTCTTTAAGTTTGATAACTTCCCTCAGACCCAATATTCCGTTAAGCCAAGAGACCAAACATTCTGGAAACCCCAGACACCAAGGTCCTCTCCAGAACACATTCTGTAAACAAAGACAGGCCCATCCAAGGGGAGGGTTCCTTGATGAGGGGTCTTGCTGGAGTCCCTCATTGGGGAATCTTTGATAGATGTGCTAATTTTTGCAAGGCATATAATTGTATACACATCACACTGTTTGGGGCCATTTTCTTCGGTGGGATTTCAGGGTGCATTTCAATGTGCATTTCGGCGCACCTGAGGATCCTTAAATAAATACTGAGGTAAAACCCTTTTTCCCTTTTAACTGTGTTCAGCTCTCTTAATTTTAAGACCAGGAAAAGGCATCAAGATAATAAAATAAATAGAACCAAGAGGCAAAATACTATCAATATTTTTGTTTACTCTTTACCTTATTCATTACAGTTCGCAGAAAGAGGAAACAGGACTTTCTGAAGTATCATCACTTCAAGAAATTTCCAAAAGTAAAGCTTTGGGTTTTATTTGTGGGATTTTCTTCTTTTGTCTAGGTACATCCTTTTGTCTGCTCTGTGGTGGTGCTCTCAGTTTACTGCCACTGGGGAGCCTTTCCCATCTCACACAAGAGAGAATTGTGACAGGAGGTTTGGTACTTGTGTGGGGCCATGCTCAGAGCCTGCATGGCTTTTGAGGAAGCCGAGATTTGGGCAGCTCTGGTGACTCATCCCCAGCCATGATGGCAGGGACAGCCTCCCCCTCCAACCACTGGCAGTGCTGGAGCAGCCTCATCCCCTCTGAGGAACCCCAGTCGCTGCCAGTCGAATTCCTGCTCTGCAGGAGATGGAAGTCAGGGGGAGGAGGTGACAAACTGCCTTGGCTATCCCCTCTCCTCCCCTTTAAATCTCTGCCTGCTGCCTTCCAGTGCTGTAGAGGAAATTAAGTTGAGATTCAAGCATCTGGAGAGCGGATAAAAGGTGCTCTAGAAGAGTATATTCTTACAGATGTTCTTCTCTTTACTGCTACAGCAAGTCAAGATGGAAACACACTGCATAAATTGTGACATGCCTGAAATTTAATGTAAACTGCTCCCTTCTGAGCAAGCAGCAAAATCCTAGAAGCTCAATCTATCTCCTGCAGGCAGCAGAGGAGGAGAAATGCTGCCTTTTTTTTCCTCCTTTTTTTAATTAATATTGTATTATTATTGCTAAAATTGTACTTGGGGGCATTCCAACAATGTGGTGCTGAGGAATGTGCATGAAGAAGATAACACTATTTCCCTCTAGTAGCAGGAAAATATATATAATAACAGGAACTTTATTCATTAACTTGAAGGAAATTATGATTACATTATTGAGGCTAAAGGGTATGAAATACCTTCTGCCAGCCAATAAACTATGGTCCAGCCAATTCTAGGATCAAGCTTTGGAAGTTCCTACTGGAAGACATAGCAGACAAAGGCAGGAGCAAGAGGAAGGAAGCAATTCCCAGATGGTAACACTTTAATTTTTAATTTGGAAAAGTTAATGTTATTCCAAGTTTTATACCCTAAAGAAGAAACCACTTGTGGCAATGCCATATTCTTGGCTCCCTGGTGGGTTAAATAAACTTGTAGTTGCAATGTTTTTTATTTGTTTAAGGGACAGCTTGTGCCTTGGACTGAATGTCTGCTCAGGAGCAGTGTAAAGCTGATCCCTTAGGCTGCCTGGTATGTGATCTGGTATGTGCCTGCTAGTTTCCCAACCCATTTGTTTGGAGATATACAGGAAACAATCAATCAGAGTTGTCCCACATTCCTGCAATGTAGGAACTAGCAGGACTTGGACCAGAGCAGCCATATCATGGTGATATTCTGCAGTAATTTTCCCATCTAAACCAGATGTTTTCTTGGCAGGTGGGGGCAAACAGGGCTGAGCTTCACCTCACCCAGGATTTCACAGGAGAATAAATCCTCTCTGTACCACCAGTTCTGCCTGGATTCAGAACACTGCGCTGTGTGGGTTCATTACACTCCATGATATTTCTTCCTTCATTTAAGCCTGGACTCCATTTCTCACTGAGGCTTCACTTGGGAAGCTGGAAGGGATTGTGTGTTATGTGGCTCAGGCTGGAAGATGAAAAGTTGGAAAGGAAGGGGAAACCTCAAAAATTGTCAGTTCTCATTTGGCTCTTACTAAAAGCACCTGCATTCCTAGGAAAAACAAAAGGTAATATCTGTGATGAGTGTCAAATGAGCAGAGGAAATAGATATTTACTCTGTAGAATTGAGTTGTACTTGGCAATTGAACAATTTTTCATTGGAGCAGTGGATAATGATTACTCCTGCATTTTACCAGTTTTGCTCCAGTGCAGATGTAGAAAAAGATAACAGCAGGCCTGAGAACTGACCAAAGCCAAATGTACTGTTTGAACAGTGGCCCAAAGCCTTGACATTTTCCTGGTATCTACTTGACTGTGGCTGTGAGAGGATTCCTATCCCACCTGAACTCATTACTGCTCCCTGGGAATCTCAGCAGAACGGGGAAAGCAGTTTCTTTATTAAAAGGATTTTCTCCACTGCATTGCAGCCAGGCTGTAGTCATGGAACAACATTTCTGGGAGCAGTCTAACATCCATATTTTGATTTTACTGAAAGGCAGGTTTCCTATGGTCTTAAATTTGACCGCAACATTCGAGGTTTCAGTTGCAGTTAAGTTCCTCCTCCATAGACTTCTTTATATAGGTTGAATGCTCCATAAAGATAAAGAGATCTTAGCTCCTTGAACTGTATTTGAACCAAATACTTATTCTGTGTCCTAAAGGTTCAAATCAAATGTTCATTTCATTTTACCCCTAGCTGAGATGTGTAAACCATTCACTCAATATCAGCAACCCTGACACCTCTCCCTCCCAACAAAAAGCACAGTTTCTTTCACTCTTGCAGTGCTCTGCTTCCATACTTCTGTGCCAGGGGACATTGCTGCTTTGTTATGTGACCCTGGGGCTGGTGGCATGTGGCCTAGGTTCTACCTAGGCTTGAGTGTCACATATGGTGTCCCAGTAGCAGGAATGACTGTGTGCTGGGCACTCTGGACTGGAAAGGACTTTCAAAGTCACCAAATCCAACCTTCCAGTGCTGAAGAGAACTGTAAACCTCCCACAGAACTGATCAAGCTCCCTTGTGAATAATAGCTGCTTTTTTTGTTGTTGCAGCAATACAAAGACTTCCTTCCCGACTCCACTGATTTATTAGAAAGTTTCTTCTAGTTTCCATTATTCAAAGTTAATTTCTTTCCAGTTGTCCTTGCACCAACACAGACTTCTGTTAAGACAATTTTCTCTCTTTCTGGTGTTCACAATTTTGCATAAGTTATCAGCAGTATTTATCCTACAGGCCGTCTCTGTGCTGGGCTACATCCTGCTTCTGTCACAACAGGTAGGGAAATTAATGCTATTTAGTCTATCACTTCATTATGAGCTATGCCAAATGACTCAACAGCTAGAGCAGGAAACAGGTCAACATATCAAGGGAAAGTTTTTAGTCACAGAAATGCCATCTATGACACATTGGATGGAATTGTCCTAGAACAGGAAATGAAAACACAGTGTATAGAAAACAGTGATAAACATCAAGTGCTCCTAAATGCTTTAGAATGGCTTTTCTTTTCCCCATTAGACTGCTCACTAATCTTTTTGTACCAAAAATAATTTTCAATGAATCACAACCGTATCTGTGTAATGAGTGCAAGGAAACATCAGTTTACGTAAGATCACGCTAAGTAACAAGAAACATCACATTAAGTATAATCTAACTATGATTTTTTTCCCCAACAGAAGGGACAGTTTCATTTTTTTCAGATAAGGGTTAAAATCCGTTTATAAACACGTGAAACTGAGAGTCACAACATCTACCACTCGTCTCTGCAGAGTCAAGAAGAAAGCTGAAACTACCTATGAAAACAGTTTCTCTGCTGACACTCCTGGGGAGTGTAGTTCTTAACCAGAAACCCACATCAAATATCTAAAGCTATGCAGCTACACATCTCCCTTTCCAATCAGAAGTAAAACCCCAAAACACTTCTTTTCTGAAACAGGCCTTCCTAAAGCAGCAGGCCAGAACTCTGAAATATGCCCAAAGGCCCTACCATTTTAAAATGTCAATATGTTTGTGCTCCTAGAACTCCACAAGGAGAGGATGAGTCATAAATTTTATACCAACAAAGGCTATCATCAATGTCTTGTTCATCTCCATAACCGGCATGAGTATAAGGTTTAACTCAGTATTCCCTGCGCTGGACCGCAACTTGTGTGTGAGGTACAGGATTTCTCTTGCAAAAATATTTGATCTTCACCTGTATGAATTCTTTTTTCTCTTGCAGCCTGTCACTAAGGCTCAGGAAATGTTTGTGAAGTGCTTTGAGAGCCTCCTTGGGGATGTGATGTAGAGAATTTGCAGGCAAACAAATTCTAGGTCGATTTCTATCCAGTTACTCTCATGATGTTTTTACTTGGAGAAGTTGATCTTAGTACAGCTGGAATTCAAATGGGTGATTAACAAATGATAGAGAATACTGTATATGTGAGTTCCATGTACTACTTTCTGCTTTCAATAAACACTATTTACCAGGGTGAGACCAGGGCAAACAGCTCCAAATTAATACAGAGAAGTGGAGGTTTTCCAAGACTACTGTCAACTCATTAAAGCTTTTTTTAACCCCCAAGGTTAGGTGTATCAATATCTCAATAGTGTGCTTGGAAAATCATGCAACTGATTAACAACTGAGCCCTCTGAGTGAGATGTAATTGAATTGGAAAGAAAAGGTACTTATTCCCAGGGTAGGAGAACATTGGTAGGACAAATACCTGCATGTCCAACCAAGATCCTGTACCAGAGGAGTGTCAGCTCTATTTATGGGGACAAGTGTCACTGTTAAGGACAGATGTGAGCTAAATAATTTGGAAATCTCAGTGATATTGGCACAGGACCCTTGACTGCAGGGCCTCCCTGTCATCACTGTCCATCTCAGTCTATTAAATGAAGCCCAACTCATCAACCTAAGGAGGAAAGTCAGATTTATCTTGTTCTAATGAAGATCTAGACAACTTATTTTAGTCAACTGCTACCCGTCTCTGGTGACCACATTGTTGAAGCAAGAGCACGCTCCATCCTTACTTGAGAATGACATTTAATGGATGTCCTTTGGGAGGATGTGCCTTCCAAGCATTTCATCAACTATTCTGTGGGACAGGACACTAGTATTGTCTGACAAGAATGGAAACACCTGTAAATTAAGTGATCTAGAAAAAAACTGTCATGGTTTGACACCAGCTGACAAATAAGCACCACAGAATTACTCACTCAGACCCCCTTCCCCTCTGCCTCATGACCGAAGAATGAGTTGGAAGGGTAAAAGTGAAAACAAACTCATAGGTTGAGCAAAAAGCAGTTTAATAATTAAAAAGAAATAATAATATTATTATTTTTTAAAAAAAAAGTAAGGAAAAAGAGATTAAAAAAATAGAGAGGAAAATAAAACCCAAGACAAGTGATGCAAATGGAAACAATTGCTCACCACCAGCCACCCAATGCTCAGACAGTCTCCAGGAGTTGCCCCTTCCCATACAACAAACTTCCTTCTTAGTTTCATTGCTTAGCAGCAGTGATGTTAAGCATCATGTAATATGGGAATTGGTCAGTCGGGGTAAGCTGTCCCAGCTGTGTCCCCTGCCATCCTCTTGTGCACCTCCAGCTTTTTCCCTGCTGGGACAGTGTCAGGAGCAGAAAAGGCCTTGATGCTGTGCAAGCGCTGCTCAGCAGCAGCTGAAACATCAGTGTGTAAGCAACACTATTTCCAGAACAAAATACAGACCCACAATAGCCACTGTGAAGTAATTTATCAGTACAAAAACAATCAAAGGAACTGGAGCTGTTGTTTCCGAGAGATTTTTAAATTTAAAGAGAAATTTTGATAAGTAACTACAGATGTATTGTCCATGCCCAATGAGATGAACAAAGTTTATCTTAGATTGAAACAAAACAGGAATCCACTAGACATTAAGAAAATCTTTCTGATGGGTAGGGAAGCTAAGTCCTAGCACAGTCTAGACGAGGGATGGAGAGTCCAACATGCTGCCATCTGGTTTGGTGTAGCAAACACCACAATGAGCATGGACTGGACATCTTCTCACAGCCCCTTACAGCCCTGTTTTCTCTGATTCTGAATGGTTTTCACATTGTTCCAGAATAGGTGGGACAGAGAAAAACAGTTTCTTATCACCCTGCTCTGATTCCTAATAAATTGCTTCTCATTAAAAGTAACAACATTTTCAAATGCTTGCTGCAATCAGCAGGGTGGGTGTGCTGGTTTTGGCAGGGGTAGAGTTAATTTTCTTCTGACTGTAAGCCCTCTCTATCAAGTGACCTGGAGGAAGAATGACTTCAAATGGGGAGTGAGTGGTGTTTTATCTCCATCTGGGCTCAAAACCACAACAGTAGGACATTGTCCTTCTTGCTGTACACATAAATTCTCTTTGCTGTCTTATTTTTGGACATAATTGTTTTATTACTTTGGGGTATTTTTCTTCAGCATTTCCCTGTCTTCTATAATTTTCCTTTAACTTGGCCATGATCTAAGATTAGTTTGGGGTTTGTTTCATATTTGTTTCATGATTTGAGACCTCAGATTTTGGCTATGAGCATGGTAAAAAAGTGGTTTTTGTTCAAATGGAATTCCATATCTTTAATTTGGTCCCGCTTCCTCTTGCCCACTCAATAGGCACTATTTAGAATAGTGTGGCTGCTGCTTCTTCTTTGTCTTCTTCCTTATCCATTTCCATCAGGTATTTATACACATTGATAAGATCCTCTCACTGCTTTCTCTTCTCTGAGAAAGAAGAGTCCAAGATGTCTCAGCCTCTCCTCGTATCACAGGTACAAGCAAAACGAACAGGCTGCTTATTTATAGCTCTGTCTCCCATCAGCAGAACCAAGGCTGCTGCACGTACTGACTGCTGCTGGGGATGCAACAGCCACATCCTTCACAGACATGACCGAATTAAAATTGGTGTGGAGAACTTGGACACAGCATTAGCATGAAGGATGGAGGAAGGCCTGTCAGAAATTCCAATATGAGGTGTGAAGACCAGTCAGTCTGTTATCAGTTGCAGCTCAGTCTCCAAGCTATGCAGTTTATAAGATCCTCATGCTTCTCATGCTTCAATTGCACAGCAATGACAGTGGAGTATTTGAACCCTGACTAAGGATGAGATATTGTGCCTTCCATCTGCATGCTTGGCACATTGGGCTGACCTCTCTTTTCTCCTCTCTCCACAAAAACACCACATGTGTGTAATTCACAGTGATGTCCAGCCCTGCCCTCCCTCCAAACCAGTTTTCAAATGCTGTGACTCTGAATACGAATGTTTTAGACAAACTTGTAGCTACTGAAACAGGGCTCTAAGCTGAAAACACTGTGCAGCAGCATAGCTGAGTGGCTAATCAATACACAAGCTGTCAGCTTTTCAGATCAAGGGATTAACAAACTCATTTTGCAGTAAATGAAATGAGTTTAGGGGAAGAAAAAAGAAAGTTGCTAACAAGAAGGCATCTGAGGTTTTTTTTTAAAAAAAGTAACCATGGAAAGAACTCAAACACAAAAAATGATTTAATCTCTTTGCACTCTCAGTTGTGCTTTTTCTAATGAGTCCTGAGGAATTAGGATGTCAAATTTGCAACTGAAGGGTGCTCATCAGGGGTTGCTGATAGGGAAAAACATGACATTAGGACTCCACACATATCTCTACAGCAACAAATATTCTCTGACCTCACTACAAACAGGAGAAGTTTGAAAACTACTATGTCACATGCTCATTGTAAGGAATACTTGATTTTTTAAAAAAAGTAAAAATGAAGGGCATTCATAAACTTCTTTTCTCCCCCAGATCAAAGAGTGAATTTTTGTATGTCAAAAACTACTCATACTGCCTTTGTAATTTCGCATTTCCAAAGTCAGACTGGAGAAGTCAAAAAGCATCAAAAGCCAGTTCAGGCAGCAGTCAGATGCTTATTTCAGAACCATGATCACTATCCTTGCAATCTTACTCACAAAGGTCAACTACTTAGTCTGGGCCACTTTTTGCAAATATTTTTTATGTGAACCCTGTCCCAGAAGAACTCCGCTCTCTGCATGTCTAAATGGCAACGTGGGAAGAGAAATGTGCTATTTCAACCCTGTGACTGCTCTGCTGTGTCCCTGCAAAAGTCACTGCCCTGCTTCGTGCTGCAGTGTTATCATCTGTAAAAATTAACTTCTCTTACATCCTGTTATGCCTTCCACAAGGACTGGATGCTGTTGTGATTGTAAGCTTTTGTACCTTGACTGAGGAACCTCTCGTGATACCCATTGAGAATTGAGTAAAGGCAGCCCCTGAAGCTTCCCAGTCAAGGAAAAACCTCCTGCTGGTGAACAAGAGAGTTGACTGAACACTCCAGACCTCATCTGCATGTCTATAAAATGGTGATGTGAGACATTTTTATTGAAGTAGAATGAAGTTTTGAAGTTAAAGCAAATAGAACATCATCATTCATGTCTGACAATAGATGGAAAAGAGGTCTGTACCCAGCTGTGTCTGGCATGAGGGTTCATCCTGACCTTTGGTACAGCCTGTGATGCTGAGCATGTCTGGGCAGCTGGGAAAGAGGCTTTATCAGATAGGGGCTACCTGTTCAAAATGCTTACAAAGGTTTTGTAGGCAACTGGTCCACTCTATAATGAGCTGAACTTCTGCAAGCCTTTCATAAAAGTGACTGATACAGAATGGTAATAGAAGTGAGTAAGAATTGGTCTTAAATTACTCTATGAATTGATTTGACTGTGTTCTTGGAAGAGCAGATCTAGCCAAGCACCAGTTTAAGGCTTAAAATACTGTTTGAATAGTTTGGTAAGAATCCCCAGGTAATTTTTTCCTGATAAATGAACCACTTAAAAATACCAGAAATGGTATTTCCTCTTATTTGAACAAACCACTAGCAGAAATACGAGTTCTATAGACTGCTTAGTCCCAACATATTGAATAAAAATCCAATCTGAGCAAGGCAACATTTACATCACCTTCATTAAAAAGAGAAAGGGTTGACACTATACACATCAGAAGCATCCCAGAACATTCTGGAGAGTCTGCAGCTTGTTTTCAGGCTTATCAAGGTAATGGATGGAGATTAAATCATGACTTTGTCAGGCAGAGATCACCTCAAACAATTCTCTGCATCTCAGTTGATGGCATAGCCTGGGGGATACTGTTTGCAAGCGTGAAAGGCAAAAGACCCATCACAGGAGCCCAGCGCATGATATTAAACTTTCAGTAAAAGGCCATCCTCAAACTAGGCCCATTATCTCTGACATACAGTCCCCACACAAGTGAAATATTTCCTGCTACGGGTTTATGGCATTTCCCCAGGCGAAGCTGTTGAGCACAGAGGTTTTGCTTGCAGAGCGCAGCTTGGCAGCCTTTATCAGCCAGTTTGACCAAGAACAGGAAAAAAAACCTTGTGCACACAGTCTCGTTTGCAGGAGAAGAGTGTTAACACTCAGGGCTAGACCTGCTGAAAAAAATACATACCCTGGGCTTTACAGCACTTCACAGCTTTGGGGTGTGTGTGGTGTAAAGGACAATGAGTTACTGTGCTGCCACGTGGGCACAGAGGGATCATTTCTCTAGAAAATGTGGCTCTTTATGGATCAGAAAGGCACAACCACCTCAGAGAGAGGCTGCAATAACCTGTATAATGGGATATCCCTTGATATTATCTGGGATCATATCCCTATAGCTAGGGGGCATCTCCTGGTGCAGAGCAGACAGGAGACAGAGGAGCTGGAGTGTTCATCTCCTCAGAGTTTGTGTCTGGAGAAGCTTCATTTTCTAGCAAGAAAGGACCTGCAGGACCAAAGACCTATGGCTTTAGGTAATACAAATGCACACACTAAAAAGAAGAGACCCCAAAAGCTCTTCTGCAGGACAAAAACCAATGTGAGAGAAAAATAGTGACTTGTCCATGGAGCTGAAATCAAGCGTTCTGCTTCTGCCTCAGCAGCTTATTTCTGCCTGACTCCTGGACTCTTGGCTACTCCTGACCTCTTGGCTACTCCTGACCTCTTGGCTACTCCTGACCCCTTGGCTGGACTTTAAAACAATTTTGGCTGAAAGTTATGACTATAAACAGAAAAGAATTAATATTAAGCAAGTCTTGACAATTTAATGTGTTGGTTTTAGTTCATTCTTCTCTTGAAGAAAGCAATTTAATCCTTCCTTTTACTCTTTCTAAATAAGAAAAGGCAGGGATCTCACATTTGTTTCTAATTACAACGCACTTTACTGGGCAGCCCCAGCGAAGGGAAAAGCTTTTTGAAGTCTAGAGCATTAAGAGAGAATTGATCGCTCATTAAATTTGTCTCTGGGAAGTTAACTATAACTAAAACGTACTGAGTGAAAACAAACAGATCATTGTTTTGCTAGTGGCACATGTTAAATAAAACCTGCATAAATCAGGTGCTTTGAAAGAGCCGGGTAAAGCCAAGTGGTGGAAGCCTTACTTGAGGAGAGCACTGGCTGCAGCGCCAGTGCAGCACCTCCGTGTAGGGGTTGTGGTGATCAGCTGTGGTGAAGGACTTGCCACTCTGTCCTCCTTGCATGGGAAAGGCCAGTTAAGGTGTCTCTATAGCTCCACAGAGGCAAACATACCCACTTGGATAGAACCTGCCCTTATGGCTCTTTTTGGGTTCCACTGTAGGTCTGGGACTGGGTTTTCAGGATGTTGTGGGAGCTGGGACTGGAACTGAGTGGGAAACACAAGGAACACTGAAACTTCAGCAAAACACCATTACAAGATGCCAAACACTACCCCAAAGGTAAATCAAGATCGAGTAGAATACAGCTGCAAAAAGTGGGATTCATTCAGCTGGACCTTGACAGGCTGGAGAATTGGATGTGGAGAAACCTAATGGTGTCCAGCAAGGGCAAGTGTTGGGTCCTGCACCTCTGGAGGAATAACCCCAAGCACCAGCACAGGCTGGGGTCTGACGTACTGGAGAGGAGCTCTGCGGAGAAGGACCTGGGAGTCTTGGTGGGTGACAAGTCGGCAGTGCCCTTGTGGCCAGGAGAGCCAATGGCATCCTGGGGTGCGTGGGGAAGAGTGTGGCCAGCAGGTAGAGGAAGCTGACCCTCCCCCTCACTCACCCTTATGAGGCCATTTCTGGAATGCTGTGTCCAGTTCTGGGCTCCTCAGTACAAAGGCTGTGATTTTTTCAGTTTCATCTGCTTTACAAAAGAAGTGCCTATTTTTTGCCAGCTGTGTATTTGATTTACCTCTGCCTATTAATCCAGCAGCAGATGGCACAGGCAGGTATGTGTTAAGATGTGTGTACAGATGGCTCACTCTGTCTTGCGGTGCCTCTGACAGGATAAAGACCCGAGGAGCTGCAGGATGCCGCAGATTACGAAGGGAAGCAGTGTGTATGCAGATGGCCCACACTGACCCGCGGTGCCACTAACAAGACAGCAAGATGAGAAACGACAGGATGTTACAGATAACAGGACAGGCAATAGCTTGACAAAATCGCTGTCAAAGTCAGAAGTTATAAGGGAAACTATAGCATAAACACCAAATAAGGCTGTAAAACCAGCAAAACCGGTGCTGATGGGGAAATGGTACCCAGAAATGAGCTGTTTATTTGGAAGGGGGTGAGGGTGGTAAAGGGGAATCTCTTGCACGGTAAAAAGGGAATATTGTGAGCCAGATCGTGTGTTCACAACTTCCTGTCAAGCAGCACTGAGCCTGACCAACACAGCTTGAAGCAAGACTGTAAACATGTTGTTGTTCCAACTGTGATTGCATCTGACCCTCTTGTGCACTCAGGAGGGATCTGGATGCTTTTCCCGTTGCTGGAAGGGAGCACTCAGAGGAGATGTCTGAACCTCTTGACTTCCAAGGGATGTTTGAGTCAGAGTGCTGACAATCCTATAAAGAAAATTTTGCTGTTGTGACTTTTGGAAGTGATTTTGCTGTTGTGTGTACCCAGTCTGGTTTCGAATCCAGAAATCAATTTTCCTTCATTCAAAGAAAGCCAAGCGTGATTCAAAGAAACCCTGCCTACTTTCAGCTCCTAATGATGTTATTATTTATGACTACAAATTCCCAGAGGTAGTGGCACAGCATAAACAAGAAAGCTAGTGCCCTCGAGAGTAGGTCTAGGAACAGAAATATAAGTTAAGGGTAAGAATGTGATCAGAACCACTGTCTTTGTTTTGTTTAGGAAAACCCCCAGGGTCTACACCTGAGTTTGTCCTCAGAGGCCACCTTGAGATTACTGTCAAAATTGGACTTGTAGGCCAATACTGAACCTACATTACAAAGAGGTTTGGCAGGTCTAGAGCTTATTGCACCAAGAAGTTTGCTGACAGGAGCACAGTTCAGTACAGGAGACTCATGACCAAGGAGAATGATTCCTAAAGAGCAGCAGTAGGGTCAGGACTGCCTGTGGCTAGCTGCTTGTTCCGGCTGTGGAGGGTGGGCTTCAGTGCAATCCTGTTGTGAGGGAGGCTCAAGAGAGGAGGCAGTGAGAGACTGTGTCCCAGTAAACTGTATCCCAGTAAATAATATTCCAGGCAGTATCTAAAGGGTGGGTCATGGAAAAGTTTTCATGAGCATTCCAGCTGCCTTGAAATTCCCTCTGTGTTAGAGGTATGTGGATGTGCTAGAGTATAAATGCACATGCACATTTACCTCAATATTTCCTGCCTTTATTTTTTGCCGAGTTCAGTGCTCAAGAGTCAAATGATTCTGCAGGTAGTGATTACTGACTTTGTACTTGCAAAATGTAGTTTTAGTTCAAAAAGCAAATTGATTTGGGAGGAAATTCTTATTCTGCCCCACCTCCTGTTTTCAGTGTCAATTTATGGATCTCTGTGACCACGCTGCTCTCTTGGCTAAACAGGCTGATTTCAGGATGTGACACTGGTGACAACAGCCACAGTCTCACGCTGCACTGAGGGGGCAGCAAATGTCTTTGTGCTCCCCATGTAGTGCTAGAGCCTTCTAGGCAATAATTCAGTGCTTCTTAGAAGAAAAGGCACTAAGAAGATTATAAAAATTACCATATAGTGACTTTGTTGCAGACAAAACAGTAATAACTCAGACAATTAATTTAATTACTTGCAAATTAATAACAATTTCTAATCACTCATTCGTGTATGGAGTAAAAAAGGACCAATATAAAAAAAAAAGCACTTCAGCAAACATCATTTCTCCTCTTTCTCCAATCTCATTTTAAGCCCAAACCACCACATTCTGCCCATTCCCAGTCTCAACACACCTTACTTTTAACACAGGTTACACTTGGTCTGTCTAAATCTCTTTGGTGAGATAAAGGGGCACAGGAGGTTGGGGTCTTGTCCATAAGGGATTCTGTCTTTATGTCCTTGTTAGATTGTTTACCACCCTTTGCTTCCTGCTGGGTTCTTTCTGCCAAACCTTGCTTCCTACCCGTTCTACCCCACTGGTCCCTGCCTATTACTGGCTTTCCACTGCTGTACTTGGTATCACTGCACTGGGAAGAGTCACGCACAGGCTGTGTTCCCTCAGGAGTGTCCCTGCCTCGTTGCTCTGGCAGGGACCCCTCTGAGGAAGGGCTGCCTACCTGTGATGGCACAGGTGGGATAGACCTTTCAGTTCTGAAATAAAAGCATCACTGGGAAGACCATGAACCTCTACCTCAGGCCACGTTAGGCAGGATTCCTCATCCTGACATTTGAGTTTCCCACTGGAAGGAGCTGGCCTTCCCTAGCTGGGCTTTGTTGGGTTGAGGACTACCTAAATATGCATCAGCTGTTACACTGTGCATCCTGGTGACCCTCCCCCTCTCTGGAGTCCTGCAATTTTCTGTCCAAATACTTTTTGATCTTGGTGCAGACAAACGAATCTGTATTATTTAACTATGTGAATGGAGGATGAAAAAGAAAGTGCACAAGGCAGAGATAGATTTTTTTGTGTCTTATAGAAGGTTATCTGGCACTAGTGGAAAGGGCCCCTGCCCTCGGCAGGGCGCTGGAACTAGATGATCCCTTCCAACTCAAAGCACTATATGATCCTATGATTACACAAGAAATATGAAGTCATTCCTCTCCTATGTGCAGTCATGACTGGGCTTTTCTGTCATTGGTAATTTTAACATCGGAGAATTGCATCTGTGTCCCACTTTAAAGATCCTCTAAAGCCAAGAGGAAATAAATAAAGGAAGGAAAAGGAACTGTCAATAAAAGGAGAGTGACGCAATTTTAAAAAGGAATATTTGGGTACCATCATGATCCTGCAAACACTTTCTGGTAACTTTTCACTCAAATGCTGTGTTCAGAAAAAAGGTTTTTGCAATCACATATGTCTATGCCCAAAACCAGAACTGGCTTTGGATGTAGGAACTAGATGTATGGCAGCAAGGTGATCAGCCATTCAGGCATCCTGCTTTTAGATATCTTCTTTCTTTCTTTCTTTCTTTCTTTCTTTCTTTCTTTCCTTCTTTCTTTCTTTCTTTCTTTCTCTTTCTTTCTTTTTCTTTTTCTTTCTTTCTTTCTTTTTCTTTTTCTTCCTTTCTTCCTTCCTTCCTTGTTTGCTGTAGAAAATAAGGTGCCTGTTAGCACAGAGATTAAAGAGGTTAATAAGAATTAAACAGGAAGACAGAAGATGGTTTCAGAGTTCCTCGTTTGAGACCTCAGCTCCAGTGTTTTGGAAGGAATTTCCAGCAGCACTAAATAATTAGCTGTTGTACCAGCTACAACAGAGCTCCTCTTCACAGCTGTAATTACTGCATGCTTCTGACACCACAGATATTACCATTAACCCTGCATGTGAATTGTCATC
Source organism: Oriolus oriolus (assembly GCA_013400235.1). Classification (NCBI taxonomy): domain Eukaryota; kingdom Metazoa; phylum Chordata; class Aves; order Passeriformes; family Corvidae; genus Oriolus; species Oriolus oriolus. Next base: position 20,048 of record VXBT01007288.1, on the reverse strand, counting down.
TAATTTATTGTCTGAGTTGAGAGTAATTCTGTCTTTCCAGCTGAAATTTTGCAGCAGTGTTTTATCATGTTAATGTTCAGGTTATGATCTCTCCTCCATATGCATGGATTGCCTTCCCAGATGGAGCCTTACCCAAGCAACTCCTGCTCTCAGGCTTCATGTGCAGTCTTTGACAATTTAGGACTGAAAAACACAGCCAATCTTTATTTCCATGCATAATGAAGAAGTTCATTTAGCAAGAACTGGTATTTACAGCACAGAAGGAACGGTATTCGGAGAGATGCAAGATGCTGAAAAGGCTAATTATTATAATTTCGAAAAAAGATAAGAGCTCTGTGTGATGTCCTGACCACACAGTGGACAAGTGTCCATGATGCCTACCTCCTGCTGGTGAATATGCAAAAGAGGCCCCTGACACCACATCAAGTCCTGAGACTCTCCTGAAAGGTGTGGCATGGGCCTTGGTCTTGTGAAAGCAACACTGAAAAATCCCAGCATGAGATGAGGTGTAAACATTGTTACTTGATAAAACATTTCTATGGGAAATTTGTACAAAACTAATTTTTTCATTAAAAAATGTCATGTCTACTAAATTATGGGGGTTTTAAAGGAAAATGCTAGTAATCACTTGAAGTTAGTTTCAACTGAAGTTAGAAATTTAGTGCCAATTTGTTCTGTTATAAATTCATTTGTCTAATTGATACTGTCTAATCAATATTTTGTCACAAGGAATTAAAAATGCAAGGTTTTTTCTCTCCTTTCAGTGTAGGCCTGTCTGAGTAAATTATGCTTTCCCACAAGTGAGCAAAGCAAGTTCTCCTGAATGTTAAAATACTTAAAAATATAGATGAGGCTGAAAATGAGAACATAAAGGGCAGTGAATATGAGTTGCAAATTAAAATCTGTCAGTGACTGATAGAAGAGGCATGTAAGTCACTGATAATATGGTTAAAGAAAATAGCAAGGTATTAAAAAAAAAGCTCATCTTGAGAAAAATGAATGGACGGGAAATAGATTTGTAAATGAATTACAGATGGAACTACGCATAGTGAAGAAGTATCCATGACCTAAAGTAGTAAGGGTGGAATAATAAAAAAGCGTAGGATTGTAATAGTAATAAAACAAAGCATAGGCTCTTCAGATTAAATATTTTCCAAAAAAGTAGACTCAAGTAACTTGTCCTCATGATGTTTTCAAAGAATTAGTTAATCACCTTCCTAAATTAGTTTATCTGAAACCTGAGATTATCTCATTTTTAGAAACGGGAATTCCCACATTCTGGGGGATTATCTGTATAATACAATAATAATCTGTATAATATAGTAATATAATATTTCACAGAGCCTGAGATTAGGGAGTCAGATGTAAATCCCTACTAAAATTATGCCAGAATGAATAAACTAAGCTATTGTTTCCTCCTCCATCTTTATTTATAATATTCATCTCATTTACTGTCACTTCTTGTAAAACAGGCTTGATCAAACAAACCTCATCTCCCTTTTTTTCTTATTTAAAAATAAATTATTGATATGACTCAAAAAGGTAGCTGGTGTGACTAGATATCTCTGTACCATTTGGATGAATACCACACAGTATTTTACCAAAACTAATTTCTTGGTGAGAATAGAAGAGGGACATACTAGGTATTAAACAAAGAGCCCAGACAGTTAAAAATCCAGGTTTTGAAAGGAAAATATTCAGGATATTCTTCTCTGGGTACACCAGGAGGTAATCAATGGCCCAGCGTTCTTTTACAAGGGCAGGTGAGAAGAAGTGCTGGTAGGGATCAACCAATGAAATTTGCCTGCAAAATTTGCAGCTAAGAAAAGATTTGTGGAGTAGCACATTATAAAAGAACATGATGCTATTACTGTCTGACCTGGAGTGCTTGAAAAAATGAAGGAAAAGCCACAAAACAAGTTTTAATCACAGACTGTGGTCCTGCATATTTTACACATTGTGTTAAGAAGATGGGGGTTTTATGGGAAAATGCACTGTAGCCTGAGACATTTACAATTAATTGCACTGTTAAAGACAGTCTTTTGGATCACTGGTGGCTGGTAGGCACATGTGAAGGGTGGCTTATTCCTGTCCCCCAGTCAGAGGTGCTTAATTAAAGACAAATCAACTATTTCCTGTAGAAACCCCTCTCTCTCCTCTGACTGGAGAGAGCACGGCATGATCTGCTTAGACTAGACACTAATGGCTAATATTAGGAGAAATTAATCCCACCAATTTCCTTAGCAAATAGAAGAGACAGAGAGTTATTATAAAGCTAAGGAGGGGACGAAACCGCTTAAGCATTGACACTGGCATTGCCTAATCATCTTCCTCAGACTTCAGGTAAATGGATCCCCAAAAGTCTCATATTGTACCAGAAGTCAAACCAAAGATTGAAATGATTGAATAAACTTTTCTAGATCTAATCTGCAGGAAATTCTTAGAGCCAGGGCCACAGCACAGGAAGAGCAGAGCCCCTGTACGCCTCCTCAGTGGATGTTTTTAGAAGGCTTCTGTGTCCACTCTCTTAGTATTAGATTCCTACATTATTCTATGCTACATTTTTTGATTCCTATCTATCTTTACATGGAAAATTTGCCTTATCATTTACTCATTCCTCTCAACCACTGCAAAGATTCCTGTCTCAGACATCTGTATTTTTTGGTGCTGCCATTCATTTGGGTTAAGAAATAGAAAGTTTTTCAAAAAGAGACTAATTATGCAAAGTCTGCAACTATGAAGGAAAAATAATAGAACAGAATTTTATGCAGTGTTATAATACTTTCTAGAAACATGCTAAAGAATTGAAGGAAAAGGAGAAGGATAAAATTATTATCTTCTACAGAAAAGAAAAAAACACCCAACCAAACTAACAATAAAACAAACAGATCTGGGGTCTTACAAGAAGCAGTTTTTCTTCATTTCATCCAATTCAAATAGTATTTTTAACCTTGTTGTCTGTGGCAGAATCCTGTATCGGTAAAAATATGGAATTTATTTTTTTGAGTTAATTGGAAAGTTTAAATAACAGTATAGCCTTTTTGTAAAATTAGTAACAGTATAAAATTGAAAACAAAGCACTTCAAGCACTTGTGGGTTTTTTTTTAAATTTAGTCAGCTTTTTGCACACCCTGTAAATTTAGAAATTCGCCATTGTGTTAGTTTTAATTCTTTTTAGTCCTATACCAGACCAATTTATCCTAGAGAAAAGTCTGACCTTCTGAAACAGGAAAGTCTCTTTAAGGTCATATTGTTTCTCTGGGAAAAAACCCAACCCTTCTAACAATACCTACTCACACTGCTCAACAGTTCAGTACAGCAGTTTACAGACACAAAATTCCTGTCTTAGCAAGACCATCACTGAAGCCAACTGAACCAATGGTATTCAGAACAATAGAAGAATTTAATCATTATTTGAATTGTTAAAGAAAGCAAACAAAAACCCCCTCAATATATCTCACATAACTTATGATAAAGATTCTTTTCTAAATTGATCTTTTAAGAACAATTGAAAAATTAAATTCTTTATTAAGACAAACACACAAACTTAATTTCTCATTTTAATCTGAATTATCTTGAATTTCTCTTCCTAAAAGATTATTTCTAATCAAGTTATAGCTTTCATGACAAGACAATTGTGTAGTCTTTGGGGCACATTATTCTTTCAGTGACACTGATATAATTCAATATAACTCAAGTGAAATCAATGATATTGTGCTGAATAGATTCTAATATGGCCAAAAAATCTAGAATCTAAACTTTGTCATTCTACAAAGACAACAGCTGGAATAACTTCAGAGATTTCAGTTCATAACGCAAATTTTATATCTTTCAGTTGCAGGACAGAAAGGCTTTTGTTAAGCAGAGATACACAGTCCTGAGGCTCACAAACTGAGATTTATTTGGAGGCTGTTTATTTGCCTCATTGTGTCTGGACAAGAAAATACGTCAAACTTTTCCATTATGAGAAGTAGCACTTTTCAAAAACAAGAGTTGAACACTTGGCACTTTTCCATCCTCATTTTTCTGCTCTGCATTAGCAACGGTCCGACACGCATCTGCTCAAGGGGGACTATGGCAAGATTTGTACATATAAGTCAGTCTTTGTAGCTTTGCTTTTATTCAGTCAGGCTCCAAGACAGTCCACAGGGAGTACAACTGCAGCACTCTGAGGGTAAATAACTGCCAGCCAACTTTGTATTTGCCTGTGAAGATCTATTTCAATCCTTTGGGAGGATTTGTTTACCAAAAAGTTATTCTCTTGTTTTTCAGCTATACCAGTTGGTCTAATAAAACAGATTATAGCTGCCTCTAATTCTTGTTTTGTCCATGTCCATGTCCTTGGACCATCATGGCTGTAAGAGCCATGACACAAGCAGGATATAAACTCTTTACATTGGGGCCCAGTGAAAGCACAGGAGGCAGTGGGAACTAACACAGGATATTCCAATGGGACATCAGGAAATTGTTTTTCACTTGAAGGGTGATAGAGCACTGGCACTGGCCCAGAGAGCTTATAGAGTCTCCATCCTAGGAGATATTCCAAAACTGTCTGGACAGGGTACTGGGCAACTGGCTCCAGATGTCCATGTTTGGGCACGGTGGTTGGATTGATGACCTCCAGAAGTTCCTTCCAAACTCAACCATTCCATGATTCTGTAGCAACTAAATACTTAAAACTTTCCTTAAAAAGTCTCTGGCAGGAGAGCTAAATGCTTTAGGGAAAACGAGAATGGAGGAAAGTTATCATTGTGTCATGGTCTCCTCTAACATGGTCTGAGTCCTCTTCCATTCTCCCGCTCTTAGCCAGTTTTGACAACTCAGGTACATACAACTTGAGAATGAATTTGACTGTGGTTTGGATATTTCCTTACTGTAACTTGCATTAAGAGTAACTATATTTTTTTACATCCAAAGTTGTCATTAAAAATCTTTTACCAGGAATATGAAGAGGCAAAGATACCAAGTCTCTCCTTTATACTGAAATCCTCTAACACGTTTTGTTTTCCTCAAAACCTATATTCTAGTCTTCTTCAGTGAATAAAATCAGACATGTAGTTACAGTTATCCAAAGTCTGGAGCACTAGCAAAAGGCAGATGGAAAAAAAAATCAGAATAGTTTAATGGGTTCCAAACACATGGTTTTTATTGGAAAGTTCAGGGATGTTTAGTTTTGGAGTGGATTCATTCTTCAGAAAGAAAGGCTCTGGGAAAACCTTGTAGCAAAGTTCCAGTGCCTAAAGAGGCTACAAGAGAGCTGGAGAGGGGCTTGTTTTACAAGGACAAGTAGTGACAGGATGAGGGTGAATGGCTTTAAACTGAATGAGAGTAGGTTTAGGTTAGATATAAGGAAGAAATTCTTTACTGTGGGAGTGGTGGGACACTGAAACAAGTTGCCCAGAGTAGCTGTGGATGCCCCATCCCTGGAGATGTTCAAGGGCAGATTGGATGGGGTTTTGAGCAATCTGGTCTAGTGAAAGCTGTCCCTGTCCATGGCAGGGGGGCTGTAACTGCACAATCTTGCAGGTCCCTTCCAACCCAAACCACTCGCTGATCCTACTGTTTGGTCCATCTTTGTGTTTAACCAAAAATGAGAAAAGTCTGCATGCCCACCTGCTTCCATTCCACTAGACAAAACAGTTCCACGCACAGCTTTGACATTATTACTGCCCCCTTGTCAGCATAATCCCCAGGATTGTTTTGATGCACAACAACAAGGACACGGGTAGACAGTGCTGCATTTCAGAGACCCATCCCAAACAGAAACACTGACAAGATTTTGCTCCCTGGGCTCTAAATGCTCCTCTAATGCTACTACATAGGCTACACCCCCTATTTCAATTGACTGCACAGATGCAATTTACAATAACAGGAACCTATAAGAAGTGCAGGTGATGTTGGCTCTTCTGACACGAACAGTGCAGGATATGGGTGTGATGGCCTGACACTACTAATGCCTATCCCAAAACTCTCACTGGCTGAAGCAAAGAATTTCATCTGTAGTGTTTATCCAAACTTTTTTGTGTGGCTCAGCTGGTTAGAGATCTCAAGGGTACATATCTCCTTATAGTGTAGACAATTTGTCTAATGGGCATAGGAATACATCTTTGCTGCACAGGGACACTGAGAGGATTGATTAGGTAATAACTTGAAAGCACTATACGAGTGAAAAATGCTGTGCTATATAAATGCTAAGCATTGTTATTTTTCCTTGAAAAAACAGTTCAGAAGAATCTGACAGGTTCACAACTAAGCTCTAAAACATAAATACTAAGAAATGTCCATCTCTGATTTTGTAATACTACACATGGCACTTAGGAGACTATTATGATACTATCATCTGAGAAGGCTTGTTATTTTTGGTGAGGTAGCAAACTACTGTCAGCAAATGAGATTTGGTAAAGTATTTTCAGTGGTTTGTTTTTAAAGTGTAACTCCTCCTTGTTTTTTGATTTCCTCTTGTACAGAAAGGCTATGTAGAATGGTGCAGCATCAGGGTGCCCTGCTATCAGCTGGGATAGAGATAATTTTCTTCCTAGTAGCAGGCACAGTGCTGTGGTTTAGATTTGGTTTGTGAATAAGCTTGATAACACTCTAATGTTTTAATTATTGCTAAAGTAATATTTACCCTAAGTCAAGGAGATTTTGTTTCTAAAGGGCTGTGAAGATGGGGAAGAACCTGGAGGGGAAGCCGTACATGGAGCAGCTGAGGCCACTTGGTCTGTTCAGCCTGGAGAAGAGATTGAGGGGAGACCTCATTGTGGTCTTCAACATCCTCACGAGTGGAAACAGAGGGGCAGGTACCAACCTCCTCCCTAGTGATTAGTGATAGGACCTGAGGGAATGGCTTGAAACTGACTCAGGGGATGTTTAAGCTGGATATCAGAAAGACTTTTCTCACCCAGAGAGTGGCTGGGCACTGGAATAGGCTCCCCAGGAAAGTGGCTACAGCATCAAACCTGACAGAGTTCGAGAAGCATTTGGACAATGCTCTCAGGCACGTGGTGGGATTCTTGGGGTTGTCCTGTGCAGGGCCAGAAGCTGGACTTTGATGATTCTTGTGGGTCCTTCCAAATCGGGACATTCTGTGATGGTTTAAGAGGTGTCTGGATCTGGCACTGGGTAATGTGGTTTAGTGGTTTAGGGCTTACACTGGTAGCACTCAGTTGCTGGCTGGACTTGATGATCTTTTCCAACCTTGACAATTCTATGATTCTGTGTAGTTGATAGAAAAAAAAAAGGAAGCACCCACGAAAGACTGACATCAGTTAGAGGCCTGAAATGGACATTTTGAACACATCATTCTCAGCAAGATTTCAGGTCTCTTCCGGCACTCTGGACTCTGCTGTGTAACCACACACCCCCAAGGGTCAAGCACTGTCCTAGGGCAGGTGTACACATTCCTAGTAGTACATAGTCCAGCGTCTTAGGGAAAGATCTGTAAGAAATGCCTGTGCATGCAGAGATCTGTGAAGGAGACTTGCATTTGACTTACTCCATAGGTTCACTTAATAGAGGAAACAAGAGATTTTGAGATCCAGTAATATATCTAGGAAGGACACCTCCAAGCCTCTCCATCCTTTGTAAGATAGGTTCCCCATTCCTTCCGAGAACAAGCTGAACAACAGAACTGACTGAGGAAATGCTGCAGACTGTAACCAAGAATATTAAAGAGAACAGGGTTGTGGGGTTCTTACTTTTCTATAAAACATGTAATTCAGTAACTTCTTAATCAGTACTAAAGCTGTCGCCTGTTGTGAGCCTGTGAATCTCTGTCAGAAGAGCACAGGAGCCATCTGTAAGCTACAACCACTCTGGTTCTAACTCTTGGTATATCTAGGAAGCATTAACACACATCGTACTTACGTTAATTGGACCCATGAGCAGAACCCAGAGTGTGTAACAGTCCGTGTCATATCCAAGAACAAGACTCCCAGCCTAAAGACAGTGATTACTACTGCAATTTGTATGCTGTAATGAGGAACCAGCTCTAATGATCCTCACTCTCGTCTTCTGTACTTTTATACGCTCCAGTTGTAAAAAGTTCCGTCTATTTCCTGACATTTGTTTTAACAGTTTTGTTTTCCTGTCTTGCTTCTCGGATATTACATAGAATATTTTCTTTTTCCTGAAAAGTTATGCTTCCCCTGTGTGTAATATTGAATAATCATGCTTTAATCAATGCTACTAAATCTGAAATATCTCTTGTGCCTCCAGGTATTGATGCTACTCTCTTCACTTATTTTATTTCTGTAAAACACTGCAGTATTTTCTGCATATGGGATCAATCTTTAGGCTCAGATCTCTCTCCAATCACCATCATTAAGATCATCTAGATGATCAGAAAAGACCTAGGCTCATGAAATATTCTGAAATCTTTTCCCATACTGACAAAATTACATCTTTTGTTGTGAAAAGTCAATTACATCTCTCCCATACACAAACTAAAATATTTTATGTTTCGTAGTTATTTATACTGCTGCTTTCCCAGGTGTTATTGAGACTGGAATTCAGCTTACATCATTCAAATCGGGCACTTGGTTCAGCCATGTAGTTCATTGCTCATTATTTCCAGTACAATGTCAAACATCAGAAAAATTCTTATTACTGGGATCTGTGCTGGCCTCAGTAGCAACCTTGTTTTTGCTGCTGAGCCAGGAAACCTAAAGCTGGACTCCATGACAAACACTCCAGTACAAATTTACAGATAAATTTGCAGTTTCTGAAGATGTTGCTGAGTCCATGTTTGAATGGGGATGATCACAGCTGTTGGGAAGAGCAACCTCGTGGGACTGTACCTGCAAAATCAGTTGTATCAGTGTGGCTGTTACAGAGCATGTCCCTGTCTACCACAGCAGTGTGACCACGGTAAGAGTAATTAGGCAGGTAACAAGCTCATTAATGTAAACTCAGTGTGGATATCAGCAGTGTGATGAGCAACTCTGGTGTACTTGTGGAATGGGATACCTCTGAGAAACTGAAGTTTTTAAAATATTAACACTATTAGGCACAGAGTCAATCACAGAATTATGAAGGTTAGAAGGGATCTTCTTGCTATCATCTAGTCCAAACCCCTGTTCAAGCAGGGTCAGACAGAACAGGCTGCCCAGGACCATGTCTGAGGAAATGCAAAGCAAAGGCTTCTTCATGGTGTGATGTGAAAGACTTAGCAGGGACCTTAATAATAAAGAGGAAAGAACTCTGGACAAGATCACTGAAGCATGTTTTAGTTAATTCTCTGATAATCTTGGCTGAGACAATTATTGAAGCTTTTCACTGAGACTGAGTGGAAAAGACAGATAAGATAATTTATTAATGTCACACATGCAATAGACAGATGACTTTCAGCAGAAAGAGACTGTGATTCAGTCCAGATGCACTCAGAGTTGGATTAACAAAGTACTTAAATATTAGACAGTTGCAGACTTGCTTAATATGCAAGAATCAACTGTAATTCCTCTGGTAGGGGAAAAGATATTGATGAATTCAGGAGACCTTCTGGCTCAGGCTGCAAAACACTGTAAGGCCTGAATCCAACCATGTCATTACAGCCAAGAGCATACTGTTTGGGTCAAACACATGTCATGTGGACCTTTAAGGTACTATGAACCATGATATCCCTTCCTTTACCTAAAGATACGAAAATGTATTAATTATTATAGAAATTTCTAAAACAATTAACGATGCAGTTATATTGGAGGGAAAGCTGTAATAATTTAACATTGATGGAACAGCTCACCTTGGCTAGCAATGAGTTTCTTGGGAAATTGAAAATATGCTTTCTCAAAAGAATGTGCATTTTAAAATGTGTTGCAGTTTTCTCTAATTAAATCTCAAGTTTAAATTTAATTAAATATATTTAGAGGAAATCTATTAATACTGAAATTCAGGCTTTATTAGGTACTTTCCCAAGGTAGTAATTTGCATCTGTGCTCTGTTTTGACTCAAAGAGTGATTACTACTCAAAGAGAAACAGTTTTAATATGAAGCTGTGACATATAATTTATTAAGCTGATTCTTAAAATAATTTAATCACAGGGATACATTCCCTGTGGAAAGTTTTATGGAGCACATGGAGTACTTCGTTTTAAAATGGCAACATAGATAAAGAAATCAATCTCAATCTCTTAATCTGATATTCATTAATGGCACTTCATGGAGAGTTTAAATTGTTTCTCTGAATCCCAAGAACTTGGAAAGGGAAGGTGTGAAAGCCAAACTGACTCCACCTCAACCTCCAGAGACCTGCTAGCAGGAGATGCACACATTAATCAGCAGCTGGGTGTTCAGCTCTTGGTGCCCTTCCTGACTACAGGACTCAGACATATTCTAGGCTTTCATAATGACTTTTTGGGGATGAGTGGAAGCATGTCAAGGCAGAGTTTAGGAAACTCATTTTATATACTGAGCTGCAGCATTTATCTCAGAGGCTATCTCTAGATGGTGTGGTCACAAGGTGCAGGAGGACGGATTTCTCTGTTCACTCTGCATTCCCTTGTCTGTACACTCTGCTTGTCCACTTAACAGTCCCACATCACAGGGGAGGGGAGGGGAGGGGAGAGAGGGATCAAAGTTTTCATGACACTTCGTATTTCAAGTACATCAGACAAGTTTCCACCTACTCTTTTTCTATCTTTTGCCTGATTCTGTTTGTCAGTTTACTCTTCTTCATCGGATCACTGGCCATTAATATTTTCATCCAAAAAAGTAATAGATTTTATTGTGTTTCCTCAAAATTTTAGGTCCAGCTTCAAGAAAAATAGCTGGTTTTACTTCCAGCAAAGTTAACAGTAGCTCTACAACTGAGCCTGGTGAGAGTGGAATGAAGCCCTCCATTGCTGAAAATCTGTATCTGCTTCATACAGTCTGGTTTTGATTATATTCCATATAAACACGTTTCCAACAGGTATGGATGTATATTAAAATGTGAGAAAGTTTTATTCCAGTGTAGATGTCTTGAAATTTATGGCATTCCTATAATTTTTATTTATTCTCTAAATTTTTCTGCATATGGAAAAGTTAGTAATAAAAATAACTGTTTTCCCTCAGAAAAGCTTACAAAACCAATATATAATTTCAGTATTTCCCAATTAAATGTGTTTTAAAGCTTCTGACTACAATGCCCTCTTATTCCCATTTGCAGATCTATTACCCCATGAAACGAAATAGCACTGCATTAAAAATGTACGCAGTTCTATTATCCAGCTCATAACTTCTTAACACTTTTTTCTTCCAGGAATAACTTTGGTAACTACCAACAATAAATGTTGTTTGCCACTTCATTTTTCTTCCCCAAAAGCAAAACTGAAGGGAGAGAAAAAAATCCCTTAGACAATGACATCTGCAGCACAATCTGTCAAGCAATTCCTTTGGAGCCAACAAACAACATATAACTTGTCCAGACTGAATAGTGAAGCTGCAAAAAGAGCAGCTTGCACCCAAGCACTTCCTTCTGCACATTGCTCATGGAATTGTATAATCATTAAATCATCAATGTTGGAAAAGACCTCCAAGATCCTTGAGTCCAACTGTACGCTACTTAGTCAAAACTCTCAGCTACTAATCCTCTTCCATTTGGCAGTACCTTGATTTATTGTGTTTTGGGGAAGGTCTTCAGCCTTGTGCTGACCTTGTGCCATACTTTCCTGTTAACTTCTGATAATTCCAGGTATGCTATTTCTTTTGTGCTGAGCGATGGCTGGGATGGTTGAAGCTGTCCTGGCACCCTTTGGGATGGGCTTGGACTGGTGTAATGCCGAAACATCCCTTCAAGTGGTACCTGCCAGAAGAAAAGGATGTTTCTGTGGAAGAGAATCAAGGGTATCTGCTGCCAGCCCAGGGGACACAGTGAAGACATGTTGGACAAAGGCAGGTAATGCTGGGTCTGGGGGTCACAGTCCTGTGTCTCAGGGGGATCTGTGGTAAAATTGCCTCTGATATAGAAGTCAGTGAACCAGACAGTGATGCTCTGGGACCAAAACATCTCTCAAAGCATTGTCACCTTCTGAGCAGAACTCTCCTCACAGACCAGGCTGAAGAAGTAAGCTGAGGGTTTCTGTGAGCATGCAATAGGATGTCCAGAGCTGGTATTTTTGCAAACCCTTCTTGTCTTGACACAACTTAATAAGGAGCTCTCTGAAGGACAGGAACAATGTGTTTTGACCCAGACACACACAAACAAGAAAATTATTAAGCGTGAGGTAAAAAAGCTCACCTGTACCCCACACAGATCTGTATCGTTCACGTGCTTTGGCCACTGGGTGGGATCAGATTGTCATATTATGTGTGAGTGGTTATACTCTCAGAAAATCCCTGACACTTTAATGACCAGAAATGCTGAGCTTTCCACTTGTGTTTTGTTACGGGTTTTATGCCTCATTCGTATTACAGTGCTCCAGGAGCTCATTCCAAGGTGGTGCATCATGAATCTGAAGATCTCAGGATCTACAAAGACTTTGCAAGACATCTGTTGATTTTCCTGGCCTTGTGTCAGACCTCCAGTCCTTCACACCTTCCTTTAACACCCAAAGCTTTCCTGTGGCAGCAGCATCTCTGTGCAATAGTCAGGTTTAACACTGACCTTACCAAACCAGGCACCTGTGCACCTCTGCCTGGGCACACTCAGTGAATCAGTTACTTCAAGATCTGATAGCACGAACCCACTTTATTTTTTATACTCAGTTCCCCACTACAATTAAGACTTGAAGCAATCAAAGTGATCTGGGTGGCTAAAGAGCCAAGTTTTTCTGAAATTATTATAAAGGTCCAATAGCCAACAGAATTTATGCAGCCACCACTGTTTGACTTCACAGGAGAGTTAGGCTCCTAAATGCCTTTGAAGCAGCTGAAATATTTGAGAATATGGATCTCAGTGTGCCAGGTTTCAGATTTTATAGAAATTTAGATTGACAGATGTTTGTGCCTCTTCCCTGCAGGTAACACTAACATATTTATCTTAAACTAGTATAAAGTTAATATTGTAGATTGAGACTGAAATAGAGATTGGGTTTATCTGTCACACTTTCACTTTAATGTGATCAGCTTCAAAACAGCTTCTTATTTGACTCAAATAAATGATCAGGTTTCTGTTTACACACTTTAAACTCATAATGTTTACATACCAATTGCAATCTAATAAATTTGTTATTTTCAATTATAATTATACAATAATGACTGTTTTATTGCCATCTTGAGTGTCTCCATATAAATTATAGCTGCTGGTTAAAGTTAAGCTGAAGCTTTCCTGGAGTTCTAAATTAACTGTCCTATAACTTACTAAAGGAACAAATCCAGAAGTATTTACAAAATATTTCTTCTCATTTGTCTGCAGCTTCTTCTATTTGTGATCTTGGTTTGCAGTGTGGTCCTTCATCTGTTGTGCTCTGGACCGTGGCCATTAATTGTAGATAAGGCAGTGAATCAGAAACAAATAGAAATTGCAATTTTTAGCATCAATCTGAATGAGATCCTGCTAAAATCAACTTCTTGCCTTCCTTGACATTAATTAATATCTTGACTTTCAGCACCAGTAAAATAAGTAGTCATGCAACAGGACTGTATTCTAAAAAAAATTTCATTTATGAAAGCTAGAGTATTTAGCTGAAGATCTACTGAGCGTCAAATTACTTCAGCAAGATGGAAATCACCTCTGATCCCAGGGAGGTGCCTAGGAACCGAGTATGCACAACTTAAACCTGAAAAGAAGTCCTATATGCATCTGAAGTGATGCATGGACTATGCTGGCCCTCTGAGGGCAGGATCAACATCAACAAATTAAGCACATTAAGGTCTCAGTGTTTTTCCAAATTGTTGAAATTTACTCATTTTCTCAAATTAATAAGTGTAGAAGTAAACACAGTGATAAAAAAGCTGCCACATTTCTGATGCTCATTTATATTGACAATTGTTAGTCAGCAATTAGAAGCAATACACTCAGTTGTAACAGTTCTTCAAAGGGTATTTGTAATTGTAGAAATATTTGCAGAAATAAACAGAGAAAATTACCTCATGACTGATGCAAGAACACAGTCTTGTGGGAGGTTTCTAAAATCTATAGTTCAGTGATGAGGAGATCAGCCTGGCCATGCTGTTATGCTGTATTTATCCCTAGTACTATGTTTTGCTCTCTTGTGAGGATGAAAACCTATTTTCCAAAACTAATGAAAACCAGTGAAATATAACTTATATTTGCTTTAGATGTCTGCATTATTATTCCATATCAATCATTGATTCTTTCTTCCTTTTTCCCTGCCTTCCCTTCACCCTCCTAACTCTTATTGCTGGAGAACTGGATAAAGTGAGAAGACAATATTAAATTACTAAAAATTGTCACAGAGAAGATGATCTGCCCACCACCAAGTACTGTGGGCTTAAAAAGAAGAGAGCAAAAGGGAGTTTTGATGGCTATGGAGATGCACAGGCTTCTGGGAGCAGTAAATCAAGCTGGTGAAGTATTGAAGCAAAAGCAGGGTATTTGTGTCTAATATGTGGAACTGAGTGTGGGATCTTGAAAGAGGATGGTTTCATGCTTTGTAAGATAAATGAGATAAGGAGTTTGACAATTATGTGGGATTGTGGTTATGTGAAATTTAGAGGACATGGAGCCAGGTAAAGGAAGTGAAAAATAAGGGTTTCAATTGCATTTGAGTCGAAGCAGTGCTAGCTTTTTCCAGGTTTAGAAAAGAACATTTGAAACCTGAACCAAAAGAAGGGGGTCTGGAGGAGGTAAATTTGTATTCTGTTGGCTCTGCTATCACAAATAATGAGGATCAGAGTCAGCCTGGATACACAGAAACAGATGGCAAAAGCCAATGTTTGCCCCAAAGAAGAGCTTGCCAATACAAAAAGTGTAAAGACAGGAAAGCTAAAGGAAGGACAAGCAGTGATCAAATATATTTTCATAGTCTGATTGTGAGTGCTGTGTATCTGTCTGTCCCGCTACCTTTGTTAACTGAGCCATGGAAATGGTGACACACTGTGTTTCCATGGCAAAGACTGTATGGTGAGGACTCAGGGGCATGGTTGTTCCAGGCATAAGGAGATGTCAGCATTTTTGAATCATATCTGTCCATAAAAAGGGGGAGTTTTGGCCTAGGAGTACATATAAACTGCGGTGCTTTAAAGAGAAGTTTTCTCTTAATCTGCTCTGGGCTCTGAACTGCTCAAAATGAAAAACTGGCATCTAAACTGAAGGCAAAAAAAGCACACAAAACTGCCTATACTTCCACAGTGAAATAGCATACACTTAAATTATATTTACTGTTCTGAATTTATCTAGAGAATACACCTTCCTCATTTATAAAGAATACTTTGTGACTAAAAGAAACTCCTAAAGTAAATAAAATCTATAGACTTAAGTGCTTACAGTTCCTAAAGAATTGCTCTTCTGTAGAGCAGCTAACAGCTTGGAGAGCCTCCTCTCTCTCACTGTGCTTTGTGAGGAGTTTGAAGCCACCCTCCATGATCCTAACACATTGTCCTCATTCTCTAGTGTTTTCCAAAGTGTCTCTAAGCAGTATGTGCTGCACATATTTATCCACCATGATTTACTCATTTACTGTAGCCAAGTATTCAGGGAAATATTCATCATTCAGCTCTTACTGAAGCCCCCACAGTTGGCTTGTCTGTTTAATTTAGGAAACTGGCTGTGATGGGTTGGTGCCCTGTGGCCCCCAAAGCCTCTCTGTCATTCCCCTCTTCAGCTGGACAGAGCAGGGAGAAAATATCATGAAAGGTTCATATGCAGCAGTAAAGACAGGGAGAGATCCCTCACCAGTTACTGTCATGGGCAAAACAGACTTGTCCTGGGGAAATTACTGCCTGGCTGGCTTCTCCCATTAATCCTCTGGAAGACATCATGATGAATTTCCTATCTTATAAGGCACGTATCTTAAGAAGCAATAGCTTTTAATTTAAAATACATTAGTTCTCAGAACATTCACTGTGAATTCAAAGCAGCTGCTTCTTATGCAACTTAAAGTGAAATTGAGATTTCTGTGTGGATGTTGAGAAATACGCCATAAAATATATTGATAACCTTGAGAGGACTGCTGTGGGGAATCTTCCCATGTGGATTAGCTGGGTGCTGGGTTTCAGGAAAAACCTGAATTTTATCTCCCACTCATTGAAGCTATTTGAAATCCTCTGGTGTATCAGCTCTAGGCTGGCACCATTTTAGTCTTCTTTGATCATGAAAAATTTCATTCAGCTTTGGATAACGAAGACAATCAGACACAGCATCTCTCTGTGACCAGACTGCTGTGTGCAAAAGTGAACAACATCCCCCAGATATAGGGGAGACTTTCCCTCATCTTTGTTGTTCCTCAGGCCATGAGCGGCAGAAGGGAGAAGGTGCTAGTGCCAACAGGCATCAGCTATCACAGAAAAACCCAAAATATTTAGATGTGGCTATTTTTAGGCTTCAAGTAGTGTCAGCTGGAGCTGTTGGTGCCCTTAGAGAATGCAGATCCTGGCACACAGCACCATTAACATCATTCAGCAGCAGCGCCCAGGAAGCTTCTTTGTTTTCTTCAAGGCTACCTCATATTCAGAAAGTGGGCAGGCAGCACAGTGCTCTGTGTTGGTTTCAAGTTATTGTTATAGGACAGCAGAGTCCTTGGGCTGACAAGTTTAATAGATTTAATTGCAATGGATCATCATAAGTCAGCCTTACATGAGAAATCTGGTATCCATGAAAACAGAGGGGCTCAAATTCTGTTCTTGGCTGAAAGGAGAAATCTCACTTTAAGGGGAAATCAACAGATTTCCTTAAAATTTTCCCTTAAAAGGTTTATTTTGCTGACTGTGCAAAGCCCGACACTTAAACACTACATTAAACTGGTGAAATTAGCCCTATTTTTCCCAAGGAAGATTTTTATGGAGTGGATCACCTTTATCTATGTCTTTGCAACTGCAAGGGCATGGCATGTACAAGAACAGGAGGCTTTCAGGCACTAAGGAGTCTTCCTTGAAGTGGCTGGCCCTTTTCAAAGTTTGAAAGATCAAAGAATGTGATAATGGAACTACAGTTTGCTCCTCCTTAGACCAGCCTCGTTATATTTCACATCTGTTAAAATGGGTTCCAAATAGCTCTTCTAACAGAAGTTCTAAATTGGATTTTCCAGCTTTCTTCCAGGAGCCCCTGTGCCTTCAGTTCCTGCACATACATTCACAATTCTTAATGACATTTATTCCCTAGATATAATTAGGAAATGTTGCTTCATTAATTAAGTATCACAGTCTAAACCTTAGAAGCTTTGATGATTCCAGTTCAGAGTCCTTATGAATATTACCGCAAGGGATGGGGCACCTCTCCCATGAGCAAAGGCTGAGAGAATTGGGGGTGGTCAGCCTGGAGAAGAAAAGGCTCCAGGGAGACCTTATGGTGGCCTTTCAATATGTGAATACAAGAGAGCTGGAGAGGGACTTTTTACAAGAGCATGTAGTGACAGGACAAGGGGCAATGGCTTTAAACTAAAAGAGGGCAGGTTAAGATTGGATATTAGGAAGAAATTCTTTACTGTGAGAATGGTGAGACACTAGTACAGGCTGCCTGGAGAAGCTGTGGATCCCTGGAAGTGTTCAAGGCCAGGCTGGATGGGCTCTGAGCAACCTGATCTAGCTGCAGATGTCTCTGCCCATGGCAGGGGGTTGGAAATAGGTGATCTTTAAAGTCTGTTTCAACCCAAACCATTTTATGATTCTGTGATTCTAAGTGTTGCTAAATAGCCATCAGGTTGCCATTTAGATGTTGGTTATTCCAATTTAGACGGTTCCACTTCTTAAATGTTAGCAGAAAACTTTTGCATTTGTCAGCAGAGAGGGAGACAAATATTTCATCTAAGCCATACTGGTCACACATATTTAAGGAGTAATCCTGGATTCTACATTGCAATTATGTTGCTATGGAAATGACTATGAAATTGAGCTGTGGATTTTTCCAGTAAGGGTGATATATCTAGGTTTACTTAATACATACTTTGGTCACATAATGGGTTCAGATTACAGCCAAATCTGATAGACACACAGAAAAACAGTTCATCTAGAATCAAAATTATTATTTATATCCTGTAGTTTAGGTTTATTTAGTGGTGTATGTGTTTGAACTCTCCATCATTAGGTAAACTGGATCACTGTGTTCAGTCCAAAAGACCGAACATCTTCAAACTTATCACTGGTAGTCTAAAACCATCATTTTTATTTATTAAATAAGGCCAGCACAAGAAAGTACACACCAGTTCAAAACCATCAGATGTTCTTATTTTAATACCTTTCCTTCAAGTCCTACTCTTTCCCTGAGGCCTGTGTTCATATACACTGAATTCCTTTCCCTCACTGGGCTTTTAACACTCAATCCTGAAATCCACAAAAATACTAAAGGAAAGAATGGAAACAAAAGGACAGTAAAGGTAGAGACATAAAGACATAAAGAAAACTATACTAAGCCAGAGGTTGGGGATATTTTTTTTTTTGTATTTTGTGCTATTGAGCACTCAAGAGTTCAGCTGCTCTGCCAAAACTTCTCTGAGCCAGCTGAGTGTATTGGCCTGTGCTGCACTCAGCACGTTTTTTTTTAAACTTCTTTGTGTCTGCTTTGGCTCCTAGGCTTTGCCTCGCTGAGGTATTTAGAGGGAGAACATCCTTCTCTAGAAGCCATAGAACAAAGAGTTCAGAGAGGACTTTTGGACAAATTTCTCTCCCCTGAGTCTGTAGGGAGCATGGATAATCTTTATAGGCTTTCAGAAATCCCTTGGCTGAAGGGAGGTATTATTCTCTCTCTTTAGAAATAATGCCAAGGGCACAGAAACCCTTTCTCAGCAGGGAAAAAACTGAAGGTACATATCTGATCATTCATAGCTGGATATGTTATCCCACAATCCCAAAGAATGTTCTGAAATTCAGACCCAGAGAAGCCTGCATTCCTATCTCTGAATTAAAGCTCGTCCGTAAGCTATTTCAACATACCAAATCTCATTAATTTCAACTGTATTTAAATCACCTGTAGAGAGTTAAACCGTTGTGGGCTGAAGCACCTTCTACATGGACTTCAGTCATCATGGAATTACCATGAGGTCCAGACTCCAAGGTCTTGATTGTCTTGCTGGAGCAGGCAGACAGAGGGAATTTCATACAACTTTCCTTTTTGACATTGCTCTGAAACTGCTGAATCCAACAGATGGACCTGCTGTCCAAGAGGAAGGAGAGAAGGTGAGCNAGGAGAGGAGAGGAGAGGAGAGGAGAGGAGAGGAGAGACAAGAGAGGAGAAGAAAAATTGATGTCTGAAATTAAGACTGTTGCCTAAAATAGACAGAAGGGACTAGTCCCTGATGCAGACTTAATAATCAGTGGATAATATGGTCAGATGTTTTTGCCATGCTCAGCTCCTCCCCTGTCTGTAACTCCAGGAAGTACAGATGGGGGATACTAACTGGAAAAGTTTCCATCATCAAATTATTCTCTGTTCTCCATAATAGGCAGGTACGGCATTGCCTCAGAGCAAGATGAAAAAGTCTGCAAGTGTTTACTTTTTAAAGACAAAACCCTTTCAAGTAAGTGACATCAGGATCATCCAAACCTTGAGCTAGGCCATGGTGTGACTCCCAGGATCTGCAGCTGTCCATATCCCATCAAGTTTCAATAAAACAGTAGAAATGCCACTTTGGGCTAAGCCAGCTGTGTCTTGAATTTCTTTATCAAGGCAGTTATCACTCAGGGCAGACATGAATGCTTTTGATCTTCTCCTTGCTTCCAATTTCCTCGCAGAGAATGGAAACACAGGGCTCCTTACATAGTGCTCCTTTATGATCCTCTGGAGACTTGCACCTATGTGATAAAAACTGTTGAATACAGCAAGGTATCCACCAGTTGTCCACTCAAATAAACCGCTTGGCAGGGTCCAGTTTGCAGCAGCACTGCGGGCAGACGCCTAGACAGACCCTTCTGTAAGCCAGAAGATCCCTTCCAGGGGTTCTCAGGACAGTTATTCCCATACAGTCCTTCTGGGGCCCTGGTAGAGGCTGGTTCTTTCCTGTGGCAGGACATGTCTACCC
>VXBT01007286.1:0-14616 GCA_013400235.1 Oriolus oriolus | reverse complement strand
GGTGTTACCAGCATTTCTAATTGCTCCAGTCTTGGCCAGAGTCACACTTGTCTTTGGAGCCACCAGGAACTGCCTCTGCAAGACATGGAAGAAGTATCCAGCATCTTCTCACAGAAGCTATCCCAGAAGCTCTCCCTCCCCTTCTCACCCCCCTTCCCCGCCCCCATTTCCAAAACGAGGCCATGCAAATCCAATACAGATGGTCATAACTCAACATCTTCTAAGAGAAAGTAAGGTACACCACTGCAGAAAGCTTCACACCATAATAGGGAGTAAATATGATTTATTAGATTAAAAATTTAGCCTTGAGAGTCTGAATTCTACTGGTCTTTTAATGCCTAGTGCCTCACGGCAACATATTCTATACAGTGAAAATAAAATAAGGTAGGATAGGATAGGAGCCAGTAATGGCATGAGTGGAGGCCACATAAGATCGTTTCAAGTTCCTAAGTACCTTGGTTCTAACTGTAATCACCTGTATCTTACCACTATACAGTGCCTCATCCAAGAAGAAATAAATACTCCAGGTTTATGTACTTTGCTATGAAAATAACCCACATAGCTTTCATGAAAGCTTTAGCTTTTGCCATGGTCTAGTCGTGGCAGCAGCATGTGGTCCTGCTGGTTTACTGTATTTATTTGTGCCAGAGCCACCAATGTTGTACATTATTGAAGCATTGATTAGCCTGAACATACTGCTGGACCAGTGTGTTCCAAAGAGCCAGAAGGCTTTCCTGGTTTTTAGGCTTTGAGGAGCATAGTGTAGTGACACTTTGAGGACTGGGCTGGGCTGGTAACTAGAAAGCAAGACAGTACATTTTTATGTCCTGGGGCTGCACTGGTGCAGCATCAGTGCTGGCTGGGTCACTTGGCTTAGGTGATCAGGCTGTGCTCAGTGTGGAACTGTCTACCTGGCTGGTAATGTCCCTTTAAATCATACAGTCAAAATTTGTTCCGTCCTATGCCTTTTCAGAAATTAGTCCATTGTAGACCATGTCAGTCCAGAGGCATAGTTGTGTTACTTTCTGTTCTTCATGAATGGTTTCCTACTGAATTGAGATACTGATAGATAATTAAGAGTTTCTGGAGTTGCTTGTTAGGAACTTTGTTCATGCATTTATTTGTTGTAGTATGTGTGATTGTTTATTATGCCATGCAATTTGACATACAGTCCAGAAAAGTGGAGTTGCTGAGTTATTCTTTGTAATCATTTCTAAGTATTTCTAAGGCAGGGCCATTAGGTGCTCATAATAGGGACTTGTGCTCAGCAATGCAGTAAATTAAGCTGATGGACACTACATTGTTGTGTTGTTCATATTGTCCTGTCATTTGTAAATTGTGGGATTTAATTATGTCCTAATGATTGTTTTTATATAGCTGCAGTAATACTATCAGGCATTGGTCCTACATTCACCAAACTCACTGTTTTCCATGATCAAAGCTAATTTTCTCTTCAGACAGGTTAGACTTGTTTTATTAGTTAAACTAGAGGAAGGGATGTGCAAAGGTCCAGTATATTTCATCTGATGAGTAGAATGTTTTTTAAAGATGTCTGACTCTTGAATTCCAAGATTTATTTCAAAAGCACTTCATGGGGAGCACACAAAAAAAATCAGATCCCCTAAAATACATTTTGCTGTGATTTTTCATATTGGAAGGCCAAATCTTTGTTTATCCTAAAGACCTCTAACCTCCTATGTTCAGTAGAAAAAAGATGGTAGAATGTCTTTGTTTGAAAGACAGGTGTCTGCTAAGGAAGGCAGGAGCCTCCCTTGGAATGGAAAATGTAACCCCCCTTCCCTCCAAATTATTATAATTTTGAAATTAAGGGGCTTTCAGGCAAAGATATGAGAGTACCCGGTACAGAACCAGGAACCCGGTGCCGGC
This sequence comes from Oriolus oriolus, assembly GCA_013400235.1. Taxonomy (NCBI): domain Eukaryota; kingdom Metazoa; phylum Chordata; class Aves; order Passeriformes; family Corvidae; genus Oriolus; species Oriolus oriolus. Next base: position 12,729 of record VXBT01007286.1, on the reverse strand, counting down.
CTTCTCTCGGCTGCCGGGCCCTTTCCCCTGGGTGCAGTTCCGCTCACGGCCGGCAGGGGCGCTGGCGGCTCCCGGTGGGTGGGGCGGGTGCGATGGATCCCCCGCGCCTGCAGGGGCCGCTGCGGAGCGAGCGCGGGGAGCACGCGGGAATGGTGGCCCGGCCGAGCTGGGAAGGGAAGAAAGAAGGGAAGAAAGGCTTCACAAACCCCTGGGCAGCCGATCCCGGTGCCCAGCCAGACCCTCGGGAGCAGCGGGCTGGAGCGGCAGGGACGAACACAAAATCCCGAGTGGTAGACGAAATGTATCAGACTCCACAGCTGCAGTGGGAACCCNAAAAGTCCCTCTTTTAGTGAGGTAGGGTATTAAATAGGGTCCCAGTGCAACTGCTGCTCCAGCAAGCAGAGCTCCACTCATGGTAGAAGGAAGGCAGCAGAAGGCAGAGCCCCACACTGGTGATGAATTCTCCCCACAGCAATCACAGCATCTCTGCCCTACACGAGAAAACCTCAGGTAAAAGAGAGTGGCCAGTTGGACCTCTCCCCTGAGCTGTGGCCAGGTCTTTTGTCTTTCGTAAGTATCCAGTCGTTATTGTCTCCTGGCAACATGTATGGGGGAAAATCTTTGAGAGAAAAAAAACGAAAGGAGAACTCTTAAAACCCTGACATAAAATTACCATTAATGGTCTAGTTTAGAATGATATTATAGAAAGAAGCAATTGTGAGCAATTCTGAAATGCTAAATCCTCTTTGAGAACTGTTTCTTAGAAAGCGTCATAGTTAGGAGGTCCTTAACATCCCATTGCATCTCATGGTTGAGAGGTAAAGTATTCCCAGAGTTGTTTTTTTCCTTAAACAGAAATAAGTAAGGGACTGTTACTACTTACATTCCACAGAGTCATCAAGTTTTTCTCTGGAACCAGTGTTCCACTGCCAGCAGATATTTTTTGCATATCTGTAAATATGGCAGAATGTGTTATGAGTATGATAGCAGTGAAGACTGATACACAGTGTGCAAAAATAGACACAGAAAATGGATTTGAAATTTTATCTAATGTGGGAACATGTTTATCCACAAAAAGACATCTGCTTTACTTTAAGAAGGTGTTAACTGGGTCATAAATTTAAGTCTTCACAAGACAGTTTTGTGCTATTCTGTGCTTCTCTTTACCTCTGTCTTGGGGAAAAAAAGCTTGCCTCAGTTCTTATTCTCTTCTTAGAGCACTTGCAGTTTAAAGAGAAGTTGTCTTTATACTCAAAGTTTATTCCTGAAGATCTTTCTATGTGCATGGTAGTGTTTCAACTCAAAGTAGACAGCAGGATAATAGCAGGAATCATTTTACTTTTCTGGGATACTGGGGCCTGGATTAGTTAAATTATTCCTTGTATTCCCCATAGATGTCCCCTTTCCTTAGTCCATTTCATTATATCCTCACACAAAAAAAGAAGTGCAATTGAACCAGTTCACTTGTTTGGCTTGCTGCCTGCACTTTGGAATATGTTCCATCAAAGTCTCATCTTTTAATGCTTCTGTGAACAGTAGTACAGCAGTGCACCATCTGTACGCAAAACTAATTCATCTGATAATGTCTTAGAAACCAAAACATCAAGAAGTTTTAAGCAGACAAGAAGCGTAAAGCTTGACATAATGTTTCCTGCATTTTTTCAGTGAAGCTGTTCTGTAACATTGGCCTGATGCTGGAATAAACCATGCAATTAATCTAACAGTTCTAGTGACAAAGGGATGTGAGAGATCAGAAGTAAGCATATAAGGTTACCTCTTACCCTTTAGCAGCCATATGTTGAAATCTCTTCTGTGCAAGGCACAGTTCAGGCATGGAGTATGCAGTTTCATAGTCTAGGTACAGTATCTCTGCCACGGAGCTGAAATATGAGTCAGTTTATCCAAAGACTGCTGTCACCAGATATGTTTTATGTGTCCAACCTACCATAGATGACATCTGTTCTGTGGAGTTTTGCAGGGTATTGTGTCACTTGGCTTTTATGGGTGTTGGACACCCTATAACACAGGGTACCTGTGTTAAGGTTTATATTCTACCTCCGTGGGAGGGTCTTCTGAAAAACTGGAGATCACACCAAATGTACAAGCTTTGAATGAAATCTATGGAATTGAAGGGCACCTGCCATATCTCTGTGGGACAGAACAGCTACATGCTACATCTGCATGACTGTAGACAGAATCTGCTTCACTAAATTACATCAGAATGATATGGTTTGCATGGGGCCTACACATTTTCATAAGCACCCTTACTTTACATTTTTATTGTATTCACAAGACTTATCAGTATGTTTATAATAAAGTAAATCTCAGTTAACCCGTTAGACAGATCTGGATGGACTTCTGAAAATTATTTTTGTTGAAATAGAGACATGACCATTTTACTGCTGCAAGCCTTATTTGTCTGCTTCTGTTCAATACAGTGATTGGAATATATTTGAATCTGAATGTATGCTTCCATTGCAAGTGAGGTCTTTATTTTTCCATATTTAGGACGTTACAAGTTGTGTCTGTTGTTTTACCTGGTTTTTTTTTTGTTTCAGTAAGTAATGGAAAATACAGTGCCAGTGTCTATATTTGTTTTATAATAAAAGAGTTGGAGCTTGAAGAAACAGAAGAATGATGATGCTTGGCAGAATTTGGAAAATCCTGATTTTCTGGCAGTAGATTTTCCATTGCAGTTATAACTGGTGTATTCAATATTTGAAGTTTCTCCTGTATTTTATCATGTTCCTTTATAGTGACCATGTTCTCTAAATCTGTATATCACTTATACTACACTTTTCATGCCAGTTTAAGCATTTATATTAAAGAATGAGAAACAGAATGACTAGTAGTTTTATTATCTTGAATTCCCATGTATGCCACATCAGTATGGCTTTGACCTAAATGGAGCTAATGTCCTTTTATTTTAGAGCAAGCAGGTGAAGAATTGCATGATAGGTTCTGGTCTTACAGGCTGTCTAACTTGTAGCATGTTGTCCTGTTGTTAAAACAGGAAGTCCACAAGAAGAATAATCCTCTAATTGCATGTACTCCCACACACATGCAATAATTTAATAATTGAACCTGTCTGAACATGATTGTGTAAAGGGCAGCAAATGTAGGTGGTTTACACTATCTTTGTATATTTGCCTGATTGTTTTCCATAGCTGAACCTAGGGTTAGAAACTGAATAGAGACAAAGTGGGGTGTGGCCAGCAGCCTTTTCTTTAGTGTCTGCCTGTCATCCTTCTGAATTGCTGTTTAGCTGACACTTAAACCAAAGCTTGATGCAGTTCCTGGATGAGTGAAGAAGAGAAGAAAGAAAAAAAAGTGTAAGGTATTGAAGAGGGTGTTTTGAAATAAAGAAAGGAAGGGAAGGTATAGAAATTCCTCACAAAGAACAATAGAGGAAAGCATTTCAGAATTTGCCCTGATCTTACAGCATCAGTGAGATGTGTGTTTTCTGCATGTGAAGCAGTGTGTCTATTCATTACCATCCGGTTGGCTGTAATCATGACAACTGCAGATATACCTCCCGAGTTTTGCATCTTGGTACTCAGATGTTATTGGTGGCTCCTAAAGAAATACCCACAGTTAAATTTTCCAGTCTTGCTGACACCAGAGTGATGGTCTTCAAGACAGTGACAGTGGCTCAAAAAACTGCTTGCTCAGAAACTTGGTTTTGTGGCTTGTTATCCTGGATTCTCGCTTGTTTTTTAAAGAAAATTTGGACTTCATTCTCTGCTGTGCTAGGATGAGGATTCAGTCTTCTCAGTTAGTCAGCTGGGTGGCATTCTTTTCAGAGGACAGATGTATTATTATTTGGGAGTACTCTTGGGATCGGTGGTGATTGCTGCCTCAAAAATTATGATGGCATCTGCCTCTCTAATAGCAGATATTGTGTGTGATACAGCTGGGTATACTCAAATAATTTGGGACTGGATCAAAACCATAAATGTACGGAATGCATGAGTGGTGAAAGATGTAATTGAAATGGGATAAAGAATAGCAAGGTAGCAATGCAATTTCCTAACCATTTGTTATGTAGCAATTAGAATGATGAAAGCATCCTAGAGGGAAGTAGGTCTAAGGTTGTTTTGGGTTTGTGCCAATTTAGGAATAAATTACAAGTGCTGAAGTCTGTGTGAATTTAATCAGTATCCTCAGTGTTGTTAAAGATTCCACGAAATTCTAATGGATATGATAAAATGTTAGAATAAATATAATACAGCTATGTAGCAGAAGTGCTGAATATATAGTGAAAAGAAGATCGAGCACCATTATTTTTATGTGTTGAAGAATGTGTGTTTCTGGCAGGAAGCAGGAGAGGGAAGGAGATAAAAGAACCTGGCCATGGGGACATTCAAAAATACAACAAATACTCTTGTTTCTATTATAATGTGAGAGAGGGCATGGCATCTAGGCCATGGTCTGGATGAATGGGTGAAAAACCTGTTGCCAATCCAAGTGCTTCCCATTTGGGAGAATGCATAGAAGTGAGGAGAGGACCTGCAGTAGGGTAGAAACCTCAGGCACTAATCAAGCAATAAGTGATGTTTTGGGAGGGTATTATTTGTTGTTGTTTTTCTGCAATTAAATACAATTACATTGAATGTGTGCATTATTATTTGTGTAAGGTTCTCCAAATTATCTGCAAAGGTTGTATTTTGAGGCCTTCCTGGCTTTTCTTTTAACTATGTGTTTGACCAATGGAATATTAACTCATAATAAAAGTGCCATATATTCAGATTCTCAAACTGGGGGCAACCTGTTAAAAGAATGAGACAGAAGACTCAGATTGAGTGCAGGTAGTGCAGATAGTACAGGGCTGTTTACCCCAGTGACTTCTCTACCATTTTGGTGGCTTTTCCTGCTGATCTCACATGTTTTCTCTCTTCGGTGATGTTCTGGCTTTTGGGCTTTTTTTGGGTTGGGTTTTTTTGTTTGAGTTTTTTTGGGGGGAGGGTTTGTTTGTCAGTTTGGTTTTGGTGCTTTTTGTTGGTTTTAGTGGTGGTGGTTTGGGGTTTTGGGGTTTTTTTGCTATAATTACTTTGAACCAACCTCTGCTCCTGATGTCTTTAAGTGTCATGTGAGTGTGCCAGTCTTATGAAATCTTACTTTGAGGGAATAGGAATATGTGAATCTGTTATATGCATGGTTTAGTGATATACTGAAGGTACTGTGAACTCCTCCACTGCTGTAATCACGGTAACCACCTTTTGGTTTGGATGTGCCTTAGATAAGACAGCCTGTCCTGCAATATATTTTCCCAGCATCTACACTGTCTTAGACAGTGCCAAGATTTCGATGCTTTTAACAGTTCCCAGTAAAATTCTTCTGTGAAGCCATGGGATGAGCTATGGTGGAAAGTGCCCTTAAAGTTTCAAGGGTTCCTGAAGAAACATCACCACAGAACCCCCACAATGACCTTTTAATTAGAGCAGCAAATAAAAGTTGGTAATGGTATGCTCTGGTTGGGATCTGAGACAAACAAAGACCTTCCCGTTGAGTCACAGCATGTGCTACACACAAATGTACAAGTAGAAACAAGAAACTACCAGGCTTTCCTTTTTCTTGGTCAGAAATTGTTGGGGGCATAGTATGGGAAACATGCTGCATGAATGAGTTTTGTAGGAGGAAGCTTAGCCATCTGACAACTCCAGCATTCAAACTGTGCCACCTTTGCAGTCAATTTTTGATAAAAATCAGCAATTGACTTTTGTTTAGAGCTAAACTGAGCAGTGCCAGGCTGTGGAGAACCACTCTAGTGCAATGAACATGGCACTCCCCAGAGCTTGTCACCTGTGCTTTCCCTGTGTGTGGCCACACAGACGACAAGGAGCATTTATTTTTTCATTTATTTTACTTCAGAGTAAACTGCTTGCTATGGTCATAGGGGAAAGAACTCAACCCTTCTTGCCAGTTATTTCATATGCTGTATGGATAATGAGTTTTGTTCCTTTTTTTGTAGTATTGGGCATTTATTGGCCACAGCTGTGGGCAACTTGGTTTGAAAAGCAAGATCCTTAACTTGCAGTGAAGGTAGTTTTTCCCTATTTATACCTTTTAAGAGCTTGGTCCTACAGCTCTGCAACAGTAAATTTTTTGTGTGCATTGGTTAGAAGGAGAGCTAGTACTGCATGAGTTGCTCTGACCACAAACTGTAAAGAGTAATCAAATACTGTACTTCTGCGTATAAAGCATATGACCACACCGATAAATTTGTATTAAAAACTACCCAAACCCTTCTTCCAGATCAGTTTGTGAGTAGTTTTGTTTGCTTTGTTAAATTCCCGCTGAAGCACGCCATGGGTCAAGCAGTATGCAGAAAAGGAAGAAGACTACTTTCAAAGTAGTTTAGTTCACTAGAAAGGTAAAGCAGAGTCATAAACTAGGAAGTTACTTTTCAGTGTGTAGGGGGAGCAAGGCAGTGCCACAGCTGTTCCCTGGAGCATACTGCTAGGGCACTGATTCTCCAGTGCTGGTACTTTATGATCTGTGCAGACCTATGCAGCCAGTACAGTCCTGGCTAGTTACTATCTGCTAAACATTGTTAAAGGGCAGCACATTTTTGCTATCCTAAACTCTCTCCAGGTGAAAATCCTTGTTACAGCAACAGTTAGTTGTATTGTCAACTGGAGAGAAGGCTGGCATTCCTCAGAGGAGGTAGTTACAATGCTTAAGTGTTCTTTCTAATATTGTTTGGTATATGATGTCTCTGACTTCCTTTACTTGCTTTCATATTTCAGGTATCACAGATGGCAAGGAAAACAGGTTTTTACCTCCAAGTGAGTCCTTCAAAACTGCTGATTTAGAGCTCTGGAGTGTGGATGGTTGCCCCACCCCAGGTACTCTGTTTCTATGTAGCAGATTCTCTTCTTTTTCCACCTATGCATGCTAGTAGGTCTTTTTGGCCAAATGAAAAGTTTGAACACGCTAAAGTTACATGGTGGGGATCAGAAGTATTCTCCAGAGAAAATCTCTTCAGCCATCAAGTCAGTTTAGTCCTGCAAGTTAAGACTGATGCAGAAGTTAACCCTGTGCATGATTTATTTCTTTGAATTTTGAAACCACAGATCCCCCAACTAGACACTTTTGACCCCACCCCCACTTGCAGAAGCTATGCCATGTGACTGCATGCTGCTGAAGTATTTTATCACTTGCCAAGTTGCAGGCTATGACTACATCATGCCCTTGAACTACAAAACTGTGAAATCATAAATCTGTGAAATCTTTTGCATTCTTCAAAAGACATCTGTACAAATACCTTGCCTTTGTCTCCTTGGTATGAGTTTGAAAATGTCCACCCTGGGGTGCATCAGGCAGAGCATTGCCAGCCAAGTGAGAGAGGGGATTGTCACACTCTGCTGTGCACTGGGATGGCCTCACCTCAAGTGCTGGGGGCAGTTTTGGGTGCCACAATGTAAGAAAGATTGAGCTGTTAGAGAGTGTCCAGAGGAGGGCACGAGGACGGTGAAGGGCCTTGAGGGGAAGCCGTGTGAGCAGTGGCTGAGGGCACTTGGTCTGTTCAGCCTGGAGGAGACTGAGGGGAGACCTCACTGCAGTTACAGCTTCCTTGTGAGGGGAAGAGGAGGGGCAGGCACTGATCTCTGCTCTGTGGTGAGCAGTGACAGGACCCAAGGGAGTGGCCTGAAGTTGTGTCTGGGGAGGTTTAGGTTGGATGTCAGGAAGAGGTTTTTCACTCAGAGGGTGGTTGGGCACTGGAACAGGCTCCCCAGGGAAGTGGTCACAGCACCAAGTCTGACAGAGCTCAAGAAGTGTTTGGACATTACTCTCAGGGTCATGCTGTGACTCTTGGGGATGTCCTGTGCAGGGTCAGGAGCTGGGCTTGATGATCCTGATGGGTCCCTTCCAACTCAGGTGATTCTGTGGTAATCAACTGTAGTTGCTGCCACTCTTCGTATTGCTATATTGAGTGCTTTGATCCAAATAATGGAAAGTAAATTTCTGGTGTTATTTCATACATGTAGCTTTTCTGATAACCATGCAGAGCTGTATTTTAAAGTTAATGGATTGGGTTCTACAGCTGTTGGAGGTCCATTTCAAGACAAGATTTCAGATTTATGGTACAAATAATTTGAAGATATTCACAATCAAATTATCACTTTTGAGTTATTTGCTGTTAATTTGAGGGGCTGCACTGACTCCCACATGATTTTAGGTGAGTTTTGTTTGGTAGCAACATGGAGTTAAGGGTAGTTTCTTTGTAACTGAAAGTCATCATGTTCATGTTCAGGTTTCTCAGTGTTTGTTAGAAAGGGTGCAGAGCACCAGCTAAGGATGTCATAGCCTACTTGCAGATCTTTGCTTTGGAAAATGCCTCTGATACCATGAACTTCTTAGGACAGTTGCTGAAGGCACTGTGTCACCAACAGTGTGTCTCTGCTGCCCATCCTGCCACATTAACCTGAGCTTTGGTAGGAGAAGCCAGACTAAGGCTAATGGGTCTGAATGGGTGTCAAATGAACTTTTTACATCTTGTTTTCAGTGTGTTTGCTTGCAGCAAGTCCTGTTTTCACCATGGAGCGTTAGCTATTTGTCTCTGTCAGCATAGTTTGTAACTTGACTCTGCCATTGTATCCCTGGTTTCTGCATGCTTTCCTTGGACAAGAAAATGAGTGGTTTTATTTGTCACTGATATGGAACATATGATTTAGACTTTTTTGTTAAAGCAGAACACATGTGTGGTTTCCTAAAGCTAAGATTTAGACCAAAAATAAAACTGAATTTGGCCAGTGCATGCAGAGTAGGGCACCTGAAGTTCTAGGGCATAAACTACTGGCTTCTAGCAGATAGACCATTTTATTGCCTTGTACAGAAAGGCCCTGACATGAGATCTCAGACCACATTTTTGTGTGTGCGCATTTTTCTGTTCCCTGTCGCTCATATGAACTGACTAGCATTTTTTGAACAGAATTGAGTGGTCTTGGTTTTAGGCTTTCATATGAGAATTGCATGGATGATCTGATAGTGTTGGAGAGGGCAGGAGATATTTTAACTCTCTTAGGGTCTACTCAGTTGTGCCAGTGCTTTTAAAAGCCAGAATGTAGATTTATGATTTAAGCTGAACAGAACAAAGAGATTTTTGAAGTTAAACCACAGTTTGATAAGGACATCTTATTGTTTTGTAAAGGAGAGTTTTCAGAGTGGAACAGTAAAGTTTTAGCTCTGTTTTCTGAATTCATTATCACAGTTCCCACTGAATGCAGCTTAGTCAACATTTCATCTTCAGGAATGGCTTGGAATCAGAAATTAAACAAGCTGGGGGAAATGTATATTATTATAGGGAATCAAAATGTAATTTAATTTGTGTCCTTTTCTCCTTCAAGGCTGTTAAAATACTCCTACTCCTTTCACCTGATCTTTGTATATTGTTTTTAAAGGAATGAAGGGTAACTGTTCTCTGTTGCTGCAAATGCTGCAATATGCACACTACAAAAGCCTAACCACCATCCATTGTTGTGGTGAGGTCTCTGTCCACAGAGACCGAGAGATTTTGGCAGAAGCAGGGTTAGTGAGCTGGTTCCATTGGTCTTCATACCGCAGTTAGTAAGCTGACCCACCCAGTCCACCAGTCTGGTCAGCTGTACACAAGAGCAGTGATTGTAACAGCAGCTGGTGAAACAAGCCACATGCAGCTGTAAAGACTTGGCTTTCCTGGTGGTGGAAGGATGCAGCCGGTAACAGGAGCTTGATGACTGAAAGCAGAGGCTGTTTGTGTACTTAGGGAATGTGGTTTAGTGATTCAGGATTAGTGGCGCAGGATTCACTGTGTTTGCACATGTGCTACCAACAGCTCAGACCAGTAAAAGCCTGTGAACCAGAGAAAAAACTGGAAAAACCTGAGTGTGTAATAAAAAAACAGCATTCAAAGGGACTGTCAGAACTGCATGCTTCACTGTGATCTGTCACTGTCAGACTTCAGCCTCAGTAGCTGCCTGAGCTAAAGGGAGCTCCCAATCTGCTTTAAAGTTTGGGAGGTCTGAAACTGTCATGGCAAACACTGTGATTCACTTAAGTGGCCATGGCTAAATAACCACTCCCATGGCGTTTTAGTCTATCTGTCTCATCCTCTGCTTTGAACACACCTTTCCTTATGCTGTCCTTTTCCCTGCTCTGTGTGGCCAAACGGGATCAAAGAAGTTGATTGGGATGAAAAATCTACGGTTTAATTATTGCAGTTTATGTGTGAGTGTCATACAGCTCCCTGCAAGAGGATCTGTAAATGTCTGGGCCAGGTATCATAGGGGAGATGTGAAGAAGGTAGGAACGTGAAAGGACAGAAGAGGAAGCAGGACTGAGTTTTCAGAGAAACAATGTAGCCAAACACACCCCTGCATGACTATCAGTCTGTAATGGGTCCAGACCTCATATTCCTGGGTAACAAGGGGAACATAAGCTGAATTTCAGTGTAGTCTAAGTCATGTATTTTTTGTAATTTCTTTACTGTAGTTCTGAGAGATACTTATTTCAGTTCACCTTAAGTTGTATGCTACAGGAAGTCCACATTCCTAACTAGAATGCCATGGATGCTGTAACCAATATATATTTGTAGTGAAGAAGTGTCAGGCTACTTTCAGTACCTTCATGGTGATCAGTGTTCTTTTACAGAATTTCAGATGAGGTGTAATTGGATTTAAGACTTGTAAAAGGCACTAGGAATGATACTAGGTGGAGGCCAGTCCTCTGTTAAAACATGAACATTTATCCCCATTGAGGAAAAAGATGCTTCATTTGCATTATTAAACAGGACTTATCATCTAAGATTTGAGCCCTCATACCTGATTCTGGTGCTGTTGAACAGCTGATGCACGTCATCATAGAAATGACTGCTGTTTAAGTCAACTTCTAATTGCTTTATACAACCAATTTTCCTAAAAGGGAAGAGGGGCTTCTCCATCTGTACAGAAGGGATCTTTGTTGAAAAGAACTGAAATTAAATATTTTTAAATAAAGTATTGGGATATATAAATGCAACAGTTATACCTAACATCACCTAACATACTCATGGAAAATATGATGTTTAAGGGCATTAGTCTAAAAAGGACTACAAACATCATGTATTATTGATGCCTTAGGTTTTAGCTTTTATATTTTACAAATTCTGTATTCTCTGTATTCCTAGTGTGTAACTTTGAACTGTCTTGCAGCCTGTTAGCTGCTGTTCTCTCATGCTAAGATAGACATAACAAAGCCTCTCCAGGCTTGCTCTCCAAGGACACCCAGACTGTCCTAGGGCCAAAAAGTGTAAACCAGCACCTTGAGAAGGGGGGCAGGTTGGGGGGGGGCAGTTACATCATTAGCTAAAGTTTAACTGGCGAATTTATGCTGATATGCAAATGGACCAAACCTATAGCAGTGTGAAGAACTCGTGACTGGTCGTCCATCTTGGGTGTAGCCTTTGGCCTGCCCAGGGTGTACCTTTGAAGGCCTTTTTAAATAAATGTCACCTTTATTCCCTTACCCTGTCTAGTCTCTGTTTCCAGGTTGGGCTTTTTAGGCATCATTATGCCCTGATGGAAGCCCAAGCCATTCTTACTCAATCATGATAGTGACTGACTGTGTTCTTTAGTCAATTATTATTTTGCAATTTGATCCTTATGGAGACCTCACTATTTCTGCAGAATCATAAATCATCATTTATTTCAGGCTGATCCAATTTAGTAACTGTTTATCTCTTGTTACATAGCTGCATTCATTTTTAAAGTACACAGTTTTATAGACAGTGATCCATGGTACCTTTTTTCCTCTTCCAGTCTTTTACCTTAGAAAAGTATCAAAGGCTATTTATATTTACTCCATTGAGTCTTTACACTTTGATTATGAAAACACTATGCAGATTTCTATAATTGTTTACAATTGGGGGTTTTTGTTAGTCTTACAAAATCACTTGCTCCTTTTTTTTTTTCCCCATGCCCAGACGAAGCAAAGGCTAGTTATTGCATGTGAAATGAATGGATATTTTTATATGTCAGAAGTGTTCCTGACTGTGAGAAGGCTTCTTTCTAATCCACACTTTCCACCTGGGTATCTTGAGTCTGCAGTGTTGTTATTGTGGTTACTAGCGTAAGGTAATCCCAGCATCTTTAGAGGAAAGGAAATTGCCACTCTACCAGTATCATCCCTGAAAGAATGAGGAACGGAGACTTAGGTTTCGGAAAGAAAAGTGTAAAAATGTAGAAGTCAACTGAGGCAGAGTTGGTTTTCATATTGTGCACCACTGGATAAACATCTCATTCTGTGTATTTTTGCTGTCTGCATTAATAAAACAGGATTTATATCAGCTACTTTCCCAGCAGACCTCTAAAGCTTGTGTAACTCTCCTTTGAATATCATGATGAAAGGTACGTGTCTATAAACAGTGTGTCGTTTAACATTCTTGTTACCTGTGATTTAATAGAAAATACACAGGGAAATGATACAGTATGCTTTTAATTCAGTAGTGACTCTGATATGATGCTGGTCATAATGTGTGGTTTGTTTTGAGTGGTTTTTTAGTGGTATCTACATGGGTAGGAGTGGTTTATTATTTCCAGATAATGGCATACCTGATTTTAGGCCAAACTGCTGTCTGTCTGTGCATGAGCTGGGGAACAGCATTGGTCACTGTGGTGCTGATGTCATGGATGAAGCTTATGAGGTCTGGTTGTCCTGAGGTCATCTCCAGATCTGTGGTTACCATTCTCAGGTGTCTCGGTTTGAAAGACA
>VXBT01007285.1:0-21404 GCA_013400235.1 Oriolus oriolus | reverse complement strand
GAAAACATGACATAGAAATCTGGAGTCCATGAAGAAAATGAAATCATTTATTAATATACAGATGGATGTATAAGAGTTAGTTTGCTTGAAGTTTACTTTAAATAGAAAATGTTATTGGGCCTGTGGCTAGCCACCCATCAGAATATTGGTCAGTCCAGAAGACACCCATTTCCAAATATTTCCCCAGGCCATATCACAACAATTTCACAACAGCTTGCAGGTGTGAGATAGGAAATTTAGTTTACAAAAAAACGTTAGCTTTGTTTTTAATAGTTTGCATGGGAACAGAAGAACTCTCATGAAACGCTGGGAAAAGCAGGACTTTTACAAAATGTTAGGAAAGCTGAGAAATTTCTCTGCTGAAAGCTTTTTAGCATTCAAAGTTCTTGATATAATAAAAACAAGGAGGAAACTTTGGAAACATTCAAGATAAAGGGCAGTACAGAACCTGAGATTATGAGCACCTGGATCAAAGCACTTGTGTATAAATGGAAAGGAGAACTTATGTGTTAAAACCTAGACAGGATTTGAGTTTGTAAAGCAAGAAAGGATCAATAGGCATAATACTAGTATTCACAGTGCCTGAGAAAATGAGTCAGCTGTAGGGCTCGAATACACCAACAAGTCAAGATGTGTCTGTTAACCATATGTTACATGGTTGAATGTTACATTCTGTTAACATAATGTGTAAATTTTTTTCTATGGGCTAGAAGATTCCATTTGGGCCTGATTAGAGAAGCCTGAAATATAGAAATAAAGTAATGCTTTTTGCCAAAAAATAGTAGTTTAATTTTTGGGTAAGATTATCTAGATTAAAATTCAACTGGGAAAAAAGAACTTAACCAGGGTTGGAAAGCATTTGGGACTGCTGTGAATAGAAAGACTGAGAAAAATTCTTAGAGGAAAGGAAATTTGGAAAAAAATATTTTTCAAAAACAAGCAGTTCTAGAAAATATTCAGGGAAAAAAAGGAAAAAATTATTTTTATGACTATTCTGATGGTTTCAGACAAAGAAGACAAGACTGTCATCTTGTCTCTCAGATTTGGATACAGAACTGTTTAAAGTGACTATGAGAGATCCTGTAAGAGATTCACATGTTGTCAGAGACTAGAGAAAGAAAGGAAACAGAAGAGATGTTAGGTGGAAAATTAAATGGGTTTCAAGGAATGACATTCTTTAGTCTGAAGATACTAGCCATGTGCAAGGAGAGAGCAAAAAGAAATGGAGAAAAATTAGAAAGAGGAGAAAGAGAAGGAGAAGGAAAAGGAGAAGGAGAAAGAGAAGGAGCAGGAGAAGGACAAAAGGAGAGATTTATGGAAAAATAAATCACACTGAGAACAGGACAATAGAGTTCCATATTTTTTCATTTGTTTTCTTGGAAGAAGTTAAGCAGATATTTTATGAAGAAAAAATGGAGGTAAAATGAGAAAGAACAGAGATGGAAAAGGGATGGCTGGCATTTATTTAGAAAACTGGAATTGTTTAGCAAGAAACATGATCAAGCTGAAATCAGAAAACAAATCCAAATGTTCTCTTCCACTTGACCAGCTTGCAATACCTGAAAGGAAGAAGAGAATGGAACAGGTCAGCCTTTTGGGCTGAAGACAGAAAGAACCTTGATTGGAAGAAATTGTAACAAAGAGAAATAAAAAATAATTAATAAACAAACAACAAAGAAAAAAGAAAAGGAGAAAAAATTTAAACTTTTAGAAGGGTTTAAAAGAGAGAGGACAAGAACAGAGGGCATAATACTTCTGACCTTGAAACCACAAAACAGTCATACAACTGTATTCTTTTTTGTACCAACCGTGAAAGGAAGAAGTGGGAAGATAAATGAAAACTTAAGGAGCTGAAGAGAAATGTGTGTGTGTTAGCTTTTGTATGTCCTGTCTGCTTGCGTGTCTGTCTTGTCATGTGCCTCTGAATGGGAGCCCTGTTCTCCATTGTATTTTCCACTCCTCTCAGGTGTCGACTGCACACTTGTGGAAGGTGTCCACTGTCCCATTGTTAGGTCATCAATACAGATTATTGGTTCCAGTATTGGCCCTGGAGTACTGCTACTCATAACTGACTTTTGTACCACTTATCATATTGTTTTAATCTCAGTCATCCAACAAATTTTCTATCCATCTAATAAAATCCACTTATCCAGTAAGTATCTAATCAACCTGACTACAAGGATTCTCCAGCAGTCCATGTCAATGGCCTTTCTACAGCTGAGATAGACAATGCCCGCTACTCTCCATTGTTCATTAAGCCTGTCACTTCATTATAGACAGCAGTCAGATTGCACAGATATGATTTACCACAAGGTATTTATCAGCAAAAAATGCATGCAGATACAAATTTGTTGTGGTTTTGTTCTGGTGGAAGGAAGTGTATGAACAATATTACCAGGGAATCTGGAAGAACTTGAGAAAATTATCAGCAGGGTTTGCGTGGTAACCCCTTGTGTAACTCAGGAGCTATTTGGGAAAGCTGAAAAGTATATAATCCAAAGAATAATATAGATTTAAAACTCACTCAGCCGGGATTGGAGTCTTTGAAAGTACTTGAGACATTTTATGAAAGAATGGGGGTTTTTACTGAAGAGTTAC
The DNA here is from genome assembly GCA_013400235.1 of Oriolus oriolus. Classification (NCBI taxonomy): domain Eukaryota; kingdom Metazoa; phylum Chordata; class Aves; order Passeriformes; family Corvidae; genus Oriolus; species Oriolus oriolus. The sequence continues at coordinate 18,806 of VXBT01007285.1, read as the reverse complement.
ATTTTCCTTAGTCAAGACTTCATAAAAGAAATGTTTTGTGCTGCTCTTTTCCCCTGTTTAGATAATTTACACCATTAGCTAATGCAATAAGAAAAACTACAGCAAACATACATAGCGTCTTTTACGTGGGTGCTTATGGTCATAATCTCAATGACTCAGCCATTACTGCTCTCTGATTATATGTTTTTATTCTTTATAAATTTAGCAGCAGCATAGCATCTAGATATTGACATCAATCTTTCTTCCAGTCAGATACAAAACAGTTTGAAATATAATTTTTATCATAACCCATGTTATCCTTTTGTAATTTTATATGGGAGAAAATGAATAATCATTAGCAATAAGCAACCTACTTCACTGTAAGCTTGGAAATTCATATTCTATGGCAATATGAAATCTCAGCTGTGATCATAAAATGCAACAAAGACAGATGTGCAGGATTAGTTCCTCATAAAATGTAATTGATTGTACTTGAGATACTAATTTAATAAGTGTTCTGATTTTATGATTTTCTCTTGCATGAAGAAAATAAAGACTTACACATAATTTGCTACGTATTTTTGATAAAAGTAAGTCGTTTTCAACTCTGATCTCAATATTGACAGTGTAAGACCAAGAGTAGTGACATGGTTTAGATTGTGTGTGGATAGTGCTGTTACACAAATCATGAGGAAATACAGAATTATCCTGCTGATAACCAACAAGTTATTTAGAAATATTTTTAGCACCAAGGGACAAATCAGAATAAATAACCCACATTGTTGGGTCCAATCTTCAGAAACCTTCCCAAACCCAGAGTTTAGAGGTGAGGTACCAAACTTTCCTTCCTACATGAAATATGAGGAAAGTTCATCATCTCACACAAAGAGTTACCATTGAATATGTTATTAGGAAGATCATGATTTTCACTATTTTAATCAGAAGATTTCTAGAGCGGAAAAAAAGAATATCACAGAACCACAGAATCACAGAATGAACTAGGTTGGAAAAGATCTTTGAGATCATTTAGTCCAACCTATGACCTAACACCTCCTCTTCAACAAACCATGGCACTGACTGCCACATCAAGTCTTTTTTTAAACAAAAAAAGAAGTCACGTACAGGGACAGTGACTCCACCACCTCCCTGGGCAGACTATTCCAGCGCGCAATCACTCTTTCAGTGAAGAATATTTTTCTAAGATGTAACCTAAATATACAGGTATTGGTTCTGTAATCATAAAGTAAATCCTGAATAGATCCATTCAAACACTGAATTCCAAGTTTTAGGAAGGTACTTTTGTCCAGATATTTACTGTACTTTTTCAATAGTTAGGTAATATTCCCAAATAGCCTCTGATCATTACCTTAGCTGACCAGCCTTGTGCCTAATCAGCCAAAGACCATACATGTACTTTTCCTATGTACATTAAAAAAGAGCTTTGTGTCTTATGTTAATCAAGCTTTTCTTGTTGTGTAAAAATAGTATTCAAAGTTCAATGTTCCCAAACACATGATACCAAGGTTTGAAATGAAAACAGACAATTATATTTTAAAACGTTACCTTTCTATAGCAAGAGACCTGCAGTTTGTTTTCTCATCTCATATTCTTCAAGTCCACCAACAGTATAACTTGCACTACCATGCCAGGGAGGCATAATGCTACAGAAACCTGCAAAGCTGCTGCTTTAAACTTTCAAAAGTCATTACCATCCATATCTCTCTAGATCTCGCTTAGAGTTATGCTTGAATAATAAATTAATTATAATATGGAATAGATTTGAATTCATTTGCTCAATCATAAATATTTAGTGCAACTTTGGACATCTTGGGATATCTAAGATATCTTCGTGGACCTGGGGATGTGACATAAGATAGAAAGCGACACGTGGAGGTGAGCTAGCTGGTCCATGTGTAGAAATTCAGAGAAGACATTCAAAGGCAAATTGAACAGAAATGTCTTGAATTTCTTGTCTGAATCCTATGTATATAAACACAGCATGGTCCTCTAAAGACCACTGGAAGAAATAAGGAAGTTGGAACAGACATCTGTATCATGTGTTTCTTTGTTCCCTTCAGTAATATGCATAAGAAAAATTGTAGCATGCTTAGGGGATTCAGAGAGATGAGGCAGCAAGCGAGTCCAGCAAGAGAATGAATGTTTATTATCTTCTTACAATACCAAACATAAGTGAAAAGCAACAGGTGTGAGATTGTTGACAAAAACCTATCAAAGCAGTTTCCCACAGAAATGAAGGAGATGGAAAAAATTCTCTGCCTAGGAGCCTTTTTAGTATCCATAAAAAATAATCCAATGCACACTTGTTGTGGTTCCTTTGCCTTCCCTATTTCTGCCCAGAATATTTGATGATTCAGATATAACACAGTTATAGGAGAAACCCAATTACATGAGAATAAGACTTTTACTTTGGCTTTGGTTCAAGGAAAGGAGAATAATTACTGACCATTGGAATAATAATAATAATAATAAATTAAAAAGAAACAACAGTTGACCAAAAAATTACAGGTGGTTTGGATTTTTTTTCACTTGTAAGGGGATTTTCCACCCTCCTTTTTTAGGAGTTACTGGCCCTTTGACAATGAAACAGATTTTTAGAAAGATTGTTGAAGCTTTTCACTTGCAGACATAAAAATCCAATTTTTATGGGCACAGCTATGCGCAACCTGCTGTAGCTGACTTTGCCTGAGCATGATTGAGGCTAGGCAATCTCCAGCCATGACTGCCAACCTCACCTATTCTATCAAAGCTGTTTCTGTTATAGGAGATATTTCTTTCAATTTGTATTTTCAGGTAGAATTTGTAAACATTACTTTGATATGATGTTTTTAAAATTATTTTTTATAGTTCCTTTCCTTTTTTTTTTGTCAAATCAATGTGAAAATGACCTAACATAGGATGTTCATAAGAGATATATGGTCAAGAATCAGAGATTGAGGCAACAAAGGCAGCCTTGTGGCTGGTGTTTGGTGCAGGTTGCCTGACCACGGGCAGCCTATTGATAAAGCCTTCTTGCTCCAGTGACAGGAGGCATCACGCTCTCAGGCTCTTGTCCTGCTGGGGGACTTCAACCACCCTGACACCTGCAGGAAAAGTAGCGCAGCAAGCTGTGGGTGGTCCAGGAGACTCCTGGAGTGCATGGAGGAAAATGTCTTGAGCCAGCTAGTAGACAGCCCAGGAGTGAGTAACCTGCAGTCCTACGGGAAATGCACCAGGCAATAAGTAAAGAGAAGGCCCTGAGTTTTAGGAAAGCGAACACCAAGCTGCTCCAAGAGTTAATCAAGAGAACCCTCTAGAAAAGTGTCCTTAGGAAGCAAGAACAGAGCTGACAGGTCTTTACAAATTTTCCGTAGAGCTCAAGGACTCTCAATACCTATAAGAAAACAGGAAAGGAATGAGGGAGACTGGCACTGCTGAGTTGAGACCTGCTACTCAAACTAAAAGGCAAGAAGGAAATGCGAACACTGCAAAGAGACAGGAGGGACAAGTATCCTGGGAAGAACATAGGGATTTTATCCATTTGTGTAGAGATGGGATCAGAAAGGCCAAGTCATATCTGGAGCTGAACTTGGCCAGGGATGTAAATAATAATAAGAAGTGCTTCTACAGGTATGTCAGCCTGGGTAGCAAACAAGGAGAAGGCTGAGATACTCAAAAACCTTTTTGCCTCAGTCTTCTGTCGATTTCTTTTTCCACATCTCTTGAATAGATTAACCTCAAGGCAGAAAATGGGGGAAGATCAGGTTCATGACAACCTGACGAGCTTGAATGTACATGAGTCTATGGGACCTGACAAGGTACATCACAGTCCTGGAACAAGAGAATGGTTTGAGTTCATTCACTTGACTGGGTTGTTCACAGCACCATGCAGCCTGGCCTTGTTTGTTTATCTGGGTTTAGGATTAGAATTTTTTTGTTTGCAAGTGGGCACAGCCAGTGCTCCAGATGAGCTCTTGGCACTGGCTTTGCAAACCCCCATCTCTCATCACATCTCTCCTGGTATGTAGTCCTGAGGGAGCTGACTGATGTAGTTGCCAAAACACTTTCTATGACATTTGAAAAGTCCTGGCAGTCATGTGAAATCCACAGTGACTGAAGAAAAGAAAACACTGTGTCCTTTCTATAATGTGAAGAAAGGAAGACCCTGGGAACTGCTGACCTGTCAGCCCATTTCTGTGTCTGGGAATATTATGGAACAGATCCTCCTGGAAGCCATGCTAAGGCATACAAAAGAAAGGGAGTTGATTTGAGACAGCTAGCCCAGCTTCAGCAAGTGCAATTCCTGTTTGATCAACTTAATGGCCTTCTACGAGGGCATGACTACATTAGGGACAAAGGAAGAGCTAATTAGTTTCATACTGTAGTACACAAGTTATCTTGCCATTTCAACTGAATCTGAAATAACTGGACAGAGGCAGCTATAGTTGTAACTCTTGTGTTGACACAAGATTAGTATGTTGTTATTGGAAAATAAAAATCTGAGCTTCAATGAAATTGAATATTTATTGAAATAGATTTGTTTTCTTTGGAGAAAAGTTGATGAAAGACAGATATCAGACTGTTAATAAATAATAGTAAGCTATTTGTCTCCAAACTTTTATTCACATGCATAAATTTATCTTCAGTTCATTTCTGAATAACTTCTTTTAAGATTTTAACTTGTTTTGAAAGAGGCCATTGAGAGATTCCCTAACGAGGTAAGCAGGGTTTTTAAATTTTTTAAATGATACAAGAAAGTGTTGTTACACTTATTGCTCAGCCTTTCAGTTTACCCTCCCATTTTCTTATTCTCAATGCTACCTTTGTCAACAACTAGTTAACAGAACACTTTTTCTTAAGTAATAGTGTAAGGCACAAGTAGTGCAAAACACCTGCAATTGCAGTTCATATGCAAAGTACAAGTAACTGACTGAGACTAGATTTTTCTGGAGCAGATTTCCAAAAAGCAACTTTGCATCTCCCAGTTTTGTATGAAACTAACTATAGTAATTCCCTATATGGTAAATGCAATATATGGTACATATATTCAAGAGAATTTTAGCTGATACTAGTGATAAACTTGTATCAGTTTATCTTATGCCCAAAGAAAAACTCTTTAATGAGGAGAAAAATGAAGAATGGTTCATGGCGAGAAATAAGGAAATGTGAATTGTGGCTTTTTGGATTTGCCTTAAAATTCTAAAATGTAAAGTGAAATATTTTTCTACAAAATAGATTAATCAGCTGGCAAAACTGGTATGCTTTATGCAACTTAAGGGCCTGGATTTTTGAAAGATTGAGAGCAATATCCTTATATCTCAAGTTTTGTAAGAGGGATGTGTAAATACCATATTCTGAAATAGTTATACAACTATTTCAATAAATAGAGAAAAGACTGACTTTTCTCTATTTATTGGAAATTGAGGCTCACATTCAGCCTGTATATTTAACTCACAATAGCAATCATCCAAGGATACTTTCTTTTTTGCATCAAAGGCCTTTGACATGAAAATTGCCTAATCTTCTTTAAAACATTTTAAATGTTTTATCACTTTGATGTTTTCAAGAATGAGTGGTGAAATGGAATATTTAGGAGAGATTTAAACTTAATCCTTTCTCATGTACTGTTATAAAGCAATGAAACAATTAGCAGGTAACTAGTGAGGTGAAAGGTTTCAAAATATCACAGTAAATCTTCCCCAAGAGAGAAGGAAATAAAGTGCAATTACCCTTAATGATATTCAATAACCAAAACAGCAGCTTAAAATAAATATTTAACGCTAAGTCTGTATTGTCAAGAGGGGAAAAATACCTGTGAAAGGAAACCTTTGAAATTAATTTTTTTGTGGCACACAAATGTATCTGTTAATGACTTTTGACACAACTTTATACAGGTTAACCCTTCTAGTAGCATATACAAAAAGATGAGTTATTTTTTGAATATGGAACAATATGATAATCAGACATAATTTATTAATTTGAAAGTAAAGGAAAATATATTAGCTTAAAATCTTTATTTTAAAAAATATTAATGTTAGGAATGACTATTTCTTAACTTCTAATCTGATTAGGAGATAATAGAAAATACAGAAATTTGAAGTCATGTGCCTGTGTGAAATATGAAATTATGAAATAAATGAAAATGGTTTGCTAAGACTTTTTAGCTCTTAGTCGTTGAAGAGAGGCTTTGTTTCCAGAGCTATTCTTTCAATGAGTAGCTGCCAAAATATGTTGAGACTGATACTCATTTTCTGCTTGTAAAAAGAGAGAAGGCTAGAGGAAGAAGTTACACTCTGAATTTAGCATTTGGAAATTACACACTTTATTTGTTTGTCAGGATAACTTATTTTTTTTTACCTCTGCTATAACCTATAATATGAAGGGAAGTTATCTCAGAGGCATTTGGCACTGAATGGAAGGTTGTGACAACACAGCAATAAAGCTACTAGCCAAATTCTAATTAAGAAATTAAAATTCTGCCTTTGATTTAGCATTGCAGTAAACTGAGATTAAGAAAGTGTTCTACTTTAACATTTTTTTACAGCTGTAAAATGCATAGCTTTTTATGTTGAACAGTGTTCAATAAATACAGAAGGTTGACTCCCTTTCCTCAAGTTTTTTAATTCTATGCAGAGGTTCATCTGCTATTTTTTTAAGACTGAATGTTAATAACCTACACATATTGATGTGCCTTCATACTATCTGCTGCAAAGCCCATCATTTTATGCATGTGTATGATACCCACTGGCATACGCTTCTTAAATTTTCAAAGATGATTTCTTATGAAGTTTCCAAATAGGCAGCAGCAACAATAAATTGCACACAGATCTTGCTTGTTTTGCAAGAATTTCAGTCATGGTTTTATCCCCCATTCTTCTCTTCAGTTCTTCCTGAAAGCCATCTGAAAGAGGGCGATGGATTTACAGAGAATGAGGAGGTAAAAATTCTGATAAGTGTCCCAATTAGATTACTTATTCTTCAATCAAATTGAGAACTAAATAATACAGGATAAATCCTTTTTTTCTTTTTGAGACACACCAATATCTGCCTTGTCTGAATCCTAAATTTTAATTCAGGAGGCAGAAAAATGGCTGAAGCTACCCTGGTCACTACAAAAATATATTTTTAAATGAATCAGTGGTATTTATTTGCTCCTTAAATGAAAAAAAAAAAAACAAACCCCACTTCAGCATCTTCTGTGTGAATCTTATTTCTGAACACATATTCCTGACAGTCAAGACTAATCGTTCTTGACCACTCCTAAGTATCAGAGATCCGTTTGGAAATACCTCCTCCCTGCTGCTTTCTGTGAATATCTTTACATACTCCTTTTTTAGTGTTGTTTGTCTTGATTCAAATTAATGCTTCTCACAACAGTTTTGAAATACTTTGCTAAGCAGGCCCCTTTATATCATTCATTGTGTCTTCACGGGCTTTACTAGAGATTAAAAAATCTCCTTCAATCTTTCACTGTCACTCACGTAGCCTAAAGAAAGATATCTGGGAGCTAAATGGTCGTTTTACAAAATAGCTGGAAAGATTCAAGCCCATTCTGTCACTTAGGCAACTAATTACACCATTATGTACTGCAATTACAATTAAAGATTTTCAGGTGATGAAAAGCATATTCACTACATCCTTGTTACCTCATATTTCCTTGCCAACTCTCCAGAGTGTCATGATTTTGATAAAAACAACTCAAGAAGCTGTATTTTTCTCAGTAATGTCAACAGCTTAGAGATGACACTGCACTCCTTTTTCCCTTTATATATTAACCATGTTATCTGAAGGAGAAGCAGCCATCGTTTGTGCTGAAAGTAAAAAGTGTTTAATTTTGTCTTTGAAAAAATGTTTTGTCAGTCATTAAGAGAAACACTACATTTATTGTTCAGGTCAGCAACTTTTACTCAGATTAATCAGTACTCAGGTTAGGCTGCTTTCTTGGATATAAGCCAACTGGCTTCTCTCAAATTAAATAATAGCACAAATAAATTGACAACATCCCCCTTGTAGTGAAAGCTACATCACGTAAAAAATGGGGCAGTAATTTCATATGTAAAAAAAATACAATTATTTTCTATAATAATAAAGAGCAAAAAATCAATACCAGTTTAGCAGGTAGGAAAGAATATTACATTCCTCCCATGTGTGTATAAATAACTTTGATAAGCACTGTGGATGAGTATTTGGAGTCCTAGAAAAAGTATAATTACAACAGTCAAAATAAGGAAATAACTGTTTAACACCATTAGAAGTTGGTCTTGTTTCTCTATCAATACTTAGTAAACTATGCATTTGCAAAAAGGTCAGTGTAAGTAATCTATTACTTTTCACATATTTTAAAAATGCCTGATCTTCCCTTATTATACATTAAACTGCATGGAGAAATAAGAATATGTTATTTTATAGGGTATGATATTATTAGTTATAAAATTAGAAATGGTTTCAGAAGAGAGAAACTGTAAACTTATCCAAGTTTAAGCATCAAACCTGATGCTTAACTTGGTCTTTCTTACTGTTAGATAAAGAATTCATCCTTAAGAGACATTAATCTAATTCTTCTAATATTCCAGCCAATACAGATAACAAATATGTATGTGCAGAAGATCTTTCTCTGACACTATCATTCTTAAGTTCTGGTTTCACAATGGTTTCCATAGCAACAGCATGATGTTTTTATAAACACTACATCATTGCTTCTGCTATGAGTAGAAGCAGCAGAGATGTGAATCCATACCTGTTTTTCAAAGAAAAATAGAATAAAGAGAAAGATGATATAAACCCCCAATATTCAGATTAAGTAATTCTATCTGGCTTGATATTGTCCCGATGTCAAAATCTTTTAAACTGAAAATTAAAAGATTATAGCTCAGTCAAGGAAATTTTTTGTTGAGGTGATAGGAGGAGAAATAACTCTCTTTTACATCATTTGAACATGGATATGAAACCAAGCTTCAGTTGTTAAAAAATGTGTAAAACTACAGTGTCAGGTGTATCGCTGAGACCAAATAACACATTTCTCACTCAAGAGGGTGAAAGTACAGCTGTTGTAGAAATATAAATAAGGATACATTTCTGAAGAGAAGCCTTCATTATTATTTTTTTTTTTAATTTAACAAGGACTACTTTCTTTGGTTACTTTACATGTTTTATCTTTGCTTATGTCTGAGCATCTCTGACAGGGGTTATTTTTTTGATTACCTTTAGTTCCACTCAAGCTGGTGAAGGAGTTATGCCACCTCTTCACTACCCCTGTGTTACACATAGACTCTGTGTTAACAGCTTTACAGTCTTAAATTGCCTCTCCTGGGAACATGTTTACTAGAAGGTAGAGAACTTTTTTCAGTACACACTCTGATAGTAGTCATAAAAAAGTCTTTTGAAAATTTGAGTCCTTTGATCTTAGTATTTTATGTTTGAAATTTAGGATCCCATAATTAATTTATTTCTTTAGTTAGGACCGCTTTATATGCAAACTGATGAATGTAAATCTTGTGCTGCCAAGATGGTATTTAAGTCTTATTAAATTTAAAACTTTGTCCATATTCCGGATAAGGTCTCCAATATATTTTATAGCCCGCTTTTTTTCCTCAAGTTTTTTTCTCAAGTTTTACAATTTGGTGAACGTAGACCATTTTGAAAATTTATTACATAGCAAGAAGACATCACTTACAATGTATAACAATAGAATGACAAGATTGTTGAAACAGTCATCAAGTGCAATAATAATAATAATAACAATACATTTATATTCTTTTCAGTTAGAGAATAATTATTGTCACTTTTAAGTAACAGCCCAAAGATTAGATAATTTGCCTGTGATGTAAGAGTGTTTTTTTCAAATTGCTGTTAAAAGAGAAGCTCCAGGTTCCAAATGCAGCTCTAATGTCAAGTGGAAGCATTCTTTTGTGGAAACAATGCTTCTTCAAAAAAAGACTCCCAAGCAAACAAACACATCAACTGATTCAAAATCCCTGGGGTTCATAACAAAATAAATAGAGAGCCATCATGTTGAATCATCTGCTTAAGTCAGAGTTCCACTTTCTTCTCTAAATATCTTTCATAAAGCTCATCTAGTGATTTGCTATAAAGACGGAAGAAATCCTTGAACTCGCATATTGTCCTCAAAAGTTTTAATTACTGCAATATGATCAAGTGTGACCCATGTTTATTTCCCAAGCAAATTTTCAAACTGCTTGATCCACAGTATATATGATACTCATTGATCAGCAGGACGTGTTAGAGATGCATACTCGTAGGAGAAGGTACCAGACAATATTTCCTCTGAAACTACAAATATTGTGCTAAATGAAAAAGACCCTTCTGCTACCCATGTTTTTATGATTTACTTATGACTGTAATGACTCATGCAGCTTGATTCTCAGCATATTTTTAGTTGCCTGTGTCGCTTTTTACCTTTGTTCTTCTCTTTGAGACAGGGTCAAGTCACAAGGAAGAGGGATAAAGAGGCCTCTTATATTGGAAGGCAGGAATATATTTGGATGTCTGGGATAAAAAAGAAAAGGCGGGAAAAAATTGTTTGGAAACAAATCAGAAGATAAATGGTTACCCAGAATTTTGTGGAAATTACAAGGGAAAATAAGGCTGGGAAAAGGACAAGTCATGCAGATCACATTCACACCAGACTGCTACATTTGCTTTGCTAAATTTGTCATTCTATGCAAGACTGTTATTTCTTCAGTATTAGTACGTGACCTGTGCAAACCCAAACATGATATGAAACAAATGACAGAACCACATTTTGATGGAATCCGCTGATAGGAGTGTTCAGAGCAAAGAATGTAGAGTTTACACTATCTGCAGAATATGACATTCTACAAAAAGTTAAAGTAGAACATTTGAGTGCAAGCGTTACTTTTTGTTCTTTTCATAGAAAATATGAACCGGCAGAGCAAGTTTTCATCAAAACTTAATTGTGGGCCAGATGACAATTTTGAACTTGTTCTAGGAGACCTAAAATCAGAAAGACTGTTGCTGAACTAATTCCTTAATAAGAATGCTGAAAAGAAAGAAATTTTTACAAGAAGTAGTATTTAGTCCATTTATTTCCTGAAATGCTAATATGCAAGATAGTATCTGCATTCATGAATCACAAACAAAATAATTTTTTATGCCAGATACACAAAGTGGCATTCCAAAGAGCAGCAAACATTCATAAAACCAAGAATTTGTTGGGTTTATTTTCTGAAGAAGTTGATGGCTTCAGTTTGATTGAAATCTCTTCATATACTGCCACTCTTCCATGAATGCAGCTACCCACAGAAGAAAAGTATGTTAAAGTACTTAAGGTGCTTCACACTGTAAAATTAGCCACAGTCTGACAGTTTCTGTTAAGTGCCTCTGCAGCACCAGTTGTTCTTGAAATTAGCAACAGCTAAACTGACCCAAGTTTATGCACAGGGTGTGGCAGAGAGTGTCATACTTCATGTCTTCTGAGCAGAAAGGTGTGGAAAAACAACATATTTTTTATGCCTAAGATAATTATTCTATAAAAGGAAATAAAATTGCATGCCATTTAGCTAGGCAAGAAGAAAAAATAAGTTGTCGCAGTGATTTTGTGGTATGAAAAAGAAATTTTAAATGTGACTGCTATTAAATAAAGTGCATGCATGAGTAGCTTCTGCAGCAAATATTTTTCAGATGTTCCTACAGAACTGTTGAATTGAATTGTAAAAGGTACCTTTGCATGTGGAATTTGCTATGATATTGTCATGGTTTAGGAAGAGTGTTCTCCAATTTAAAAGTCCCACTAAAACCACACCACAGCTCATGCCCTCCTCACATTCCATCCGGAAGAACAAAAGGCAAATATCACAGGTTAAGATAAGAACAATTTAGTGGAAACAGCAATGAGATAATAAAACAAACAATAACAGCAACAATATTAATAACCAAAGGGATAAGACAAAAAGACTGTTGACACAGAAAGGCCATAATGATAAACACTGATTGTCTCTCTCTCACCACATTTTTTCAACCCAAAACAACCACTTCTCCTCAGAAAAGACAGTCCCTTTTCACCACTCCTTTCAATGAGGTCAGGTGGTGTTAAATAACACCAGATTCCTGGCCACAGCTCCTCCCTAGGCTATTGGAAAAAATTAACCCTGTACTGGCCAGAATCAGGACATTATTCATCCCTTGTACTAAACAACTGACGTTGTACTCAGACCTCACACCTTCCAAGTATATACATANCAACTGACGTTGTACTCAGACCTCACACCTTCCAAGTATATACATATAGACAGATAAATATAGTACAGATAGAGATAGATTAGTTATAAGTATACACAAGCACAGGTATCATTTCCATAGTCAGTGGGATGCCCTCAAGAGGACTGTTGAAATCATTTAGGCCATGACTGTGAGTTTTACCCATCCTAGATGCCTTCCAGAGGAGGAGGGCTGGTTTGGTGTCAGGTAGTTGAGAGCTGCATCAGGCACTCATGACTGGTGTATCTGGAGCAGTCCATCCTCACTGTCCACAGCAGTTATGGCAGTGTCATTCAGCAACCAGTATTACATGCACATTCAGCANTGTTTGAAGGTCCCACTGCCCATTGCTTTCAATGTGGTTGAACCACCTACTGACACTGAGAGAGCATCACTTTTCATTTTCTATTACTTGATTATATGGTGGGGCCTCCTCAATATGTGCCTTCAACCATCTCTTCCTCCTCCTCTTAAGACATTCTGAAATTTTCACCTTCAGGCCAGTTCATGATGAATTCCAAGATCTTGGGTAATTGGGGTTTTCTATTCGAGCTCCCTCTATGATTAGCATGATCCATTTACTCTATGTAGCATCGGTGCTGTGATATGTGCAAGGGACTTTCTCTTTGAACATCCAGCCCAGCACTGGCAGTCAGGGTGTCAGAAGAAGCTGTGCTTTGGTGCCAATCACTTCTGAAACAGCTTAAACCCCTTCATAAGCTGCCAGCATCTGTTTTTCAGTTGGGGTGTAGCAGGCCAGAGATTGTTTGTGTTCCCCACTCCAGAACATCAGGGGTCATTCTCAAGTCTTCCCAGGTACTTTTTCCCAAGAAACTCCCAAGACTCCAGAAAACTCCCAAGACTCTCCCTGGCTGCTGTGTAGAGAACATTTTTCACATCTTGTCCTCTCCTGACTGGCCCACGGGCTACTGCATGGGCAATCTCCTATTTAATTTGTTCAGAAGCTTCTTGTTTTTCAGGACTCAACATGAAACCATTCTTCTTCCACGTCACATGATAGAGAGGGCTTATAGTCTGACTGTAATCTGGAATTTTGTTTGTTTGCAAAAAACCCACAGAGCCTAGGAAAGCTTGAGTTTCCTTCTTGATGCTTGGTGGGGACATAGCTGCTGTTTTGTCGACGAAATCCATTGGAGTTGGACAATATCCATCCTGCCATTTTACTCTTAAAACCAGACTTTCTGGGCAGGTCCCTTGACCTTACCTTGTTTTATGGAAAAACTGGTCTTTAGGACAATTTGGGTTATCTTCTTCCCTTTCTCAAAACCTTCCTCTGCTGTGTTCCCCCATACAATGGTGTCATCAACATACTGCAAATGTTCTGGAGCTGCACCCTTCTCCAGTGCAGTCTGGATCAGTCATGGCAAATAGGAGTGCTGTATTTCCATTGAATGGCTTTTCAGTATAACTTTAATATGGTAAAATCAAGCTACCATTATGCCATTACTTACATCCAGTAGAATATATAACATTCTACTGAGTCAATTTAGTTAAAAAATATGTAATATAAATAGCTGAAGTGCAACAGTCTTCTAGACGTGAAACCTGTTTATTGAAGCACTAATGGAAGAGAAATATTGACATTCTGTGAGACACAAATACAGAGCCTTAATTCTTGTGTAGTCATAATGCCACAGGTTCTGTCCCTCTATTATTATTTGATAGGGAGTGGGGCAGACATATGGACAGAGAATAAGATGAAGAGACTATGAGACTGTTGTTGCTAATGAGGTGTGAATGATATCAAGCTGTTATCATATATTTTGCCAGGAAAGAGTCCTCAAGGGACAGGAAAAGTGAATAAATTTTGAAATCTCCTTTAAGCAGATCTGTGTTGCCATGAAGTCAGAATTTCTCCAAGAGTAAAAAGTCAGTCTGAAGACTGACCCCTTGCACTCCTCTGTAATGAAATGACTGCTGTCCTTCCTGAAAATGCTCTTTTTTGTGCCTGCTTCAGCCCCTCCTTTCTTATTTTCAGCCTCTTACCTTTCACAGACTGAACACTGTCCTAGTATTAGACTGCATCATGAGCAAAAACAGCTAATAAAGTTCAACCTTATACCCAATTCTAGTAAAATTAAAATAAAAGGGTGTTTCAATTTTTTTTTCAAAATTTGTTTCAAAATTGGAACTCGTGTGTAGGTCTGTGGGTTTTTGAACTCATGAGCGTAACAACTGTGAAATGTATGGGTAAGTCTCTCAAATAATGTCTTGGCAGCACAGAGTCACCACAGTGGCAGAGTTTGAGTGGTGGGTATTACCTCCCTCATGCTTTTCCACCACTCCTTCTATTTGCTTTTTCTGTGACGTTACTCCTGAATTTGCATGGTGAGAAAAAGAAAAGACAATAGGGTAGCTAAGAGAGGCACATCATAGAAGGAGTGTGGAAAGCAAAGCCTTCAGGGAAACCTGAGCACAGCTGGAGGCTGGAGATGGCTGTATGGGGGGGGTCTCTGTATGATTGTCTGTCTCTAGTAGGTGTCTGAAACCCATTAAAGTGGTGTTCAGTAACTATGCAGAACCAAGGAGACGGCTGGTCTCCTGAAAAATGTGGTTTGCACAAATATAAAATTTTTATGGATTGCTTTTGGAGGACACATAAACAGAAAATGTTTGGGAAAGTATAAATGGGGAAAGTATTATAGTAAAAAATTACTTTATCATCAGGTTTTTTTTAATCATTTGTGGATATAGCATGGAATATTAGGCTCACTGACACTAGTCTCCAACCACTATGGCTGAACCAAAATTACATGACTGTATCCTTCTGACTGAATCCAATTCATTGACAAGTCTAGTTGTGGATTTCAAGATGTAATTCAGATGTAGGCTTAAACCCCTGCTGTTTTCATCCAGTCCTTGTGCTGAAAGCTGTGTATTTTACTGACATGTAAAATACTTACAAGCAGTGACTATTTTAAACAGTTTATGGTTTGTTTGTTTGTTTTGTTTTGTTTTGTTTTGTTTTGTTTTGGTTTGGTTTGGTTTGGTTTGGTTTGGTTTGGATTGGTTTGGTTTGGTTTGGTTTGGTTTGGTTTGGGTTTGGTTTGGTTTGGTTTGGTTTGTTTGGGGTTTTTTTGTTGTGGTTATTTTTTGGTTCTTGGATTTTGTTTGTTTGTTTGCATTGGTTGGCTGGTTGGTTGGTTGGTTGGTTGGTTGGTTGGTTGGTTGGCTTCAGGGGTTTTTTGCTAGTGAGGGAAAGTAAATTATTGTAAAAGTTTATTAAATTAATGAAAGAAAGAATTAATCAGAAGCTAAGTCCAACAAAGTTTGTCCGTAGAATTTTCATCATAATGCTTGAAATCTCCTTTATCAGCCTTCAACAAGTGACTTCTAAAAATTTGTCCATGTATCTAGGAGCCCTCTGACTCTTATCGACATCCTGGTTGGTTAAACAGCCTTATATGGAGTTTGATTTAAATCAACTAAAATACATAACCACCTTTTTCTCCTTAGCTGTCTGCCCTTTCCAAAGGGCAACCATCTGCCCTTAGGCCTGAACAAAATAAATGTGGATGTTGAGAACTCAGTCTGTAGTTTGCACCCTGAGACAGAAACTACCAAAGGTACTGATAATGAAGCAAAAGAAAGAAGCTGAAGACCTCTGCTTTAAGCCAGTGTCTGGAAAAGAGAAAAGAGAGATAGAATATCCAGAGAAGGAGCAAAGGTACATCTGGAAAAGGAAAGACATTAGTTTAGAATAAAAAAGGAAAGGTTGTATCTGAAAGAAATAAAACATTTTTTCATATCGAAAATGAAAGCAAACTTCTTCCCATTAAATAATTATATTTAAAACATTATATTAATATTTAATTGCCAAATATAAGTTTGATGGGTTTCTTTAATCATTTGCCCCAACTCTTCATACTTTTCAGTTGATAAAGGGATCTGGTAGCTCTCCACCTGGAACAAGTTCTGTATCTACATCATCAAAATTGAACCCTCACTCATTCTGAAATATAGTTAGAACTATGTGGCCTAAACCTTTTATTTAGGACCAGAGGCAAACAAGTCTTTCAGCTTTGTGGCAGTGCATATGGCAGCACCTTAAAGCACTTAGCTTCAAAAATGTTATTTTAGTGACAGCTAGCTTGGTAGTCACTTTTCTTGAATTTCCAGAGCATCTTAAGGTAAATCAAGTGTTTTATGGTTGTAACTTTCTTCAAGGGTTACCATCTCTTATAGGGTGTGAACATTCAGGACCTTTCATAGTGTGCTTCGGAAAACACTTTCAGTTTTGCACAGATACTTGGCAGGGTAACCTGTGGTATGTCATCTGTTCATCACCACAGAAGACCATGGATTTCAGAAAAAAAGGGATTTTAAAAAAAATATTGGGTAGGTCACACACAAAAGACCTGTGAGGGGCTATTGGAAACAGAAATGTACACATTCTACTCATTTTCTATAAACTTGCTCTAGCCTAGATTCCTGGTTTTTTCATCACATTTTCTCTTTTGGGAGTTAGAGTAGATATAAAAGTGGATAAGACAGTGTAACTTTTCTACAGGACCATAGAACGGTTGAGGTTGAAAGGGGCTTCAGAAGGTTATCTTGTACAATCACCCTGCTCAGGCAGGATCAACCAGGACAGATGACTTCTTTGAGTATCTCCAAGGATGGAGATTTCATGACCACAGTGTTATTAACAATAATTATTATTACTGACTTTTGATCACCTGGAGTATTCTGTTAATATTTACTACTGGTACTCAGAAAAGAGGATGGGATTGACAACCATGTGAGGAATATGCCACTTTCAGGAGAAACAGAGACCATACCATAAAAAAGTAGAGTTTAAGTCATTCTACCTAAAACTCATCAAAACCTAAAAAGCAGTTCTAACACTTCTAACATTCTGTCTACTAAAATAAATATGTGTACATCACATTGATCACAGTCAGACAAAATGATAATATTTAATCTGATTGCACATTATAATTGCAGTTGTGACAATTGAAACACAGAGAGCAAATATGTGAATCTCTTCTAGATCATGTAGAAGAGTATAAAAAGAGAAAAAACCCCTCCTTCAGTTTTCTTTCAAAGATCCACTCAAAAGCACACCCTTGTCATGCTATGCTCTTCAGTGGGATTTCATAAATGCTATTTTATTCACAACAAAGAATGTGCAAACAAAAAATTAAAACTTTGAAAATTTTTACATTTTAACTTGATTATAACATATTTATTTCCTCATAAGCAAACTAAGTTTGCTCAACAAAACAATGGTGTGGGTAAGATCTTTATACTTCTTTAGTCTTTCTAAAACCTGATCCAGATGAGGCTTGTAGAGATATATGCAGATTGCAACATTTTGTCTCCAAAGACATGCTTTAAAAATACTATTTCATTTTGTGGTATATGTATCTTCTTGTGACAAAATATAAAGAACAGAAAATGAACATATTTGTCTTGTCAGAAAGTAGCTCTGAATGATGGATTTAATGAGAACTAAACAGGTGAAATTAAACTTGATACAGCAGACCTAACAGTAATAATTCAAAGATTTCAAGCTCTGTCCCAGCACCCACTCGCTCTTCCCCGCAGAGAGTCATACTGTATTTTGCTTATAGCGTTTCTTCACGCGAGTAAGATCATGGGTTTGAGACACTCATCTAAAAGGCTTTTGAAACCTCATTTTAACGATGCCCTCAAGAGAAACATAGTGTTTTTTAAAAACATTACTATCCAGAAAACTCTGGGCTATACACGCAGCATTTCCATCATGTCATGACAGGCTACCCTGAGCTGTCAATAGCGTCTGGTATATAAAAAATTACATCACTTCCAAGGCACACTTCACTTTACACTTAAATTCTATTAAAAATATGGTGTATCATGCACTTTAGTCTTGCCTGTCTGTTTTTTATAAGTGTCTTGCTACAGAATTCTGTATGTTTCCCATTTCTTATGACCAGTGGTGAGAGTTAGCTGAACTGTAGGTAATCTTCCATTTCCATACATAGCTCTAGCAATTTCAATATTATTCCAAATGAATTTTTAAACATAAACAGGAAAACCATCAAAATTCCTGTTTGGACAATATAAGCATATTTTTCTGCTGGGATGACCATTTATCGATTAATCCAGGTCACTGACAAGTGAAAGCAGGTTAAAACCTTACTTATCCCCTAAATATCTGTAATAATTTTTTATTCTCTTGAGGATTATACAAGAATATGGAATTCCACAGTTTTATAAAGCCACAGCATTTTATATTTCTAAATGAAAAAAATATATTTATTTCTATTACTGTTGAAGTTACTAAAAAGTGTTTGTTCTCTTGTCACCAAAAAACAGGAAATAAACTCTCCAGCCAGCTTACTAGGTTGAAATGCTGACATTACTTTATTAGCAGCACTGGATGAATGGGGATTTCTCCTCAAAGAATGGCAGTAAATCTTTTCTCCTTGAGAGTATCTCAAATATGTGGTCACATTGTAATTTACTTCTCTTATTTTTCTTTGCTGTGACACACAATCTTGTTTTCAAAACTAAGATATCTACTAACACATATTAATAACTGATATAAATAAACAAGGAAGAATTAGTTGGCACAAGACTTATTA
>VXBT01007284.1:135586-150163 GCA_013400235.1 Oriolus oriolus | reverse complement strand
TGGGGGGTACCCCAAGGGGGGTGGG
This sequence comes from Oriolus oriolus, assembly GCA_013400235.1. Classification (NCBI taxonomy): domain Eukaryota; kingdom Metazoa; phylum Chordata; class Aves; order Passeriformes; family Corvidae; genus Oriolus; species Oriolus oriolus. The sequence continues at coordinate 150,138 of VXBT01007284.1, read as the reverse complement.
AGGGCTTAGCTGGGGCTGTAACATAAATTGTATTTGCTTTGAATAAAAACAAGCCGTTGCTCTTTTGGAGAATAAAGAAATAAATCCGAGTTATTCTCGCTGTGCTGGTTTGGGGTGAGGTTTCCGAAAGCTCACGGGACCAAGGGAATGGGATTGGGAAGGCTCCAGAGGTGGATTCATTCCTGGGGCGGGTTGGGAGCGCGTGGCCTGGGTGGAACCCCAAGGTCCCTCCTTGGGGACAGCACAGACACCCTCCCTTGGGGCCATCCCCGTGAGGGGCTCTTCTGTCCCCTCAGTGCCACTCCGAGGTGAGCAGGACAATTCCCGGCTCTGGGCTCCTCCTGAACGCTCCTGGATCCAACCCGGGCAGAGCTGGGGGCTCAGCACGACCGAGGAGCGAACCCCAGGAGCTGCGAGCAGCTGGGATTTGTAGCTCCTCGTAACATTTGCTCATTCTGACATTTTGATCCATTATTTTTCCCCCTTGGCTTGGGCCACCTTTCCCAGGGCTGTGCTGTCCCAGGGAAAAGCTGCAAGAAAAGGCCGTGGAGAGGCTGAGGCTGGGAGCAGGAGCAGCCCCACAAAGCCCTGCCAGCAGCACTGGAGACGTCAAAACTGCTTTGAAATAAAAAAGAAATAAAAAAGAAATCCTTTAACACTTGAGGGCTTTCTTTTCTGTGTTATCATCGCTCCCGTGTCTCCCAGGAAATCTCCCATGCCCAAGGACAGGTAAATGTGAATTATTTCTCCCTCAAATGAAGGTGGAGTCTGGCTGCACCTCGGATTTGGGGGAGTTAAGGCTGATTTAGGCTCTGCCCATCCTGTCCTCAGGGAACAAGGATGAGCAGGGCCATCCAGAGAGGCCAGGAGGGATTAAATGAACCTTTATCTCCTTTTGGAAAGGGGAGAGAATGATTTAAATCACATTTAAATCGATCTGGCTCATACCTGCAACTCTTTAACAACATTTCCGATTAAATCGATGAATGCATATTTGATCAGCTTTCATCAACTGGGTCTATTTCCTCTTCCCACTTTTTTTTTTTTTTTCTGCAGGCAAAGAAAAATCTGAAATTAAGATTAATAGATTTTTTTTTTCCCCATGTTTGCCCTCCCCATTTTCCCAGCTGCTGGGACTGGCTGCCTTGCTCTTGTTTTCCTTCCAGTTTCTCCTCCTCCCAGCCCACCTGTAAGAGCAGCAGGAGCTTTTCTTCACCTCCTGCCTCTTCTCACAGGCAGCAAAAATAGGAAATGTTCCTCCCCGTGCGATCCAGAGCAGCTTGAAATCAATTGGGAAAATTAAATTCAGTGAGACACCCTCTTGTATTAATATTTAAAGCATCGTTTGGTGCATTTGCTGTTTAAACAGTCACACGGAGCCCCTTTGCATAAAAATAACTTTAATGACATTTCAAAGTCATCTGGAGGGTTTCTTGCCCAGACTGTGCAGCGCAGCAGCCCCAAACCAGCCTTGGTTTCACAGAATCCTGGGATGGTTTGGGACGGAAGGGAACTTTGGGATCATCCTGTGCCACCCCTGCCACGGCAGGGACACCTCCCACTGTCCCAGGTTGCTCCAAGCCCCGTCCAAGCTCGAGTTTGTCCAGCCCCAAGGCCAGGTCAGGCCTTGGAATGGGCACTGTGTCCCACCCAGGGACGGGCCATGGTCCCCGTGACTCCCGAGGGGCTCCCGGTGTCTCCCAAGGGCTGGTGGCACTCGGAGCCGCCTCTCTGGTGACACCGCTCACTCCAGACTCCAGCCGCGCTCTCCAGGAGGAATTTCCCATTAAACTGAGGGTGCCCCTCGGGACCAGTGGTCACTCCCTGGCTGCTGCAGCCACAGGGTTTGTGCACAGCCAACCTCCTCCTCCTGCCTTTCCCTTCTCCTTTCCCTTTCCCTTTCCCTTTCCCTTTCCCTTTCCCTTTCCCTTTCCCTTTCCCTTTCCCTTTCCCTTTCCCCTTTCCCCACGATTCCCCAGCTCTCCCAGCACTGTGGCCGCAGCAGGACAGAGTTTTCCCTGGTTTGCTGCAGCCTGGAGCTGAGTTAAAGCCTCCAGTGCGGTGCCACCCAGGCTTTGTCACCTCCGTGCAGGTGACGCGGCCACTCTGCCAGGCCCTGCCCCAGCCCCAGCCGCTGCAGGACCGAAATTCCCGTGCTTGGAGCTCCCTTTTCCCCCGAGCTGCTCCCAGGAAGCTGCAGCAGGAGCTCCGATGCTGTCGGGAGCTGTCATGAACTCCCAGTTGGGCTTGGAGTTAATTGGGGAGGCAGCAGCGCCTGCCAGGGCTCCTGACGCGCCCGGCTGGGAGGGTTTGGAGGGGAAGGTGAGGCAGGTACAGAGGTGGGAGCATCCCTGAGCCGGGGCTCAGCCCAGCTGCAGCACCTCTCACCGGGATGGATTTCATCCCAGCTCCATCCCGTGGGACGGGAGCGTTCCCAGCCCTTCCTCGAAACCTTTGTGGTCCTGAGGCGGGAGGAGAGGGACAGGTGAGAGCCCCAAAGGAAGGAAGGGAGGGAGGGAGGAAGGGAAGCTGTCAGTGTTTATTTATTTATTAGTCCCGTGGTTACAGCTGGAAAAAGCAGGAGGGGCTGGCTGCCAGCCCGTGTCTCCAGGGAGAGGTTTTGTTAGTGCCACCAGCTGTCCCCTCGGCATGGAGAGCACGGCTGAGCCGTGACTCACCCGGCCGGGCTCTTATTTCACTCTCACATCGATCCCAAAATGTTCCTCCGGCCCCACAGTGCCGTAAAAGCGGCTTTTTCCGGGTATGGCCTGTGGGAGGCAGGTGTGGCTGGTGGGGAAAGGGAACAGGCAGGTTAAATCCGGGAATTCCTGCTGTGAGGAGGGGGACAGCACACGGCCTGCAGGGCGCACAGGCCCAGGGATCAGCAGAGATCCCTGCTAGGGGATAAAAGTCACCAGAGAAGCCGCTCTGGACTTGGATGGATGAAGGATCCTCAATATCCATAAATCCAGCCAAGCCTGGAAGCTTCTCCCAGCGCCGGCTGTCCCTCAGGCCTGTCCTGGGTGTCCCCTGAGCCACGATCCCCCCGTGCAGGGCTCTGTCTGTGGGGAGCTGGGGGGGCTCAGCCTGGGGAAAAGGGGGACTGGGGGGAATTTCTGGCTGTGCACAACTCCCTGACAGGAGGGGACAGCCAGGGGGGATTTGGGATCTTATCCCAGGGAACAGGGACGGGAAGAGAGAGAACGGCCTCAGGCTGGGCCAGGGGAGGCTCAGGCTGGAAATCAGCAGGAATTTTCCCATGGAAAGGGTTGGAAAGGGCTGCCCAGGGAGGTTTGGAGTGCCCATCCCTGGAGGTGCCACCTGGACATGGCACTGAGTGCTCAGGGTGGGAATTGGGCACAGCTTGGATCCTGAAGGGATTTTCCAGCCTCAGCGATCCTGGGATTTTCTGAACAAATTCAGAGCCGAGTGGATAAAACACTCAATCAGTGGGGACAGGGACAGGTGGAGGGAAACCTCAATACCAACTCTGGCTGGCAGGTGCACAATTTGGGGACCCCCCTCCGTGAGCCCCTGGGACACATTTGGGGTCACAAACAGCCACCAGAGCCCTCACCCACCCCCAGCCCCAACACAGCAGCTCCGTGGTGCCCTTTTATATTTTTGGCTGCAGCGGGGGGAGGATCGTGGCTGTTCCGAGCGCTGCCCTAGAAGGAGCTGGGAAGCAGCTGGGAAAGGCTGGAGAGGGGGGGAGCCTCGGTGCCACATTCCCCAGATTAGATTAGAGCTCAGCTCTCGGAGGGGCCAGGCTAAAGCTGCAGCAAAGCTGGGACCCCAGCCATGGAGAGCTTCCAAAAATAAAGCAGAGTGGGTCAGAGGGACTGGAGAGGGGCTGGGATGCTGCTTGAAAATACCAGGATTAGGAGGAAATGAGCTGTCAGTCATTGGGAGAGGATTCCCACTCCAAAAGCAGCCCCTGAAATGTCAGAGGTGACAGCAATTGGACAGGGGAGGTGGAATTTGAGCGTTGTCACCACACAGGAGGCAAAACACCACCCCTGCCCTGCAGGAAAGTATTTTAGGCTTAAAAATAAATAAAATCCTGCACCGTGGAAGATATATGTTCCATGGATAGGATGTCTTGGAATTTGTCAAATCCTGGGTTGCGTTGTCACCTAAACAACACCACCTAAACAGCAACTCATCAGAGGGGTGCTCTGTCCCCAAAAACTGCATCCACAGTGGCACCGAGAGAAAGCTCCGAAGGATATCCAGCGCAGCGAGGCAGGGTGATGGCAAGGGGGCTGGGAAGAACAGCCACAATTAATTATCTGTGATGGTTTATTAGTAATTTTCTCTGCTAATAAACGGCGTGGATTTATTTCACCTTGTGATGGCGCAGCCTCCTCGCAAGGCTCTAAAGAGCTGATTTGAACAGGATCACAAAGGCTGAGTTGGCTCCAAAGCAGGTATTCCCACTGATTTGATTTTTATGGAATACCTCTTCTCCTCCTCAAATTAAGAGCAGGTTTTCCCACTAACACTGACTGAATACTCCATCAAATATAGCTGAATATTCCATATTTATTCAAAGTTTGCTGCTGGTGGGTTCTGAGCTAAGCGCAGAGCCCACAGTTCTGGAGGTTTGATTTCCAGTGTGCTTTGATTCCAAAAATCCTGCACTGCCACACAATTCCCATTTCCTCTGCCCCACGGCATGGCCAGGACTGGTCCCTGGGAAAACCTCACCCAGGTTTGCATTGAGCTCGGCTCAGCTGGGATTGATACAAACTGTAAATGATTCAAATGGAGAGTGAGGAGCTGGCATGATTTCATTTAATCCTGAAGGAAACAAAAAAGAGAGGGAAAACCCCTCCAACCCAGATATATCCCAGTGAACTGGGAATTTATGGAACACTCAGGCAATGGGGAGGAAGAACGCGGAACAGTGGGAGAAGCAGCACTTGCTGCCCACTGGGAATTCCAGCTGGGCTTTCAAATATTTGGGAGAAGGTTCTGGCTTGGATTTACAGCTCCAACAAGGAGATTTCCCCCTCAGAGTCCCGGATGAGCAGGGTGGCAGGAACCACAGGCCTCTTGCTGGGATGCTCCAGGTGATGCACGAAGCCAAACCCACCGAACCTGGGGATTTTCCAGCAAAACGGCCACGACCCCTTCCCCTCCTGCCTGAGCCAGGCCAGGCTGAGCTGGTCCTTCAAGGTCAGCGATGGAATCCACTGGCAGAGGAGGGAGAGGGCTGGGAGAGCAGGGAGGTGCCCCGTGCCAGCCGCCTGTCACCCCAAGGGATAAATACACGCTTGAGCTTCCGAGATTTTCCATCAGGGAAAATTATGGGCTCATCCCGCCCACTGTGAGGTTGTCACTGGGTTTGAAATTAAAAGGGGAGCAAGAGGGACCGCTGGAAGGAGCTGGAGAAAGCAGGGAAGGAGGTGACACCTGAGAGCCCTGGGTCACCCAACCCCGTCCGGCCCCTGCCGCCGCCGCTTTGTTCCATATTTAGTTCCTGACAACTGTGCCTGGGGCAGGAACTCCCAGCTCTGTTTTCCCTCCTCCCTCGGCTCCCAGAGCTCTCAGAAACTGCTCTTTCTCTCTCCCAGTGGCCCCAGCTCGGTCCCAGTGTCCCGGTGAAGATGGCAGAGAAGCAGGAGGAGCCCAGCAATGCCCAGAACGGGGAACCCGACAACGCCGAGGAGGGCGAGGGGAAGAAGAAGAAGGTGAAGAGGGAGGACCTGCCACCCTTTGAGATTGTGACAGGGTAAGAGATTGAGATTTAAATATGGAATTGGGGGTGTTCAGAGAGCTCTGCCTCAGCTTTTGTGTCAGGCAACACAAGCAGCATCTTCTGCCGGTGCGCTTCTGCAGAGTCTGAAATGGTTTGGATTTACTGTGGGGTTTTGTTCTAAGTTTGGCTGACTTTTAGAGGATGGACTCCCACCAGGCAGGCACAGAAACCCACTTGTTTTATAGGAACAGCTCTGTTCCTGCAGTGCTGGTTCCCTCGCAGCCCCGCTGATGGGATGGGGATGGAGGTGCTGGCTTTGATGAGAGCTCGGTATTGATTTCTTGCTGTGATCAATGGCTCTTGTCTGAGAGTTTCTCCACCTGTGGATCAGGAAAAACACCCCTGCTATGGCTGATTGGCTTGATGGGCCTGAGGGACAGATTTTTCAAGAGACCTAAAGGTTCACATTTTCAAGAGCTCCACAGCCACAGCTGGAACCTGACTTTCATAAAGAAACCAAAAAGCCCAGCTTGCAGAAAGGCTCCGAAACAGGAGGCAGGTTTGAAGGCAGCAGGGCAGCAGGGAGCCTGGCCTTTGGAAAAGCGGGATATCACAGGGATCTGGTGGAAGCTGAACTCTCAGCCATAATTGACAGCTGCAAGTAGGAAAAGCCTTCAGTGTCTGCCCCCTCTGAGCGTTCCCAAACGCTCCCCGTAGGAGCAGCAGGATGAGTCCTTCTCCCCTCACATTGCCCTGATCTGTCACCAAAGGAGTGTCCCAGCAAATAAACCCAACCCAGGATTTCTTCCAGCTGCTTGAAAGTAAAGCTCAGACCTCTGAAATATCCCCTGGAATCCTTCTGCCTGTGCCATGGGCTCGGGTAGGGAAGATTCTGCAGGTGAAATTTGGCTGCTTGTTCTGACCAGGATGAGTGAGGCAGGACAGCGCCCCTGTCACAAAATTGGGTTCCATTCCTGCCCAGGGGTGGAAAAATCTCCATTTTCTTCTCAAAATGTGACTGCTGTGAAAAAAAATCCCTTCTTAGGGTGGTCTGTGCCACATACAACCATAGAAATAACAATCATTAGCGGTGGCTTTTAAGGAAGAACATCCCTCTGCGAGGTATGGAGCTAAGGCACCAAAAATTGTGGATATAAACCACGGGGGAAAGTTCTGAACACTTCAGACATGTCCAAAAATGAATTTTAATGAGGAAATTGGGTTTTTCAGCCTCGGAGCATTCAACCTGCAGTTAGAAATGCTGAGGGACTGAGCAGGATGTCCAAACTTCCCTGGTAAGCCCAAGGCCCTGGGCTAACCATGGCTGAAAACACTTCCTCAGCACCACCCTGCAATTAAATCCTTTCTAGGAATGCCACGGGTGTTCCAGGACTTGACAGGATTTTCCACCCTGCAAAGGGGAGAGCGAGGAAGTGAGGCAGAAATCCTAAAGGACCCCCAAAGAGGTACAAAAACCCCGAGGATTTTTTACTTTCATTTTAAGAGGCACACCGAGAGTTCAGGCCAGGCCTTGGCCTGGGATCACCACGTGGATTTTTCCAATGATTTTCAAATTCCCAGCCAATCAAGGCAGTTATGTGAGCGCTGAGGAAACACAACTGCAGCCGGGGAAGAAGCACTTAAACCCAATTATGTTGCATTTCAGCTTTAGCCCTCGGATTAGGGGCATCTCAGGACTGCCAGCCAAGTTCTCACTGCTGCTTATAGCTCCGGGAGGAGTCTGGCTTCCAGGAAACTCTGGGAAGCCAATTACTCTCTTTAAGAATATTATCCCATTTTATTTTGGCTGAATACAGTGTTGGACGCCTGTAATCCCAGTCTGGGAACATTTCCTGACACATTTATTTCCACTTTCCCCAGGTATAAATGAGGCTCCTTGTAGGAATAATTCCTTGGGCCATGTTACTCTCTTAGATAATCCACATTTTAATTCCCTCATTAGAAGTTTTCCTTCTCTCCTGCCTGACAGTGCCAGGGTCACACTGGGCAGGTGCTCTTTTCTCCAGCCCACCTGGTTTCAGCATCTTCAATCCCAGACTGAGGATTCTGCCTCAAAATTTCCATGTTTTTTTGGTCTCAGTGTGATCTAACACTTTGCTACCCAGGGAAAACTTTGATAAATTAGGTTGGAGCATTTAGAAATCCCTAAAAAATGCCATTTAATGATGCTTTTCAGAGCTGTTGGAGGAGGAAGGTTTCGATTTTGACCTTTCCTATCCTCAGGTGAGCTGTGCCACCCCAGCCTGGTGTCAGAGCAGGGGTTTAGATTGAGAATAATGTGGGAATTCAGTGCCTGTGAACAGTTTTTAAACGATTTCCATACACATTTTCACTCTCTGCAACCCCCTGACAGGAGGTTGGAGCCAGATGGGGATCAGCCTCTTCTCCCAGGCACCAAGATGAGGGGAAACGGCCTCAAACTGCGCCAGGGGAGGTTCAGGTTGGACACCAGGGGGAATTTCTTCACGGAAAGGGTTGCCAGGCATTGGAATGAGCTGTTTATATTCCTGATTGGAATGTTATTAATTGAACTAATGCAGATTCCATATTGCTGGGAGCAGAGATGGAGGTGAACATCCCAGCTAAGCTGAGGCACACGCCGAGATAAGCAATAAAATCCATCTGGAAGGGCCGGCTAAATCCAGCTCCCAGTCAATCCATCCTGAGTCAATCCATCCTGGAGCAGGTTGCTGCTGCTTCAGCTGCTCCATGAAAACCCAGAGCCAACCTCCTCACTGCTGTGACCCCTTTGCTGTCAGGGAGTTAAATCAGGGCTGAAATTCTCCGTGCCTCTGATGTATTTAAAAACCTGATGTTATTGTGAAACCACTCGCTGCAGACAGCGCTCTGGAATGGGTGTCTCATGTCTGCCCTTCAGAAAATCATTAATTAAAGAATCCTTAGCCAAAGAACCACTCATTATCCAGGATACCAAGCAGGAAAAGCACTATTCTTGGAGGCATGTGCATTTTTTCCCCAGTCTTTTCCATCCCATTCCCTTCCCCTGTCTCCAGAGCCATCCCGTGAGATGTTCCATCACAAGGTGAGCTCTCCTCACTTGTCTGGAGCCACAGAAAGGAAGAGCTGGACAATAAATTAAAAGAGTAGGTGAGGTTTATCAGTAGGGACTCCAGCAGGAAATCCAGGGATTTTCATAGCAAAGTCAGATTTGATCCTAAACCTTTGAACAGAGAAATCAGGGGAGCTGCAGTGATTTGTCCATGGTCCCCCACACACAGGGGTGACCCACCAGCGTGACCCTTGCCTAAATCTGCCTCTGAGCCCCCTCTCTCCTCTCCTTTCCTCTCCTCTGCCAGGGAACGCCTCCCAGCCATCTTCTTCAAATTCCAGTTCAGGAACGTGGAGTACAGCTCGGGCAGGAACAAAACCTTCCTGTGCTACGTGGTGGAGACGCAGGGCAAGGAGCCGGCGACGTGCCGGGGCTACCTGGAGGACGAGCACGCGGCCGCCCACGCCGAGATGGCTTTTTTCAACACCATCCTGCCCACGTGCCAGGCGGGTGCCCGCCACGATGTCACCTGGTACGTGTCCTCCAGCCCCTGCGTCACCTGCGCCGAGAGGATCTGCGAGGCCCTGCGCAAGAACAAGGGGCTGCGCCTCACCATCATGGTGGGCCGGCTCTTCATGTGGGAGGAACCCGAGATGCAGGCGGCCCTGAGGAGTATGAAGGAGGCCGGCTGCAAGCTGAGGATTATGAAGCCTCAAGACTTTGAGTATGTGTGGAAGAACTTTGTGGAGCAGGAGGAAGGGGAGGAGGCCAAGTCCTTCGTGCCCTGGGAGGATATTCAGGAGAATTTCCAGTACTACGAGGAGAAGCTGGCTGAGATCTTGCATTGAGGCTCAGGTGAGTGAGGGTTCCCAGCGGGTCACTCGTTAACTCTCCTCTCTTTAATTTGGGTTCTAATTTCTCTTACTGTCACTTTCCCCTTCCAGGGGCTCCCCCACAGCAGATTCCCAAGGGATTTAGTACTTTTCAGTTTTCTCCTCCAGGAATAAAGAATAAAAAAGGTTCCAGGGCCACCAGAACACCTCCCTGTTCCCCACAGGGATGATATGGAGAGGAGGAATGGAGAGCAAAGGGGATTTTACTCACACCCCAAAGTCTAAACCTAAAAAAAACACCATTAAAGGAAATCTCAGAATTCCCTTTTCTGTGGGGTGCACCTCTGAGTCTCTAGGACGTGTCTCTTTTTTCCCTCCCCAGGATCAGAAAGGATACAAGAAGAGATGTGACAGACCTGGACACCTGGGACAGTCCCGCTTCCCAAAGCTTTGATCCCAGCAGGATGGAGAGCCAACCTCTGGAAGACAAGGCCCTGTGGGACTCCAAACACACACACACAACACAGACCTCTGGTGTTTGGGATTTTTTGGGTGTATTTTGTTCCTCCCCGTCCCTGCCCCAACCAAACCCGCGCTGTGGTGAAAGGGATGGCAGTGACCCACAGGCAGGCTGTGGGATCACGTTCTGGGAATATTTCATGGGAAATATAGAACAAAGCTGCTGGTTAGATAAATGCATTAGAAAGGGGAAATGAAAGGGATTTAAGGTGAAAAAGAAGTTTTCTCCCTCTGTTCTCTTCAATAATCAGAGCTGTGATTTAATTCAGGGCCAACAGCTCTCTCCCAAATCATGATGGAGCCCAAGAACTCGGTATCAAACAATGATGTTTGGATATAAAAACAACGTGAAATAAAATGGGAAGCCACTGCAAAAGCCAAAGCATTGTTTATTCCTTCTTCTCTACTTGCAAAAAGTCCTAAATTGAACCTGACATGTTCGAGTTCAAGGACATCCCGGGACAGCCACACAGGGAATATTTTGTAGCCGAGAACAGAGAACTAAATGCCAAAAAAATTTCCAGAGTACACACAAGTGCTGGAGACCAGGATCATTTTCCATGTAAAACAAAGCTCACGGGGATGCCATCAGTAAGGAACCAGAACCAAAACCCAGACACAAATAAGGGGGAGGACTGAATCCATGAGCAGCCTCCATGCCTGTTCTGGATCAGCTCATTGCTCCAAATTTCTCTTTGTCCAAGGTTATTTTTCCCAGCTACATCAATTCCCCACCAAACAGGTTTACAAGATACGGGTAAGGAACAGGGAGAGCAAGATTAGGGAGATCTTAAAGACACAAACAGGATTTGCAGCAGCAAAAAACCCCACAGAACTGACTAACCCAGTCTCTTCCCAAGGAAATCCAACTGGGAACCCTGTCACGCTACAAAATTCCCAACCCTTATGCCCCATTTTTATATTTATCCCACATACCTGGCACTTTTCTGGGCATTCAGAATGAGAGAGGTCCAAAATACTTGTTATTGTGGGAAGGTGGGAAACCAAACATGACGGAAATGTCTGTGGCAGTTCCTCAGTTCTGGAACAAACTCTTCCAAATCGGGAGTTTTCCACGGATCTGAGGAACCAGGGGTGTTACTGATTTGCTTTTGTTCTGGGTGACAAACACCAACCTTCGTGTAACACCTGGACTACAAATGCAGCAAAGAAAGAGATGTGGAAATCCCACCTTAAACTCCATCCTGTGAGTTTTCAGAGCACATCAACCTGTTTGGATCCTCACCAAACCGAGCTCAGCAGACTATACACGATAGAGCTGCTGTACAAAACACACCCAACCAGGCGTGTTTACACCCTCCAGCATTGCCTGCAACCCCAGCCTGTCCCCACAACAGCCACAGGGACCGATCCAACAGCAGGGCACTATTTATTTCACATCACAGCATGATCCTGAGCGAGCACGATCTCAGCAAACCCAAGTTGTGGAGAGAAGGGAGAAATTAAAAGTGTTACCCCTGTGAGAACAGGTGAGTGACCCGAGTGCCAGGCAGGACACTGCAAACACAACAAAGCAGAGGTGCCAGGGCTGCCTGGGGCAGCTCAACAGCACCAACCCGAACAAGAAACCCCAAGAGGCAGCGGCTCCGTTTCTCTGCGTGGAGCCCCAGTGACACCTGGTGGCTGCAGGGACACACTGGGAGCTCCCCGAGGGTTTCCACAGCGCCGCCGCCTCCTGCTAATTAACAGCCCAAATGAACTTCTCTGGAGCTTGTTGCTGCTGGAAGCCCCTGTCACTGTCACACGAGCGAGTGACACCCGAATGCAGAACGTGCTCCCCACGCAGGTCCCCCCTTGTCAGTTCACAGGTTCTGCTTCCCAAAACTGGGGGGAATGGGGCCCTTTGACTCTTCTGCTCACAGTGTGTAAACCGTGATCTTGATGTCAGTGTTCTCAAACACTTCCTCAAGGATGGCTGACACCTTTTCCCACTGCAGGCCATCGAGTCCACATCCAATCCTGGAAGATAAAGCACCAAAAGAGCTGTGGGGCCTCGTGCTGTGCCCAACCAGCCCTCAGGGCAGCTGCAGTTTGAGGTGGCCCTGCCTCAGCTCCCCACAAACCCACAGAACACAGGGAGAACAAGGAAACAACCCCAATGTGCTTTGCTATTATTGCAATGCGCTGGGAAATGCAAATTAGATTTGCCCAATTGAACAGAGGAGCTGGATACAGGTGGATGTTTGAATTCTTATTTCACAGCAGGGGATCATCCCGCAGACATCCTTCTAGAAATGAAACACCCAAGCACTGCCATCCCCGTTCCTGAGCCCCTCACCTGGGCATGGAGATGTCGGTGACTCCGTTGTTCAGGCAGTGAGCTTTCATGGCTTCCAAACTCTTCTGCATGTTCTCATAGGTGGGCTTGTGAGAAACCTTCTGCTTTGTGATCTACAGGAAAATAGAAAAGCTCAGCTTTGCCTTTGGCATGACCACTGCAAACTACTGTCTGTTAGAAATACTGCTGCAAAACACACATTCTGTGATATCCCAAAACTCCACACCCAGACTCGCCTCTGTGGAAAGACTTGAGCTAAGAACTACATTTCACAGCTTAAAACACTCTAATTTAGCAGCCAGTTCTGTCCGTGCAACAGTGAAATGCAGATGCACAGAACAGCTTGGCTGCTCCTCACCAGCAATGTTTGAGGACACATCTCACAGCTCTTACTGAGAGGAACATTCCAGAAACTCCCTTCCAGTGCTTGAAGGGAGCCAACAAGACAGAGACTCTTTACCAGGTCCTGGAGTGACAGGACAACAGGAATGGCTTCCCACTGCCAGAGGGCAGGGTTAGATGGGATACTGGGAAGGAATTCTTCCCTGTGAGGGTGGGGAGGCCCTGGCACAGGGTGCCCAGAGCAGCTGTGGCTTCCCCACCCCTGGAAGTGTGCAAGGCCAGGCTGGACGGGGCTTGGAGCAGCCTGGGACAGTGGAAGGTGTCCCTGCCCAGGATGAGCTTTAAGCTCCCTTCCCACCCAAACCACTCCGTGAGTCCATGATTCCATGAACATGACCAAAACCCCCACAGCTTCCTTGTATCTGATAGTTTAGCTCGAGGGAGGTGTCCCAGTGCCACCCCAGCCCTTACCAGGTAGTAAATGTACCGCTCATCCCTCTGCAGAACCGCCACCTCCCCCGTCTTCTTCTCTAAAGCACAAAAATCAAGGTGTTTTTAAAACAGCCACACTCCAGAACCCCAAGCAGCTCCAACACCCTCCCTGCTGGAAACCAGGAGCTCCTTCAGGCGCCACTCACTTTGATCCAGGAGTTCCTGGACGCCTCCAAACTTCTTCTTGAAGAGCACGGCGATGCCGGCGCCCATGCGGCAATCCTCGCTGATGCAGTGAGCCAGGGCGTCCGTGGCCGGGCACGAGAACAGGTCCCCCTTCACACACTTGATCTGCAGAGCAGGGGCAACAAAACCTCCTCAGAGAGCACACAGGGCTCTGGTGATCAGGAACTGGGCAGCAAGAGGGGGAGGGTTTGAGTTTGCTGCGCAGGGAGCAAGTGTTTGAGCTGGCACAGGCTACAAACGCAAGGGAGGGAATTACAAACCCCACATGTGGAATTACAGACCCCACAGACAGAATTACAAACCAAATTCACAGCGTTACAAACCAAACTCATTGAATGACAAACCCAATACAGAGAATTACAAACCCACTACAGAGAATTACAAACCCAATATAAAGAATTACACTCCCCATACACAGAATTACAAACCCACTACGCCTTCTCAACAAGATCATTTATGAGTCTCATGTGCCAGCTCAGCAGGTAATCTTACAAAATCAAAGCTTAAAAGGGTAATTATGTGACAGAGAGCACAGCTGGATTAGTGAAACCCCTCTAGCAGCACCAGTGCTGGGTGTCCCGAGGCGTTGAGGCAGGCAGGTGAGCTCTGTGTTGCTGCACAGCATCTGCCCCACTGATACTACACACAAAAAGCACATGGGATTCAGCACCGGCAGCCACTTTGCTCCCAAAGGCGGCAGGATGCAGCCAGTGCCGTGCTGTCAGGGCTGCAATAAGGGGAAGGCCTCTTTGCACAGACAATATCCCATGTAACCCATTTCCTACGCACTCTCTCCTCCTGATCCTTGGAGAAGTGGGTGGCCATGGTAACGTGGGGTATGGAGAAGGCTCCTGCGGCTGGAAAGATGAGAGAAAAACAATCATTAGGAACCTCAAGCTAGGCAGTAAGAGTGTGTTAGAGGGGGCGAGGGTTAGCCTAATGGATCTGTGACAGCGGGACAAACAAGACACCCCTGAAGATGCCGGTGCCTCTGACCCGGTCCCGCTGCGCCCACAGCTCCGGCCCGGCAGGAGGCCCCAGCCGTGGGTCACGACAAAATGGGCACCCCCAGGCTGCCGCCCTCCTCCTTATCACCATCATCACCCTCCTCCTCCTCCTCCCTCTCCCCCTCCCCCACCCCCTCCG